>BPLQ01000062.1:0-469097 GCA_021605075.1 Caerostris darwini | reverse complement strand
AGACTTTTTGGGCGATAAAGACTTTAATCTGCCCAATTGAAACCAGGAGTCGTCAGGTTGTTCGGGTATCCAGGAAAGGAAAGGGAGTGTGGATAGATAGATAACCTGCTGTGATTCGAATCGCAATTACGATCATTTCATCAAATATCCGTGTTTTCTCCCGGAATGGAAAAAAAAAAACATTTTTGGGTTAGAAGGCTCGCTTCGATTCCCGGAAAACAAATGACCTGGTGGAAAAGCAGATCATGGATCTGCAAATTAATGCGCCGCAATTAATCGACTGAATGAAGGGGGGAGAAGGAACTGATTCCAGAAATGGAAAGGGGGTGGGTGTAAGTAAAACAAAAGCAGCAAAAGGCACTGTCGAAATGTGCTTCATCTGAAATGGACTTTCTGTCGCTATCTTCTGCGGGGTTCTGAGTGGTTTAATGGAAAAAATAGGAAAGAACAACAATTTAGGCTTTTTGTTCTTTTTTGCTGTTTCTTTATTCCTTTCTTTCCCCCCCACCTTTTTTTTTTTTTGTTACCTTAAGAAATAATAGTAAGTTTCATGACTAGTGCGTGAGGCGTGGAATTCAATCCAGTTTTGTATCAATCTTGTTCTGCTTAGGAATATATGTTTTTATAAATGGCATATCCACTGATAATGCAGGTGAAGAATGTAATATAGCTATATGGGAGAAAACAACAGAAAACTCCCTTCAGACTGCTTGACTCGCGTCGAGTCTCACCGACAGGACTCGAACCCGAAATCTGTGGCCATAAACCTTGCCATTGGGGTGTCTGGTATCTACATAGTTTCTGTTAGATGACAAGCAATGTTTTAATTGAAGTTTCAATTATTTCAAAGCTTATACCAATTATTTTATTTTTATAAAATTTTTTTAACTCCATAAAATTCTCGACCTGTGGTCCATTGATAATATGCACAGATAGCGTGAAGGATTGGTTTGGTTTGTCTTTCTACTGTCATTTTGACCACATTTTAAGCTAATTAGACAGAGACCTACAGTTTAACATGGATTCGAACCACTAAAACACATCCATGCCACCGCCAGGATTTGAACCTGGAGCCTATGATACCAACTGCCTGAGCTCTAGCCAATTGGCCATTAGGTCGCTCTACAGAAAGACGCAGGTTATAATCCTATGACGACGTGTTTTGTAAAAATGGAAAGACTCAATATCGATTGCGCCAGCTTGTGTAAGCGTTGTTGTATCAACAGTCAAGAAGTCAGAAGGGAATTTTCAGTTGTTTCTTCCCATACCACTATACTACATGCTTCCCCTGCATCAACAGTGACAATACCCACTCATAAAGCATATTCTACTTGAAAAACATATAATCCTAAATAGAACATGATTTATGCAAAACTGGGTTGAATTCCTTGCCTGACGGATTCGGCCTTAAACTTACTATTATTTCTTAAGGTAACAAAATAAAAGGATGAAAAAAAGAAAGGGATGGTGAAACAGAAAGGAAAAGAACAAAAAAAGCATAAAGAGTTGTTCTTTCCTATTTTTCCATGAAACCACTCGGAACCCCGCAGAAGATAGCGACAGAAAGACCATTTCAGATAAAGCACATTTCGACAGTGCCTTTTGCTGCTTTTGTTTTACTTACCCACCCCCCTTTCCACCCCTAGAACCAGTTTTTGCCCGCCCCCCATCCGGACGATTAATTGCGGCGCATTAATTTGCAGCTTCATGATCTGCTTTTCCACCAGGTCATTTGTTTTCCGGGAATCGAAGCGAGCCTTCCCGAAAATCCCGAAAATGTTTTTTTTTTCCGGGAGAAAACACGGATCTTTGATTAAATGATCGTAATTGCGATTCGAATCACAGAAGGTTATCCATTTATCCATCCACACCCCCCTTCCTTTTCCAGGATTCCCTAACACACTGACGACTCCTGGTTTCAATTGGGCAGATTAAAGTCTTTATCACCGAAAAGTCTTTTGTTTGGGAAGGAATGCACTGAAAAAGCAACTCGGCGAGCGAAAGAAAAGCACATAGAGGCGAAGACAAACTGGATTCGAAAATTTATGTCTCCAAATTCTTCCGGCTTACAATCAATTACGTTTAATTGCACTGTTTTTCTGGGGCTGAGTAATGAAAATAGTTTAACTGCAGCCGCGGGGCCGTTTTTTCAATCGCTATTTAAATAAAAATATTTGGTAATGGGAAAGTTCAAAACATTTGATTTGGTTTCTTTCGAAGTGGTTTCTGTTAGATAACAAGCAATGTTTTAATTGAAGTTTGAAGTCCAATGATACTATGCGCAGATAGCGTGCAGGATTGGTTTGTCGTTCTACTGTCATTTTGTGCACATTTTAAATTAGACCGGTACCTAAAGTTTAAAATGGATTGCGAACCACTAAAAAAATCCATGATACCACCAGGGTACGAATCTGAAGCATATATTACCAAATGGCAGAGTGCTAGCTAATTGGCGATCAGACCCCAGCTTGCAGGAAGACGCAATTTAGAATCCTATAAAGGCCAATGATAATGATATAGTGTGCAGGATTGGTTTGGTTTGTCGCTCTACCGTCATTTTGCGCACATTTTAGGCTAATTATACTGGGGCCAACAGTTTACCATGTATTCCGAACCTCTAACAACCATCCATGATGTCAGCAGGATATCAACCTGAAGCCTGCGTTACCAACTGCTAGAGCGTTAGCAAATTGGCCATCACGCTGGTCTAGCATAAAATCTAACATATAATTTCAAATAGAACAAGATTCATACAAAACTGGAATGAATTCATTGTCTCATGGACTCGTCATTAAATTTACTATTATTTCTTAATGTAACAAAATAAAAAGAAGAAAAAAAAGAAAGGAATGAAGAAACAGAAAAAAAAGGAACAGAAAGACATAAAGGGTTGTTCTTTCCTATTTTTCCATCAAAACACTCGGAACCCCGCAGAAGATAGCGACAGAAAGTTCATTTCAGATAAAGCACAATTTGAGAGTGCCTTTTGCTGCTTTTGTTTCACTTATCCCCCCTCCCTCCCTTTTGATCCCCGGAACCAGTACCTACCCCCCCTATTCAGACGATTAATTGCGGCGCATTAATTTGCAGCTTCATGATCTGCTTTTCCACAAGGTCATTTGTTTTCCGGGAATCGAAGCGAGCCTTCTATCCCGAAAATATTTTTTTTTTGTTCCGGGAGAAAACACGGATCTTTGATTAAATGATCGTAATTGCGATTCGAATCACAGTAGTTTATCTATCTATACACACACCCCTCCCTTTTCCAGGATCCCGTACACCCTGACGACTCCTGGTTTCAATTGGCAGATTAAAGTCTTCATCGCCCAAAAGACTTTTGTTTGGGGCGGAATGCATTGAAAAAGCAACTCGGTGAGTGAAAGAAAAGCACACACAGGCGAAGACACACTCGGTTCGGAAATTTATGTCTTCAAATTCTTCTGGCTTTCAATCAATTACGTTTAATTGCACTGCTTTTCTAGGGGGATGTAATGAAAATAGTTTAATGGGCAGAGCGCCGTTTTCCAATCGCTATTTAAATAAAAATATTTGGTAATGAAAACGTGCAAAATATTTGATTAGGTTTTCTTTGGAAGTGGTTTCTGTTAGGTAACAAGCCATGTTTTAATTGATGTTTAAATTATTTCAAATCTTATATCGAACGTATTTTTCTTATAAAAGCTTTTAACTCTGTAATGTTCTCGACTTAAATAATAATCCAATATTAGTGGTCCAATAATAATATGCTCAGATAGCGTGAATTATTGTTTTAGTTTGTTTTGTTGCTCTTCTGTGAACATTTATGCTAATTAGACCGGAACCTACAGTTTAACTTGGATTCCAAACCAATAAATAACATCCATTCCACGATTCGAACCTTACGCCTGTGGTATCAAATGCCAGAGATCTAGCCAATTGGCCATCAGAACTCTCTAGTATACAGAACGAAGGTTAGATTTGTTTGGTTTCTTGCTCTACGTTCATCTTGTGCATACGAGAACTAAACAGACCCGGAACTACAATTTAACATGGACTCCGAACCACTAGCAAATATCCATGATACCGCCACGATACCGCCACGATACCAACCTGAAGCCAGCGATACCAATTGTCAGAGCAATAGCCAACTGGCCATCAGGATGCTCTAGCGTATAATCTAACATAATATAATGCCAAATAGAACAAGATTTATACAAAACTGGAATGTATTCCTCGCCTCACGGACATGACATTAAATTTACTGTTATTTCTTAAGGTAACGAAATAAAAGGAAGAAAAAAAAAGAAATGCCGAAACAGAAAGAAAAAATACAAAAAAAACCCATAAAGGGTTGTTATTTCCTATTTTTCCATTAAACCACTCGGAACCCCGCAGAAGATAGCGACAGAAAGGCCATTTCAGATAAAGTACATTTCGGCAGTGCCTTTTGCTGCTTTTGTTTTACTTACCCTCCCCCTCTTTCCATCCTTGGAACCAGTTCCTGCCCCCATCCAGACGATTAATTGCGGCGCATTAATTTGCAGCTTCATGATCAGCTTTTTCACCAGGTCATTTGTTTTCCGGGAATCGAAGCGAGTCTTCTATCCCGAAAATGTTTTTTTTTCTTCCGGGAGAAAACACGGATCTTTGATTAAATGATCGTAATTGCGATTCGTATCACAGTAGATTATCTATCTATCCACACCCCTCCCCCATTTCTAGGATTCCCTAAAACACCCTCACGACTCCTGGTTTCAATTTGGCAGATTAAAGTCTTTATCGCCCAAAAGTCTTTTGTTTGGGACGGAAAGCATTGAAAAAGCAACTCGGCGAGTGAAAGAAAAGCACACAGAGGACGAAGACAGACTGGATTCGAAAATTTATGTCTCCAGATTCTTCTGGCTTACAATCAGTTACGTTTAATTGCACTGTTTTTCTGGGGGGGGGGGGGGAAATATTGAAAATAGTTTAACTACCACCGCAGGGCTGTTTTCCAATCGCTATTTAAATAAAATTATTTGGTAATGGAAAAGTTCAAAATATTTAATTAGGTTTCTTTCGAAGTGGTTTCTGCTAGATAACAAAGAATGTTTTAAGTGGAGTATAAATTGTTACAAAGTTTATATCAAAGTTTTTAACTCAATAAAGTTATCGACTTATGTTCCAATGATAATATGCGCAGATAGCATGCATGGAGACGTTGGCAATTGGCTAGGGTTCTGGCCTTTGGTACCACCTGTAACCTATTAGATAATGATCAATCAGATTTGCTGGCTAAGAAGGGTACACAGATTGTCCTGCAGCCAAATACTTCACTCATTTATATCAAAAATCAAATGTGACTTAGATGGAATGCATCACTGCTCGTATCACCCCGAAGAGTTGGCGGAACTTTTTGAAACAGGGTATTTCGGACAAACTTCATGAAAAAGCTGTCTCGGAATTTAGACTCGCGATGGACCATGACCAATTGGGGAGCTATCTGCACCCCATTGGCACTCCAGCCCAAATTGCGCGCTCTGTGGAAAAGACAAAATCATGGACAGGCACCCTATAGCAGGAATAGATGAGAACTTTGATGATGAGACATTGACTTTTTTCTCTTATTGTCTTTTTTTATTTTTATTTGTTTATTTACGTTTGTCATTTTCTCTTGCCATCGAGGGAAAAAACCCGTCTAATCTTTAACAGCTCTGAAAGTCTCGATGCAATGATTGAACATATGCTGCATGTACTCATGCTTTTCAAGTGTGGTTCTCTATTAATGTGTGGGCAGGTATTCTAAATGATTTTCTTATTAGGCCACACTTGCAACGACATCGATTCCATGGCACTACTAATCGCATCTTTTTGGAAAAGGTATTACCAGAATTACATGATGACAATTCCAGCTGTCGCTCGAAATATCATGTTGTTTCAGGAAATTCAAGACAAATTCTGTATTAGTGTACGTATTTAAGTCAATGCAAAGTTTGGATTGGTCGGGGTGGACCAGACGCTTGATCATAACGTTCACCCGATTTTTCAAGTATCCATTTTTTCTTGTTGGGACACCTCAAGGAATTCATTTACAAGACTGCAATAAATTTTGGCGAGACACTCATTGCAAATCTTTCCGTCGTTGCTGTAACTGCACGTGAAACATCTGGTATTTTCGAAACGGTACATCAATCACATCCTAGATGCTGCTAAGTCATTATAGATGTTGATAGGAGACACATTTGCGAATTTACTGCAAATTTAATCTTTCTGCATTTCTTGGTTTTTCGCCAAACTTTTCATTTCCGATCCCACATTGCAATACAAAAAAATTCTTCTTTATGTGTATTTAACAATCCCTCAAAGTTAGGACCATGAATTTAGGCGCATCCTGCATATACCCATACTCATACTGATCTTGTATCACTATATTTCTTATTCTTGGTAATTATTTTTATAGTTCTGACTACGACGCACTTCTAAATTTATCGATAATGAATGCTATTCTTATGGGTTATGTTACAAACTGACTGTGTTCAAAAATAAATGCTGTGAGAGTCGTTTTGGACAGAAAGCATATTTCTCATAAAATCAAACAAATTTGTTTTGTTGTTGTTGTTTCTTATCCCACTTGGCTGGCCAAGCCCACGAGCCCATATGGACTCATGATTGAAGGGGAAGGAAGCAGCTTCTGTTGTGATGGAGCACCCGTAGGTAGAAGCCTGACTTTTGCTCCGTGACACTCTTACAGTCATAGAAGACCGGGACCTACGGCTTAAAGTGGATTCCGAACCACTACAAACATCCATGGCACCGCCGGGATTCGAACCCGAAACCTGTGGCACCGACCGCCAGAGCGCTAGACACTCGGCCATTCAGGTCCCAAATTTGCCAACGGCACGCAGTGTTCCCAGGTGGTCACCCACCCAAGTACTGACCTCGCCCAATGATGCTTAACTTCGGTGATCTAACGAGAATCGGTATATTCAGCATGGTACGGCCGTTGGCTAAACAAATTTGTTCCCCAAACAAGAAGCAGCTTAACGCCATCAGCAGCCAAAGAATTCCAAATTATTCCATAGAATTCCATATGTCTTAAAATATGACTCTATGTGAAAAAAAGGAATGGAATGGTACATCAAGGATACCTGAATTTATTTATTTATTTTAACTCAATTTGAAAATTATTCGAATTCGAATTAAATGTTTTAAATTAATAACGCAGCAACCACTTAATTTATTTAACTCGCACTCTTTTACATTTTGTCTTTCGTATAAAAAACTAATGTCATATGTCTTAACATATGACACCATGTTAAAAAAAAAAAAATGAAAATGAAAAAAAGAACAAAAACATAAATGTTCCAAAAAAAGAAATGGCAACAGAAGTACAAAAATAAAAAGGTCTCGACATTGCATCTCTTAGAAAACCTGCTGTGAGAGTCGTTTTGGGCAGAAAGCATAATCAAATTTCTCACAAAATCAAACAAATTTGTTCCCCAAACAAGAAGCACGGAGGCGAAAAAGTTCGCTAAAACCAAACACATATTAACGTCATCAGCAGCCAAAGAATTCCAAATTATTCCATAGAATTCCATATGTCTTAACATATGACACTATGGGGAAAAAAGACATGGAATGGAACGTCATGGATACCTGAATCCATTAATTTGTTTATTTATTATAACACTTTATTTGAAAATTATTCAGACGGAATTCAAATTAAATATTTTATAGAAATAATACAACTACCACTTAATTTATTTAACTCGCACTCTTTTACATTTTGTTGTTCGTATAAAAAACTAATGTCGTATGTCTTAACATATAGCACCATGTAGAAAAAAAAAAAATGTAAAAAATGCAAAAAAAGAACAAAAACATAAATGTTCCAAAAAAAGAAATGGCAACAGAAGAAAGAAAAATGTTTCGACATTGCATCTTCCATAGGTCTTAACATATGACACTATGCGGAAAAAACGAATCAAATTTAATGTGGAATCCCGTTTAAAATCAAGGATAATTGTATCCAATAATTTATTTATTTATTATAGAAAATTATTCGGTCGGAATTCGAATTAAATGCTTTATAGATATAATACAACAACCACTTAATTTATTTAACTCGCACTCTTTTACATGTTGTAGTTCACATAAAAAACTAATGTCATATGTCTTAACATATGACACCAAGGGGAAAAAAATGCAAATGCAAAAAAAGAACAAAAACATAAATGTTCCAGAAAAAGAAATGGCTAATAGAAGTAAAAAAAAAAAATGCCTCGACATTGCATCTCTTAGAAGACCTGCTGTGAGAGTCGTTTTGGACAGAAAGCATAATCAAATTTCTCACAAAATCAAACAAATTTGTTCCCCAAACAAGAAGCACGGAGGCGAAAAAGTTCGCTAAAACCAAACACATCTTAACGCCATCAGCAGCCAAAGAATTCCAAATCATTCCATAGAATTCCATATGTCTTAACATAAGTCACTATGTGGAAAAAATTAATCAAATTTAATGTAGAATCCCTTCTAAAATCGAAGATACCTGTATCCGAGAAATTGTTTATTTATTTAGAACATTTAATTGAAAATTATTTGGTCAAAATCTGAATTAAACGTTTTATAAATGTAATACAACAACCACTTATTTTATTTAACACTTACTCTTTTACATTTTGTTGTTTGTATAAAAAAACTAATGTCATATATTTTAAGACATATGGAAAAAAAAGAATTAAATGTGGAATGTCTAATGTCAAAGATACCTGTATCCACTAATTTGTTTATTTATTTTAATACTCGATTTGAAAATTATTCGGTCGGAATCCGAATTAAATGTTTGATAGAAATAATACTACAACCACTTAATTGATTTAACTCGCACTCTTTTACATTTTGTTGTCCGTATAAAAAACTAATGTCATATGTCTTAACATATGACACCATGGGGGAAAAAAAATGCAAATGCAAAAAAAGAACAAAAACATAAATGTTCCAAAAAAAAGAAATGGCAACAGAAAGAAAAAAAAATGTCTCGACATTGCATCTCTTCGAAAACCTTCTGTGAGAGTCGTTTTGGACAGAAAGCATAATCAAATTTCTCACAAAATCAAACAAATTTGTTCCCCAAACAAGAGGCACGGAGGCGAAAAAGTTCGCTAAAACCAAACACATCTTAACGCCATCAGCAGCCAAAGAATTCCAAATTCCCGCAATGAAGGAAAGAGAACGGAAAAGAATAATAAATAAACAAAAATAAAATAAAAAAGAAGGTGAGATAAAAACGAAGTAGCAAGAGAGAGAGAGAGAGAAAGAGAGAACCAAAAAGAGAGCTTTTTTTTCTTTTCATTATTATTACTTTGGTTTATTTTTTTCTGTCTTTCTTTCTCTAAGCCTTATTCTTGACTTAACCGGTGAAAATGAGAATGAAACTTTCATGTTAGCTGCGTCCCCCGTCGTAGTGCGTATTGATTTGTCGCAAGATCTAAGGTAGAACAACAAAAAAGTAATAGAGAACGTTGCAATTCACTGAGGGGCAATCTTTATATTGCAAAAGAGTGGATATCATTAAAGATGGGATTAATAATGAAATGTGTGTGTTTATATATTGCAAAGCGCTTAGTGATATTAGTGTTGTTAGTTACAGTCTGTTTGCATTTGAATGATGTGTGCTTTTCATTTGGGAAATATTGATCTGGTTCTCGGAGTTATGGAGTATCAGTTCTCTTTAATCAAATGGAAATTTTAGAGAAAGAAAGAAAATAAATTTTGGTGTAAAATTTAGTCAAATGTAATACATAAATTCCAAGCATAAAAATTTGTCATTTATGTTTTAGTATATTAGTGAAATGATTACGATTAAAGTAAATTATGATAGATTGTGGTTGAAGTAAAAATAATTAAAACAAGTTTAAAATTTATAGAAAGTAGTATAAAGTAAACAATGTATGTATGTAGAAAGTAGTAGAATGTTGTAACTTAGAATAGTAGAAAAAATGTAAAGAAAATAGTACAGAGAATGTAGGATAGTAGAAAGAGCGTAGTGAAAAAAATAGAAAGAATGTAGATAGAATATAGAATAGAAGAAAGAATGTAGAACAGTAGAAAAAATGTCGAAAGAACATAGAATAGTAGAAAGAATGTAGATAGAACGTAGAATATTAGAAAGTAGTTACTGAAGAATGTAAGAAATTTTCTTTGTAAACTCTAAACACATCTTAAAAAAGTGTTAAAAATACAAAATTCAAGTTAAGTTTGTTTATTTGAAAACAATAGCTAAAAAATATTCAGCACTGTAACTGATACCACGGATGAGGAAAAAAAGCCTTATTTAAAAATGATAAATGCAATACCGTAATACAATTTAATATATATGGACACTTCTTCCTACACACTAGTAAGAGCCCCCCGCCTCTGTGAAGTTCAGTAGAAATGGTCAATTGACCATGAGACCAGAGAGGAAGTACAGTGATGCTGAGAAACGTCTAATTTATCGTCTCTCCTCCTGAGAGGAAATATATTTCGCCCACCCTGAGCGCATCTGAGTTTCGGGTTTTCGGCTTAGAAGTGGAGTCCTTCCACGAATCTATAATTATCTATCTTTAAATGTGTTAAATATTGTTGTTTCTAACTGTATGTGTGCGGTGTTTGGGCATGTATAAATAAATCTGTGAGTTATTAAACTTGGGCCTCAAGTATCTCAACACAACCATACCCAGTTAGAATCTGGTTGCCCAATCAATTTATAGTATTAGATAATTTTATTGTTACACATAAACTTAAGATTGCAAAATGCTTTATTGTGGCAGTTTCATTCTCGATATTCATAGTATTAATTAATTTCATTGTTACAAACAACTTGAGATTGCAAAATGCCTTATTGTGACAGTTTCATTCTCGATATTTATAGTATTAAGTAATTTCATTGTTACAAACAACTTAAGATTGCAAAATGCCTTATTGTGGCAGTTTCATTCTCGATATTCATAGTATTAATTAATTTCATTGTTACAAACAACTTGAGATTGCAAAATGCCTTATTGTGACAGTTTCATTCTCGATATTTATAGTATTAAGTAATTTCATTGTTACAAACAACTTAAGATTGCAAAATGCCTTATTGTGGCAGTTTCATTCTCGATATTCATAGTATTAATTAATTTCATTGTTACAAACAACTTGAGATTGCAAAATGCCTTATTGTGACAGTTTCATTCTCGATATTTATAGTATTAAGTAATTTCATTGTTACAAACAACTTAAGATTGCAAAATGCCTTATTGTGGCAGTTTCATTCTCGATATTCATAGTATTAATTAATTTCATTGTTACAAACAACTTGAGATTGCAAAAATGCCTTATTGTGACAGTTTCATTCTCGATATTTTATAGTATTAATTAATTTCATTGTTACAAACAACTTAAGATTGCAAAATGCCTTATTGTGGCAGTTTCATTCTCGATATTCATAGTATTAATTAATTTCATTGTTACAAACAACTTAAGATTGCAAAATGCCTTATTGTGACAGTTTCATTCTCGATATTTATAGTATTAATTAATTTCATTGTTACAAACAACTTAAGATTGCAAAATGCCTTATTGTGGCAGTTTCATTCTCGATATTCATAGTATTAAGTAATTTCATTGTTACAAACAACTTAAGATTGCAAAATGCCTTATTGTGGCAGTTTCATTCTCGATATTCATAGTATTAATTAATTTCATTGTTACAAACAACTTAAGATTGCAAAATGCCTTATTGTGACAGTTTCATTCTCGATATTTATAGTATTAAGTAATTTCATTGTTACAAACAACTTGAGATTGCAAAATGCCTTATTGTGGCAGTTTCATTCTCGATATTCATAGTATTAATTAATTTCATTGTTACAAACAACTTGAGATTGCAAAATGCCTTATTGTGACAGTTTCATTCTCGATATTTATAGTATTAATTAATTTCATTGTTACAAACAACTTAAGATTGCAAAAAACAACTGCCTTATTGTGGCAGTTTCATTCTCGATATTCATAGTATTAATTAATTTCATTGTTACAAACAACTTAAGATTGCAAAATGCCTTATTGTGACAGTTTCATTCTCGATATTTATAGTATTAATTAATTTCATTGTTACAAACAACTTAAGATTGCAAAATGCCTTATTGTGGCAGTTTCATTCTCGATATTCATAGTATTAAGTAATTTCATTGTTACAAACAACTTAAGATTGCAAAATGCCTTATTGTGGCAGTTTCATTCTCGATATTCATAGTATTAATTAATTTCATTGTTACAAACAACTTGAGATTGCAAAATGCCTTATTGTGACAGTTTCATTCTCGATATTTATAGTATTAAGTAATTTCATTGTTACAAACAACTTAAGATTGCAAAATGCCTTATTGTGGCAGTTTCATTCTCGATATTCATAGTATTAATTAATTTCATTGTTACAAACAACTTAAGATTGCAAAAAATGCCTTATTGTGACAGTTTCATTCTCGATATTTATAGTATTAATTAATTTCATTGTTACAAACAACTTAAGATTGCAAAATGCCTTATTGTGGCAGTTTCATTCTCGATATTCATAGTATTAAGTAATTTCATTGTTACAAACAACTTAAGATTGCAAAATGCCTTATTGTGGCAGTTTCATTCTCGATATTCATAGTATTAATTAATTTCATTGTTACAAACAACTTAAGATTGCAAAATGCCTTATTGTGACAGTTTCATTCTCGATATTTATAGTATTAAGTAATTTCATTGTTACAAACAACTTAAGATTGCAAAATGCCTTATTGTGGCAGTTTCATTCTCGATATTCATAGTATTAATTAATTTCATTGTTACAAACAACTTGAGATTGCAAAATGCCTTATTGTGACAGTTTCATTCTCGATATTTATAGTATTAATTAATTTCATTGTTACAAACAACTTAAGATTGCAAAATGCCTTATTGTGGCAGTTTCATTCTCGATATTCATAGTATTAATTAATTTCATTGTTACAAACAACTTAAGATTGCAAAATGCCTTATTGTGACAGTTTCATTCTCGATATTTATAGTATTAATTAATTTCATTGTTACAAACAACTTAAGATTGCAAAATGCCTTATTGTGGCAGTCTCATTCTCGATATTCATAGTATTAAGTAATTTCATTGTTACAAACAACTTAAGATTGCAAAATGCCTTATTGTGACAGTTTCATTCTTTATATTCATAGCATTAATTAATCGTGTATAAACATTGTAGTGGGATATGAGAGGATCAAAAAGTTTTGTAAAAGTTTGAACGTGCATAAAACGCGAAGATGTTGCAGACGGATCATCATTCTAAGGTCGAGATAAAATTATGGCAAATCTACTAGTAACCACATATGCGGATGCATGTGTTCTATAAAAATTATGAGTTTACATATGATTGACGAATTTATAAAAACAAAGAGAGTATTAGGTATATAACTTATAAAAAGAATAAAGAACAGAACTTATATGAATAAAGAAAAATTATGGACCGATTGCTAAAATTTTAATAATTAGTAGATTTTTTTTATTTGTGCTATATGCTATTATTGCAATAGATGAAAGGAAAGACGAATATGAGTGAAAATTTTAGCTGTCATATAAATAATAAAATCTTCTAATTATTAAAATTACGCAATCGTTTAAGAATTTATAATTTTGTATGTAACAGTATGCTGTAATCCAGTATTAAAAGTGTTATGAAAAATGTAAGCCTACATTGAGATTTTTAGGTTTCAAAATCTGATTAAAAATGGAATATGTAATGTTAACTAACAATAAACGCTTCTTATAGCATGCATAGAATATCGAAAGAATGATGGTAAAGTGTTGTTTAACAACTAATTAGTGAAAAAGGGGATTCGCTGATTATTTCCTTCCTCATCAAACCCAAGAAAAGGACTTCCCAGGCCTACATGCTTAGCGTGCAGGCATAAATACGGATTTAAATAAATAAATATATATATATATATATATATTAATTTCCCAAAGAGATGGATTGAAAAATGTTTTCGTTACAACAAAAACATTTTTAAAAAGAAATCATCAGGAAATATATAATATTTGAAAAAAATATTGCAGTAAATAAAAAAATATTTCTTAAATATTGCCTTGTAATTAGATTACAGTTTTCTTAATTATTTTTAAATTAAACTTTAAATAGGAAAGTAGTTTAAGGGAAACAGCAGAATAGAGTTTACTTATAAACTCTACTAAAACTCAAATGACAATATTCTCAATAAATTTTGTGTTGCATCTATTCGATCATTAGAATAAATCGATATGGCCGACTCGTGGCTCAGTGGCAACGCGCAGTTGGCAAACGTTAAGGATCGTTTCCACCGATGCGTGAGGCGTTGAAGCATGAAGCGTTGACCAATCACTAGTCTCACGGCGTTCGCCTGAAACTGGTTGAAATCCACCGCTTCGAGTTGACCAACTTTCTACTCTCAAATGCTTGCGGCATCATGTGACTTGGATTGAGCCAATAGTAGATCTGCCATCTAGTAGAAGTCACTGGAACTTCACTAGGCGTAAAGCGATTTCTGACGTTTCGGTGTGAACAGGTCGAAAAAAATTTTCTTCCCTGCCGTGTGACGCGTCGCCGCCTCACGCCTCGGTGGGAACGAGCCTTTAGGGTTCAGGTTCAATCCGCTGGTGGCATTGTTGTAGACACTGTTTCAAAAAACACGAGGATACTCGATGGCATTTGATATATTCAGCATCTTGTCTCATTAGTCAGATTATCTGGTGGGAGTTTTCCTGGTTTTCTCTCATACAATATGCAAATGCGGGGTAGTTCTCCTAAAAGTCCTCCCAGAAGGCCCTGCCCTCATTCTTCAGCGACACGGAGTCAAGTCAGACTTCTACATACGGGAGTTCCACAACAGAAGCTGAACCCTTTCCCTCCATCCATGAGTAGATTACTTATAGGATATTCGTCCTGCCTTTTATTATTATTGATTATACACACAGAACGACACATAAAACGAAATAATTGACAAAACAAATTCGGTAATTAAATTTGTAATATTTTAATGCAATATTTAACAATGCAGGTTTTTTGATTACTTAAATTAATATTATTTACAAAATTCATATTCCGGATATTTCGGAAAATTTCAATAATAAAGAGAAGATATTATAAACTGGCAGTTTTTTTTCAAATTGTTAATTGCAGTTTTATTATTATAAATTGTCCAGAATTTGGATAATTTAAGTTGGTCTTATTTCAAAATACTTCATAATCTGGATATTTTTGTATATTAAAATTCATCAGCGGGGCTTGATGGCCGAGTGACTAGCGCTCTGGTGCTCTGTGCCAAAGGTTTCGTGTTCGAGTCCCGGCGGTACCATGGACGTTTGAAGTGTTTCGGAATCCCCTTTAAACCGTAGGTCCCGGTCTAATTTGACTGTTAGGCTTAGGCCTGACAACTCTCCCCCGTAAAAAGAAAGTGTCTCGAAATCTGCCAGTAGGCAAACCGCCTCTGCCCATCAAAGGGCTGTTGCGGCAATGATGATGATGAGGAGGAGGATTGTTATAAACTGGCATTTTTTTTTTTCAAAATCTTTTATTGTTGAATCAGATATTGTTGAATGCTTAAATTATCCAGAGTTTGGATAATTTAAGTTAACCTTATCTTCAAAATCATTCATAATCCATATATTTTTGTATATTAAAATCCATTAGTAATTATAACGCATTTTAAACATCTCCCCATTCCTTGCAAATAAATAATAATAAACAAGTAATATAAAAACAAAAATTTAAAGTCAATTCCTATTTTTTTTTTCACTCTATTGCAGAAAGTCCTTTATAAATAATTTTCATTCATTTTTTAAGTTTATCGGGCGCCATCTATTGATAGATATATGCAACTTAAATTTTAAAAAATGTATAATTAATTAATTAAATTTAATTAATGAATTAATATTTGAAACAAACTGTATTAACATCCAGTGTCATCTCGTACAAGTTCAAAAAAATGTATTTTAACTTGAGTGGATGAATAAAAAGTATTTTATTAACGATTGAAAATTTGAACAAGATATATATAGGGAGAGTGTGAGCTAATAGAAGGAATTGAATAAATAATAGAATCATCTCCATCAAATGCGGAAAATCTTGTCATTTACCGAAATAAATAAATTAAAAATAAATTCTTAAAAACAAATACACACACACAAAGAAATTCATTTTTTTATTTTCCCTTACAAATAAAAAATTACACATCACCCTAAACATTCTTACCCTGGAAACCTTTACAATTTCTGAATAAAAACTTATTTCATTGAAGAACGAATATAAATAGGTGGGGGGGAAGAATTTCAATTTTTTTTTTTTTTCATTTATTTTTTTATTTTTTTAACGCAATGCAAGAGAGGGAAAACGCAAAACATTTTGTAGTGAATAAAAGAAGTATTTCTCCCCCATTCTTTCTCACCCCAATCTTAGCTTTAGGGAAATGGGGAAAAAGGCACCCCCTACCACCGCCATATGAAAGCATTTAATAGGGGAAAAAAAGGGGGAAATCGTGATATAGTTCTTTTATATGGAAATTGAACAAGGTTATATTGCAAGGGGTGGGGAGGGGGAGAATCGAAGAAAAGTGAGGGGAAAACAAATCTAAAAGTTTTCTGTCAGTAAAATCTATATCAAGTTCAGAGACCGCAAAATTTCTAAAATGTTCAGTTTTTGATTTTTGTTCCTTTGCTAAACAGGCAAAGTGGTGACGCGGTGTAAAGGGGGTCAGTAAAAAATTGTAGCTCTATAATACTTATCAACGATACAAATGATTCTCAAACCTTGTGGTCTTCCTTAAAATAATAAATTATGATAATTAAATGGGGCCTGAATGGCCGAGTGGCTAGCGCTCTGGCGCTCGGTACCACAGGTTTCGGGTTCTAGTCCCGGCGGTGCTATGGATGTCTGTTGTGGTTCGGAATCCACTTTAAACCGTAGGTTCAGGTCTAACAGGATAGTAGAGCGTTGCGGGGGTATTGTTACTCTGCGTTCCTAATTTATCTTCAAGCTACACGCACCTCCTGGGAAGTGAGTAACGTCGGTGCAGCGATTGCCTTAAGGCATCCAAGACAGCTGTCTAAGTGTTTGCCAGCTGCATAAGAACACAAAATATTAATAAATTAGGTTATAAAATATTGAAGAAAATGAATATTTATATACGTGAAAAGTTTTAATAAAATGTGAAAAGTATTTTTTTAAAAAATCGATCGACTATACAAGTGATTAATTATTCAAACCCTGGGGTCTAATTTAAAATATTTCTTAAAAGGGATAACTAAATTATTAGATTATCGGCCACGTTTAACGTCCAAAATTTTCAACAATGTTTTATGCAAAAAATGTTTCTATAATCTTGTTATGTTGGGTTATAAAACAGTGACAAAAATGAATATTAAAATACATACATGAAAGTGTTTGATAAAATATGGAAAGCATTTTCAAAAAAAAGTTGTTTTTTTTACTTTATGCAAACATTCTCAACCAAAAGAATACGTAAAATATATCACATTTGCATAAATGTACACATGTATACATTATGCATGCATTGATCTAAAACGAATCACACTATTCTAAAATATAACAGCCAATCGAGTAATTTAGAACAATATACACTCAAGAGCCAAAACATTATGCCCACCCCTACATTTTGCAATGAACTAGCCTGGATGACGTGGAAGGCACGTGATCAGGTGGAAGTGGTATTTAACTGGTATTAAGTGGTGGTATTAATCCATGCCAAGGCGGGTTGAAGCTGTGTTGCGCGCCAAAGGTGGGCCAACTCGTTATTGACAATGGTCATAATGTTTTGGTTCTTGAGTGTATATATATTTGTTAATATTGTTGAAAATTCCTTTGTTAAGACCGAAGGAGAGTAGATAAAGCTGCGAAATCATATATGCCTTCCTAGTAGGTTTTCATTCCAAATTGCGGTGGAAAAATGTATGCGCAGAAGAGGAAGCCTTATTACTACATCCTGAATAATGCTTAATTTGTTGCGTATTTGCTTTTGTAGAGGCAGATACCCTCAGAGGTTTTTCACATTATTTAATAATAAGTTAATACATTAGCTTATAAAATTAAAATAAATAACACAAATAATAGCCAATACCACAATCCAATGTCATAAATAACAATAACATAAGCCCAAAATTTCTATCATAATCGAGTTTGAATAACAGAGGTCAAGCGGCCTTATATAGTTGCTGGATTGAGAGAGAGCTGGATTTGAAACCATACAAGATGAGGACTTTCTATGTCAATGTCATAGATGGCCGACTCACAGCCCATTGCAATCCTCTCTACGGTCACTAGAGATTGCCAGTTTCAATTCCTTTGTTGCATTCGGGGAAATCATTGTTTTCAGAATAGAGAAGACTAGATGGTAATTGTAATAATGCCATGTCAGGTTGTCTCGATGCCATGTCAGGTTGACTGCTGAAGTTGTTTTTTTCTTTCTTTCCTAATGCAGCTGGCAAACACAGACACCTTGGTGTTGGATGCCTTAAGGCAAGTGCTGCACAGACGTACTCACTTTGCATTACCCAGGGGGCGCGTGTAACTTGAAGATAAGCCACGGATGCGGAGTAACAATGCCCCCGCAACGCTCTACGATCTTATTAGACCGGGACCTACTTTTTAAAGTGGATTCCGAACCACTACAAACAACCATGGCACCGCCGGGACTCGAACCCGAAACCTGTGGTACCGAGCGCCAGAGCGCTAGGCACTCGGCCATTCAGGCCCTGACTGCTGAAGTATTCCTGTTTTTTTTCATAGGACGCGCCAAATACAGAGCACTTAACCCTATTAGGTCTATAGTCTCATCACCCATCTGTAGGTTGTTTGTGATACATCAGTGAAACACGATACCCACTGATGTTCTACACAATATATCCACAGGAAAAATAATCCATCCATTATCCGTGAGGAAGGGCGGAAGTTTGGTTTGTCGCTCACTTTGTGCATACTTTTGGCTAATTAGATCGGGATCTACAGTTTAACATGGATTCCAAACCACTCACAAACATCCATGCCACCGCCAGGATTCGAACCTAAGGCCTGCGTTACCAAAGACTAGAGCGTTAGAAAATTGGCCATGAGGCCATGGAAGGGTGAGAGATTTGGTTTGTCGCTCTACGGTCATTTTGTGTACACTTTGGGCTAATTAGACCGGGACCTACAGTTTAACGGGTATTCCGCACCACTCGAACCTGAAGCCTGTGGTAGCAAAGGCCAGAGCGCTAGCCAATTGGCCATCAGGCCGCGAAGGCTGAGAGGAGAATGGAAACCCACAAATGTGGTACATCCTAGTTAACTCTTCATACCTATCGCTCTAGTGACGAACGACCTCTCGTCAGATACCCCGTCTTTAAAAACAAACAAGGTTCTTACCACAGCAAACAAAATGCAAACATCGTTAACAGTTTTTAAAAACATTAATACAAACTATTTTAGCATTGTTCGATTAAAAGAAGTTTTATTTTCAAAGAAAAGAAGATATTTCCAGACATCTACGATTTTAATTTCTGTTTTTTATTGTCATTATTAAGAAGATAAATCTACGCGGAACAGATGAAAGTAAAGAATAGTAGTGTAACCTTGGTTGTAGTTGTTGGTTTGAAGGAGATCTGGGTTTGAAACCAGTCAAGACAAGGACTTTCTATGTCGATTCCATAGATGCCCGACTCACCCATAGCGTGCTGGAGGTACGAGGTTCAAATCTCCCTACATTCGTGGAAGTCATCGCTTTCAGGTTTCGGGTTTGAGTGCCGGCGGTGCCATGGATGTTTGTAGTGGTTTCGGAATCCCCTTTATGCCGTAGGTCCCGGTCTCATATGACCGTAGAGCGTCACAGAGCCCAATCAGACTTCTTCAAACCTAAATCATTCTCAAACTGTAAAGGGGCAACTCAGCTACAGTCATGTGGTGTAGTGTAATAGTAGTAGTCAGACTTATCTCACCCACATCAGCGGCCTGATATCTAATTGGCAAGCGCTCTAACCATTAGAACCACAGGCTTCTGGTTTGAATCCTGGGGGTGGCATGCATGTTTGTGAGTGGTTCGGAATCCCCGTTAAATTGTAGGTCCCGGTCTGTTTAACCCTCGTGGGCACAAGATGACAGTAAAACGACAAATCAAACCACTCTCACCCACATCATTCTCAAACTATAAAGGGGCAACTCATCTCAAGGCACAGTGATGCATAGTAGTAGCCTCATTACCCGTCGGTCGGTTGTTTGTGATACATCAGTGAACCCACGAGACCCACTGATATTCTACACAATAAATCCGCAGGAAAAATTATCCACGAGGAAGGGGTGAGGAGAATGGAAATCCACAAATAGCTATCCGAGTTAACTCTTCATACCTATCGCTCCAGTGACGAACGACCTCAGGTCAAATACCCCGTCTTTAAAAACAAACAACATACTTACCACAGCAAACAAAATGCAAACATCGTTAAAAGTTTTTAAAAACATTAATACAAACTATTTTAGCATTGTTGGATTCAAAAAAGTTTTATTTTCAAAGAAAAGAAAATTTTTCCAGACATCTGCGATTTTAATTTCTATTTTTTACTTTCATTATTAAGAAGATAAATCCACATGGAATAGTTAAAAGTAAAGAATAAAGTTAGTTCAGATAAAATAATGCATCTTTCTTCCTTTTTTTTTTTTTTTTTTTTTTGCAACAAAAGTGCAATGTTCTAGGAAATATTTCTACCCTGTCATTAAGTATCGCAATACTTATTTTATTGTCTGGAATTTTTCTTTTTCAAAAAGTAAACTTATTGTGAAATTTGAAATAATTTACAAACATGATTTAAATTCCTAAGTAGTCTGAGTTCAAAGATGTTTTAAAAAAAGCATGATAAATCAACAAATAAATTCCCAGATTAAAAAAAAAATCCCAGGGATATATGATTTCAAGTATTCTCGAAACCGAATTATAAAACTTTAAATACACAATATGATGGGTTTTTTTAAAACTATATCTTAAAACGAAAATAGTTTTTAATTCGTAAACTATTTTCTATTCAGAATGCCGATGTCATGAATTTTTTTTCCTGCAAAGATATTTTTTGTTATATTATTTTCACAATAATTTCATTTAAAAAAATAGATTGGAAAGATTAGTAAAAAAATTAGTTAAAATACCTTCGACAAACGATATATAGCTTTTTGTACTATTTTGGTCATTAAATATGGCAACATAATAAATTTATCGAAAAGTTTTAATTAAAAAAAATAGATAGAAAATGTTAGTAAAAAAATCAGTTAAAATATCTTCGCTAAACGATAAACAGCTTTTTTAACTATTTTTGACGTTAAATATGGCAACAAAATAAATTTATTGGAAAGTTTTAATTAAAAAAAATGTGTTTAAAACTTCCACAACGACGAATAGATTGGAAAGATTAGTAAAAGAAAATCATCCGAAATACCTTCGCCAAACGATAAATAGCTTTTTGAACTATTTTTGATTTTAAATATGCTAACATAATAAGTTTATCAAAAAGTTTTAATTAAAAAATATGTCTGCAAAAATTCCACTACGACGAATAGATTGAAAGATTAAAAAAAAATCGGTCAAAATGAACGATAAACAGATTTTTGAATTATTTTTGATGTTAAATATGGCAACATAATAAATTTATCAAAAAATTTTAATTAAAAAAAAATGTGTGGAAAAATTCCACAACGACGAATAGATTGGAAAGATTAGTAAAAAAAGTCAGTCAAAATATCTTCGGCAAACGATAAATAGCTTTTGAACTATTTTTGATGTTAAATATGGCAACATAATACATTTATCGAAAAATTCTGATTAAAAAAAAAAATGTGCAAAAATTCCACAACGACGAATAGATTGGAAAGATTTTAAAAAAAAAATCGGTCAAAATAAACGATAAACAGATTTTTGAACTATTTTTGATGTTAAATATGGCAACATAATAAATTTATCGAAAAGTTTTAATTAAAAAAAAAAAATGTGTGGAAAAATTCCACAATGACGAATAGATTGAAAGATTAAAAAAAAATCGGTCAAAATGAACGATGAACAGATTTTTGAACTATTTTTGATGTTAAATATGGCAACATAATAAATTTATTGGAAAGTTTTAATTAAAAAAATGTGTTTAAAACTTCCACAACGACGAATAGATTGGAAAGATTAGTAAAAGAAAATCATCCAAAATACCTTCGCCAAACGATAAATAGCTTTTGAACTATTTTTGATTTTAAATATGCTAACATAATAAGTTTATCAAAAAGTTTTAACTAAAAAAATATGTCTGCAAAAATTCCACTACGACGAATAGATTAAAAGATTAAAAAAAAAATCGGTCAAAATGAACGATGAACAGATTTTTGAACTATTTTTGATGTTAAATATGGCAACATAATAAATTTATTGGAAAGTTTTAATTAAAAAAAATGTGTTTAAAACTTCCACAACGACGAATAGATTGGAAAGATTAGTAAAAGAAAATCATCCAAAATACCTTCGCCAAACGATAAATAGCTTTTTGAACTATTTTTGATTTTAAATATGCTAACATAATAAGTTTATCAAAAAGTTTTAATTAAAAAATATGTCTGCAAAAATTCCACTACGACGAATAGATTGAAAGATTAAAAAAAATCGGTCAAAATGAACGATAAACAGATTTTTGAATTATTTTTGATGTTAAATATGGCAACATAATAAATTTATCAAAAAGTTTTAATTAAAAAAAAATGTGTGGAAAAATTCCACAACGACGAATAGATTGGAAAGTTTAGTAAAAAAAGTCAGTCAAAATATCTTCGGCAAACGATAAATAGCTTTTTGAACTATTTTTGATGTTAAATATGGCAACATAATACATTTATCGAAAAATTCTGATTAAAAAAAAAAAAATGTGCAAAAATTCCACAACGACGAATAGATTGGAGAGATTTAAAAAAAAATCGGTCAAAATAAACGATAAACAGATTTTTGAACTATTTTTGATGTTAAATATGGCAACATAATAAATTTATCGAAAAGTTTTAATTAAAAAAAAAATGTGTGGAAAAATTCCACAATGACGAATAGATTGAAAGATTAAAAAAAATCGGTCAAAATGAACGATGAACAGATTTTTGAACTATTTTTGATGTTAAATATGGCAACATAATAAATTTATTGGAAAGTTTTAATTAAAAAAAATGTGTTTAAAACTTCCACAACGACGAATAGATTGGAAAGATTAGTAAAAGAAAATCATCCAAAATACCTTCGCCAAACGATAAATAGCTTTTTGAACTACTTTTGATTTTAAATATGCTAACATAATAAGTTTATCAAAAAGTTTTAATTAAAAAATATGTCTGCAAAAATTCCACTACGACGAATAGATTGAAAGATTTAAAAAAAATCGGTCAAAATGAACGATAAACAGATTTTTGAACTATTTTTGATGTTAAATATGGCAACATAATAAATTTATCAAAAAGTTTTAATTAAAAAAAAATGTGTTTAAAAATTCCACAACGACGAATAGATTGGAAAGATTAGTAAAAAAAAGTCAGTCAAAATATCTTCGGCAAACGATAAATAGCTTTTTGAACTATTTTTGATGTTAAATATGGCAACATAATACATTTATCGAAAAATTTTGATTAAAAAAAAAAAAAAAATGTGCACAAATTCCACAACGACGAATAGATTGGAAAGATTTAAAAAAAAATCGGTCAAAATAAACGATAAACAGATTTTTGAACTATTTTTGATGTTAAATATGGCAACATAATACATTTATCGAAAAATTTTGATTAAAAAAAAAATGTGCAAAAATTCCACAACGACGAATAGATTGGAAAGATTAGTAAAAAAATCATCCAAAATACCTTCGCCAAACGATAAACAACTTTTGGAACTATTTTTGACGTTAAATATGGCAACATAATACATTTATCGAAAAGTTTTAATTTAAAAAAAATGTGTCCAAAAATTACACAACGGCGGAAGTTAAACTTCATACAGTTTGTCTATGGTGAAAAATGAAAATTTCACATATTGATCAACAAGTTAAATTAAAAATATAGATATTATTTCATATTAAATAGTAAAACATTATATTTGTTGCTCAGAAACAATGAGTCATTACCTTAGTTGCTCAGAAATAATGAATCATTACCTTAGTTGCTCAGAAAAGAAATAATCTTGTGATAAGTGACCAAATGAAAAGCAAAACACAATATAACACTAAAAGTAATGTAACCTATACATGAAATTATCAATTTCATCCAATTCCAATAATTAAATCCAATTGTCAGATATTAAAAGTCAGAATTTCCATCGATATTGTCAGATATTTATTTTTTTACTCCATTTTCAATAAGGGAAAATAAAAATGGAATATAATCCAAAGGGGAAAAGAAAAAAATGCCAAATCTAACGCCAAAAATAATATTACTTATGAATCCAATTATAACTTCCGAAACAATATATAACTGTTCGACTTTTTTGCCATCGATATTGTCAGATGTTAAATGCCAGATTTTCTATGGATATTGTCAGATATTAAAGGTCAGAATTTCCATCGATATTGTCAGATATTTTACCAACAAAACTAATTATCAATTCCGAAACAATATACAACTTTTCGACTTTTTTGCATCAACATTGTCAGATATTAAAAGTCAGAATTTTCATCGATATTGTCAGATATTTAATTTTTTTTATTCCATTTCAATATGGGAAAATGAAATTGGAATATAATCCACAACCTAACGCCAAAAATATCTTATGATACAAATCTTATCTTTAAATACAATTATCTCTATCCAACAATCGAATACTTCAATTCATCGGTACCTACTTTGAAACTACAAGTATTTCTACACTAACTTCTTTCACTGCACTTTATCTGAGTCTCCAATGGTAATTTAGTGCAAACCATGAAGGTACGCGAAGCTATTTTATCCGATTTCAGTTGATGGACAGGCGATTTGGCTCATTGGACAATCTACCACTTGATCGACAAGATCTTTGTCCACGGCACCTGCTTCCCGCACACTCTCTAAATTTTCGAGTGGATCGATTTCGATTTGATTTATCGTTGGAGATGGGGAAGTGCCCCAAGATTCGTGGCATATGGTAAGAAAATCAGATTGGACACACAGCTCACGATTGGCGCCGGATTTGGCGCTGTGGGAAATCTTTCCGGTTTGTGTCGGATTTGGATCCAAAAGAGCATTTTCGGATTCCACAAGACAAGATCTTTCTTTTTTTTTTTCATTGTACATTGAGGTATTTACGGAAAAGAAAGAAAAAATAATTAGCATTTTGATAAAGTATAATTTTTAAAATCTGTCAAAATATTGTCATCTGCTTTTAATCTGATTTTTAGATTAATAATATACTTATTAATCCTTTCGCATGATGATCAGAAAAACTTTTTGCGTTTAAATACCACTTCATGGTTTGGTTTGTCGCTCTAAGGTCATTTTTTGTACACTTTGGGCTAATTAGACCGGGGCCTACAGTTTAACGTGGATTCCAAACCACAAACAAACATCATTGCCCCCACCAGGATTCGAATCTGAAGCCTGTGGTACCAACAGCCAGAGAGCTAGACAGTTGTCCATTAGGCCGTCAAGCATTTTATGGAGATTATATTTTTTTTCTAACAATTCAATTCCAACAATTGAATATTTGATATGCATTTTATTTTTTTACTGTATTTAATATTTTATTTAACTCTTCAATGGCAATTTAGAATGATCTAATACATTTAGAAAAGCTATGACAATTTGAACTATTTCACTTGATTTCACTTATTGGTATGGATTAGGTAAGTGCATAAGAAAATCAGGCCATTTGAATAACCAGATCTTTCATCCCTACATCTTCTTCAGTCCATTTTATAATATACAAACAAGTTGATAGCTTGAGTTCCCATCAAAATAATATTTTTTTCAGTGGGTTCCATCACATGTAGGTGTTTATGGCAACCAGAATGCAGATGAGCTGGCCATTGACGATAGCCTTAAGAGTTCTACTGATGGTAGTTGTATCTCTTTCTCGGAACTTGCTTCTAGTGTCAAATTAGTTATCAAGTTCCCTTTGAGAAAGGGCACAGTACATGAGTGGTATGATTGTAACCGTCCTCGTGTTGCTTTAATTGGGGCTGATAGTAGATCCGAACAGACGGCTCTTGCTAGGCTCCGCAGTAGTCATCTTCGGGCTCAATGTCATGTATTAGACTTCCATAAAGTCTAACACATGACATTGAGCCCGAAGAACTGGTGCACGAGTTCTGAAGTTCTGAAGAACTGGTGCACGAGTAAAGTAAACAAATATGTCGTTTAGTTTTATTGGAAAATGCAGAAAGTTATTCGGATCTGTTGTTTTACTTTATTTCCAAGACTTTGCCATATTTGTAGCTACTTATTTCTAAACATACTATATATATATATTCATATATTTAATTTACCGTCTTATCCCTTTGCCCTAAATGTAGCTTGATTCAACTCTTGCCCATATCTTCACTTGCATTGATTGCCAGAAGAGCCCATTGTGATCAAGTCCTGGAGCAGCTTTTATTGTTTGAGAACACAGGCTCAATGTCATGTGTTAGACTTCCATAAAGTCTAACACATGTCATTGAGCCCTTTGCCCTAAATGTAGCTTGATTCAAACAACTCTTGCCCATATCTTCACTTGCATTGATTGCCAGAAGAGCCCATTGTGAACAAGTCCTGGAGCAGCTTTTATTGTTTGAGAACACAGGGGTTCATGGACTCGGTCTAGACGTTGCTGTCGACCAAGTGGGATTAAAAACAACAAGTTTATAGCAGATAAATTTTGGTTTAATTCATTGCAGCAGATTGGTAAAATTATCATCCACTGTTTCACAGTATTCTTTTATCGCCTTTAATTTGAAAGACGATCAATTTGGTCTATTAAACAATTTTATTAACTTGATTGAGAAGACCTTTGTGCATTCTTCAAGCCATACGCTGTTAAGATTCCAGAAAACCAATTTTGATTTGATTTATTGCTGGAGATAGGAGAGTATGCAAGATTCGCAGTATAAATTCAGATTAAGCACACAGACCCCAATTGCCACAGAATTTCTTTGCCGTGAAAATTTATGCGTCGGTTCGTACATGGGAGAATAATTTTGATTATAATATTATGCAAAAAACAAATCTTCTCGGTCAAGCAACTGAATCTATTTGTACATCAATCCAAGATCACTAAACACTTACTTTATCACAATACTCATATTATCAATAACTACTTTCAACCACACTTTATTGGTACTTTACTGTAAATCAATCTACAAATCTATTTTATGATGGACAGGCAACCTTGGCCAGACATTAAGTAATATTATCACTCTATTATTAATATAATACTGATCGACAAGATCTTTATCTATTACACCGTCTTATAACATTTTTACACCTCCTTCCGAAGCCATCTTTTTTCCCACACATTTTCTAAGTTTTATGGCAAAAAGATTATGATTGCTTTATGGTTAATCGTTGGTGGAGTATCTAAAATTCATATTGGCAAGAAAATCTTATAAGTTATACAGATTCCCATTGGCGACAGATTATATTCTTTTACACAATTAAACAATTTTTTTTTCACAATTAAAGTATTTATACATTTGCTAAACTTTAAAATAAAAACCTGCAAAAAATCCTGTCTTTTGACCTGTCTATATATACTTCTTACAAATCCAAAATTACCAATAAAACACAATATTTCGTTTATCGACGACCATTTCTTGAAAGAAAACCTTTTAGAATGAAATTAAAAATCTATAATTAATTTTTAATTTAAATCAGTCGATATCCTTAATTAATTTTAGTTGTGTTTCATTTTATTTCATTTGTGCAATAAATCAATCTGATTGTTCCCATTAATTGATTTTTCCGTTTTCCGTGTAAATCAATTTGATACGTCAATTATTAGATTCTGTATAGAGCAGAATACTAAAATCAAGACCACTGAAATTCATTCGCTGCCGCATTTTCATACCGATTTCCAAGTGTTCACTTATTGCATACTTATTAAAAAAACATTAAAACTAGCGGTTAAAGTGGGTTTGAATTCGAATTGGTTGGATTCGTATTTTCCTAACATAAATGTAGGTCATTTTTGTTTAAAGATAATCGATATAAAATAAGGACTTTTTTTTTAATTCATTTGCATGCATGTCAATAAAGTAGTGTAATAAGACTGCATAAATTGTAATTTTAGGCACCAGTACTTACTTGAAATTTTGTTATTTGTTCTCAATATGATATGGAATAATTCTGTAAGCATCATGAACAAATGTTAATACGAAATTATCAAAACCCATCATACACATCTTTATCAGATAGGATTATAGCACAAGGTTAAGCTACTAATTAATTGCTTTCTATATGATATCTTAAAGGATCTTACTAGATTGGATAGGAGAGTCGAGTACCTGTGCACGTAGTGCACATCTGCTCAGAATTCAAATATAATAAAAACAAAGTATCACAGAATTGGCAGGAATTAAAAAATTTAAAGCAAACAGTTAATAGGAGGGAAAGAAGTTAAATATATATATATATATATATATATATATATATATATAAAAAAAAAAAAAGGGGGGGGCGAGCAAACTAGGAGATGACAATCAAGCAATATCAAAATACATAAATGCCCAATAGAAGCATATAATACGTAAATACATAGCAGACAGACATATAAACACATATATAATGAAAATAAATATGAATTATAAATATATAAATATACAATCACAAAAATAAAAAACTTTAAGGAGGCAGAAAAACATACGAACAACATTTGAAACTGAAGATCGGAAGTAAAGTTTGTTACTGCTGGGTAGAGTTTGAAGTTTTCAGAAATGGAATGTTTTTGTTCTTTTGTCTTTTTAACATAGTTCCGCAGTACACACTGCCAAGGCAGAAGAGAGGACGGTAGATTTCTTAGAACTGAAGAGTAGTATTGAAGATAGATCATAGAAGAAATTAGGGAGGCTTGAGGTCGTGATTCCATCCTGTTGTGTAATATGGATAATGGTATTTACCTTCGTTGTGGGCGAAGAATAATTGAGCTTTAATTAAATTATTTTTATGGTTCTTGATATTTAGAAACAACTTTCTTGAAAGCTTCGCAATATGATCGTCTATTGATTCTATTTGTAGGTCATGATGCAGCACGTTATTTCGAATGAACCAGGGAGCTCCCGTAATTATTCTGAGAATTTTATTTTGAATAACTTGGATTTTGTTTCTGTTTGTTTTTGCAGCAAGGCCCCAGATGGGGGCTGCATAAGTCAGGATTGGTCTAAGGACTTGTTTGTATAAAAGAATTTTGTTTTTTAAAGATAAAGTAGAATATTTTCCTATTAACGGCAAACTAAGATGTAATTTGTTCCAACATTTTGTCTTTACAGTGTGAAGATGTTTCTGAAATGTTAATTTGCTGTCGAGAATTAGGCCAAGATATTTGACTTGATTGACCCATTCTATCGGATCATCAAACAGGAAAATATCTTCATATGGAGATCTAGCATGACGTTTTCTGAAAATGATGGCTTTACTTTTGTCTGTATTGACAGAGATTCTCCATAGTGTAAGCCACTCTTCCAGGGAGTCAAGGAAATTTTGAAGAGTTCTTGTCACAAATCTGACAGTAGTTCCCTGAACCAGGGCTGCTGAGTCATCAGCGAAGAGGCAAGTACTCACATTTTGAATTTGGGGAAAGTCGAACGTAAAGATGTTGTAAAGAATTGGGCTGAGTACGCTACCTTGAGGGGTGCCAGCTTTAATTTGACCAATACGAGAAAAGACCCCTTCGATACTGACACTGAATGATCTGTTTTGGAGAAAGTTGTATATTATATGGATAAGGTACTGAGGGAATTTAAGTTGAATCATTTTGAAGACGAGGCCACAGTGCCATAATCGGTCAAAAGCTTTTGAAACATCAAGAAAAACACCGCCGGTTAATATTTTGTCATTCATACCTTCCGTAACAATGTTAGTCACTCTTAAAAGTTGATGAACTGTTGAATGATGGGGACGGAACCCAAATTGTTCCGCAGGAAAGATGTTGTTATCAATACAGTGGGTGGAAATTCTTTTCTGGATGATTTTTTCAAAAAATTTTCGCAACACAACTAATGAGACTGATGGGTCGAAAATTCTGTGGAAATTTATGATCCTGGCCTGGTTTAGGTATCATCTTTATTGTTGCATGTTTCCATGAGTCCGGGAAGTGATGGTTGATAATACATTTGTTGAAGATTTTGGTGAGAAATGTAATAGCTGGGAGAGGGAGGCACTGTAGAGCTTTATTCGGAATGGCATCTGGGCCAGAGGATTTCCTAATATTGAGTTTTTTATTATAGTCGTGACATCATTAGGGCTGATGAGAGGTGGAGTTGGTGAATTCGAGATGTTGGAGATGAAATTTTCTACTTTGTTTTCCACTATAAAGATGTGATCATTGTCGTACGGCTCCGAGTTTTCTTGAAATGATAATTCTAAGTTGTCGGCGAAGACATCCGCTTTCTCTCTGGGAGTGTATACTATACCATTATTTCCCAATATGGGTGGAATTTTATCTATTTTTTTGTGAAGTGGCGGTTAATATAATAAAGGGAGTTGTCCTCCGGGTTAAGACCTTTAACGAATTGGTTCCATCTGGAGTTCTTAAGTTTAGAAATTTCTTTTTGATTTTGTTTTGAAGAATGTTTAGATTATTTTTGTACGGAGGATATCTAGTTTCTTGCCATCTTTTTCTTATGCTATTTTTGATGTTGATGAGGTGTCTAATTTCCACTGGGAGCTTATGGTGGACAGTTTTCACTTCCCTAGTATTGCTAGAGAGGTTTATTGAAGATGAAATCGCTGAGTTAAAAATTAAGAGCTGTGTCGATGTCACAAGAGTTGTTTATTTTAGGATTTCGGGAATGCTAGAAGAAAGGTTATCGTAAAATTTTGTCCAGTTGGTAGTGGTTAGGCTTCGGAATTGTGATGGTAAAACAGAGTTATTTTCGAAGGAGAAGATTACTGGGTTATGGTCGCTTGAAAGATCATTGATAGAGTTCGCGATACTAGAATTGAAATTTTTGGTAATAGAAATATCCAGAGTTGAATTTGTATTGTAGGAAGTTGAGAAATAAGTTGGTTGCGCTGGAGCTGTAATGGTTAAACTATTGAGATTCGACCAGGAGTAGAGTAAGGTGCCACTGGTGTTGCACCGTCCCGTATTCCAAGTTGGATGCTTGGAGTTGAAGTCTCCTAAGAGAATTACTCTGTGGTTGGAGTTGAAGAATTTGTCCAATTCCGTGATTAGGATTCTACCAACTGGAGGACGGTAGATACTAGCTATTGTGATGTTGGGTCCGCTCCGATTGGTGATAACAATTGCTGTGTTTTCAAAAGTAGAAGTTTGGATTTTTGTTTCGTAATGGTGAATATTCCTTCTAATGCAGATAGCAGTACCTCCCCTCTGTGAGTTAACCGGTCGGATCTGTAGATATTGTAATTTTTTATTTTAATGGAGTCACATGGCCGTAGGTGGGTCTCTTGAATCGCAATTATATGAGGACTATGAAGCTGTATAAACTCCTGGAATTCGTTTATTTTTTCTCTAATTCCATTCGCATTCCAGCTTATGCAGTTGATCGAATTAAGGTTAGTCGTACTATTGAATGTTGTGAGAAAGGGGTGACTGAGATTGAAGAGCCGCCAACAAGGAAGCTATATTTGAAGTGAGAGCATGTACCTCTTTAACAAGGGACTGCAGAATTTGGGCGGTAAGGTTTTCTTGTGGAGTGGAGGATGAAGTGGAAGGACCTGAAAGTTGGGGTTGGACTTGATTTGGTGGAGATTTGTCCATCTTTACTGAGTTTGTAGAAATCGTGTTTTGAAGAGATGTTGGTGCACTTAATGGTAATTTGTTTGTCTTCATCATTTTCATTCTTTCTTCCCAGTAGTTGGTTTTGGGAGGTGCGGCAGGGACAAAGTTTGCTGGGTTGCGAGGGCACCCCGAAAAGTTGGAGGTATGATTACCTTTGCAAAGAGCACAGCAAGGAGGTGCCTCCTTGGGCTTGGGACAATCCATAGCCTTGTGAGGTCCAGCGCACTTGACGCACACAGGGTCTCTGGAGCAGAACTTTGAGTGATGGAAAAACTGTTGACAATTGAAACACTGAGCAGGACCCGCCTTTTTCCTCAGAGGTTCCACTTTAATTCGGAAGTATGAAAGATTTTCCATTAAAAATATTGATTTAGATTTTTCGGACTTTGGTAAGACAGCTAAAAATAGAGGCATGTTTCCTTTTCCGGAACGGTGGCGCAGTTGAGTCACGAATTGTACTTCAAATCCCTCGCTCATTAGAAATTCTTCAATTTCCTTAGTTGGAAAATCATTTGGTAAGCCGCGAATAACCACTTTCAATTGTTTCTCTTGAGGAAGAAGGTACGTATGGGACTTGAGTTTCCTTTCATCAGAAATTTCACGGCGGATAGCACGGTGGGCTTCAGCAGATGGAGGGAAAATCTTCAGTTTATTTCCAATAACTCTGCCGGTCACTGCTTCATTCGTCAGATGATTGAGGTCCTCTAGGAGTTGTTTTCCATTTACTGGATCATCAACGATGATTGGAGGAATGTAAGCCTTTATTTTTAAAGGATCTTAAATTGGTATATGAGATGAAATATCCAGTTACTTATGTATCATAATGACAACAGAAAAAATAACTGTGACAATTTACAGCAACAAAACACAGTTATGGGAATGATTTCTGTAAGTAGTCTTAAGAATTCACACTAGCAAAATAAACTTCATTTGCCAATGAAAATAAAGATATAAATAAAGATGCCAATGAAATGAAGATAAAGATAAATAAATAAGATTGATAAATTAGAAAATTATGTTCATTATTGTAGTCAATGTATCGTTAGTCATAACTATTCTGGTTTTCGTGAGGAATTTGGTTTTTCCAAAAAAATAATTTTTAAAATTGTTTCTTTATTTAATTTATTTTAAATTTAATTTATTTATTTATTTTATTTTAAACTTTGTTTATTTCTTTGTAAAAATAAGAATTGCATTTTGCCTGTTTTATTTTGTGTACAACAAAAATAGCAATGATAATTCAACAAGTCTATCACAGTGACAATAAAATCATTAAAATTTCATAATGATTTTTGACCCAACCCAATTATGGACCCAATCCTTGCTTACCAATAAAAATCACCGGCCAAAAATTATGGAATACCAACTGCTTGAACAGCATTTTGAGAGGGGTATACAAGTGTTATGGTGTTCCTTGTTTTGTTTCTTATCCCACTTGGCAAACAGAAACATCTAAACCAAGTCCAAGAACTCGTGTGGTCTTACTGAAGGAGAGAAAGGGGGGAGCAGCTTCTGTTGTGATGGAGTATCCGTAGGTAGAAGCCTGACTTGGCTCCGTGACGCTGATTTCTTACTGGATAGGGTTGTTAGCCCTACGCCCAACATCATATTAGACCGAGACCTGTGACTTAAGGTGAATTCCGAACACCTAAAAACATTCCTGGCACCGTCGTGACTTGAACCCGAACCCTGTGGCACCGAGCGTTAGTCACTTGGCCATCAAGTCCCTTGTTATTCCATTTTTAGTATGAAAGTAAATTAAATACAAAGGAACAACTAGACATCTGCCACAAAAAATTTGGATGCAAACTATAATATACCTTTCGATACTGAGTACATTAGACATTCTAAGTATATTAGACAAGTACGTTAGACATTTAGTTACAAATTACGCTATACATTTTGATAGAAAGTGCATTAGGCACTTGGATACAAAGTGAACCAGACAGTGGCCACATATCTGATTCTTCCCAGACAATGCCATTATAGATCCATAGTATCAAATTGAGAACTACGCTGTCCATAGAGCTGCATTTGTGCTGAACTAATTAGCAAAATAGGAGCAAGACTTCCTCCTCTCCCCTTCCTAATTCACCAAATGTTTATGTTATTGAGAAAATATGAAAATGTTAGAATTGGCCTTGAAAAAAGGACAACAGTATACTTCCATTATAATCATTTAGGAAGTATATTCTTAGCGATTACTTGCTCATGGAATTTTTCAAACTCTACATAAAAATCAACCTCTCTCACATTGACATACCATAGAAAAGTAAAGTTTTGACCGGTCAAAGTCAAGGTGATGTCAAGTCGAGTAAAGTCAAGGTGATGTAACAATATAGTAATCAATAAAGTGACGATTCTGTAATTTTCTTCAGCCTGTTGTTGAAGAGACGGTATCTTTCAACAGTTCTTTCGTATCAGACAACAGTTCTTTTAATTGTCTTCTGCGGACCAGTTCTTCATAGAATGGGTCAAAATGGGCATGAATACTCTTGCTCATAGTAAACCAAGCAAATGAAAGCATTGACACATGGTTAAGGTGATGTAATATCTCATATCAACTAATGAAAGGATAATTTTGTAATGGCTTTTTCCTGAGCAATTGTGCAAACTGACGACCAATTGGCCTTTGGTACCACAGGTTTCAGGTTCGAATCCTAAAGGAGGCATGGATGTTTGTTAGGGGTTCGGAATCCACTTTAAGATGTAAACAGACCAAATCCGAGCAATTGCGATTTACTTCCTTTTTGGTGATAATAAATTATTTAATTACATTTCATTCAGCTTTTTATAATACGAAACGGTATTAAAGCATAAATTTAAAATTCAGATCATTATTTAAAGGGACAATATAACAGATAGATATAAACTGTACAAAAATAACATTGACTGGCATCTTTTCACTTCAGCTATTCAAAGAGGCATTTAAAGTAGATCTCGTATTATGTCGCAAAGCTCTTCCGTCTGAACTTCCTACACGCCCCCTCATGCGGCTGTCAACTCTCACTTTCCCCCCTCGTCTAATTCCCGAAATCCTCCCCTTACTCTCACGCACTCATCAGAACCGCTTCCATCCCGTGATTTCTCCCCCTCCGTCTCCCTCTGCGCATGCTCCGGAGAAGGGCATCTTTTCCGGGAAATCGACCCGATCCGATTGGGCGACATTTTGGGTCACATGTTCAGATTCCTGTTAAGTTTTGGGTAGTGATACTTTAAATCAAAATACTTTATTTGTGAACCCCAGGTATTTAGAACTTTTATCATTGATCTCTAAAGGTGAGTTTCCATCGGATACTAAAATATCACGTTGTAGGAAGCCAGCCGATCTAAAGTCTGAATGGATAAGAAATCAAGTTTCTTGTTTGGCTAGCATTCTACGATATCTTCCAACTTTTATCATTGATCTCTAAAGGTGAGTTTCTATCGGATACTAAAATACCACATGGTAGAACGCCAGTCTGAATGGGAAAGAGATCAAGTTTACCGATTGACGAGCATTCTACGATATCTTTCAACTTTTATCATTTATCTCTAAAAGTGAGTTTCCATCGTATACTAAAACTATCACGTCATAGAACGCTAGCCAATCGAAAGTCTGAAAGGATAAGAGATCAAGCTTCCTGATTGGCTAGAGTTCTATGACGGAAGAGTTAAGTATACAATGTAAACTTACATTAATATGGCTGAATTGGCGTTAGCTATGTTATATCACAAAATGAATGTAAAACACTCCAACGGTATTCAAGATTAAAGTTTTGGAAAGCTCTCACAAGGAACTTCGACTATTGAGACATTTATGCACATTGTTATAATCATAATCGTATCTTCTCCTTTCTGAAAGTAATCATTGTAATGCAAATCCAACTAGTATTCATGGTTAACTGTGCCACATGAGTGCCATGAGGAAAATCTCTCAACAAGCATTTCAACTATTGAGACATTTGTGCACGTTGTCATAATCCTCATTGAATCTTCTCCTTTCTGAAAGTAGTCACTGCAGTACAAATACTACTAATATTAAAGTTAAACGTGTCACATATGGGTGTCATGCTGGAAAGCTCTAACCAGGCACTTCGACAATTGAGACGTTTATGCACATTTTCATCATCGTATCATCTCCTTTCTGGAAGTGCTCACTGCAATGTAAATCCAACTAGTATTCAAGTTTAGCTATGATACATTTGGGTGTCATGTTGGAAAGCTCTAACCAGGCACTTCGGCAATTGAGACGTTTACGCACTCCGTCATAATCAGTATTGAATCTTCTCCTTTCCGAAAGTAGTCACTACAGTGTAAATCGCCAATGTGTTCAAACCTAAACATTCCTATATGTTACTGATGGATTGCAATCATTACCAAGACTACTTGTTTTTCAAATGCAATGACTCAAGCACAGATCAGCACTTGGATTTGTCCAATCGACCCTACCACTCGTCAAGAGTGGGTAAGTCGAAATAGTTAAATGTTAAATGTTTTGTATAATTTAATGTTTACTAGTAAAATTTTGATTATTTTTTGAAAACATTTTTTACTGTTGCTTCCGAATGTTGGGCATTTTCCCTTCATTCATTTGTTGTTAGAAAGACGGACAAGCGGCAAATCCAATGTTATCAAGGAGCATTAAGAACGGTCTCCTACATTGCCCCCGTATTTTGATACCGCAATTTCGAAAAGCATCTGGATGTAATAATTTGGGTCATCTGGGTAATCATAACCCTCATCGAATCTTCTCCTATCTGAAAGTAGTCACTGCAATGTAAATTGCCATTGTGTTCAAATCTAAATATTCCTATGTGCTACTATGGATTACTATGATCCCCAAAACTACTTATTTTTCAGCACTTGGATTCGTCCAATCCAACATAATTCCTCTACCACTCGTCAAGAGTGGGTAATTCAAAATAGTTGAATGGTTTGGTTTGTCTCTCTACGGTCATCTTATGCACATGAGAGCTAAACAAACCGGGACCTACAGTTTAAAGTGGATTCCGAACCACTCACAAGCATCCATTCCAGCGCCAAGATTCAAACCTGAAGCCTATGGTACCAATAGCCAGAGTGCTAACCACTTCGCCAGCACGCCGCAAAATAGTTGAATGCTGAATGTTTTGGTAGCTATTTTACTAGTATAATTTTAATTATTTTTGGAAAACCAGTAGTTGTTAGAAAAGTAGTTGTTTTTGAAGATTTGCCACTTTGCCCTGTAGTCATTAGCCGTTAGAAAGGTAGAAAAGTGATAGATTCAACGTTATCAAGGAGCATTAAGCAGGGTCTCCTACATTGGCTGCACATATTGCTACCACAATTTCGAAAGAATAGTCCCTAGAATCTGGGGGTTTATATTATCCTATATTCAGTTTCGAATACATCAGATTCAAGGGGATTTACGGATTTATTCTCCTTCCCTCCCTACAAACATGGAAGGGAAGGTTTGCTATGTTTTCATTATCGAATTTTGTACGCATTTCCAGTAGTTTCGAAACTATCTTTCAGATTACTTTGTCCCTCAAAGCTATCTTCTGCAAAGTTTTTACTGGTAATAAATTACACACAAACTGGCATTACGAAAATCGCATAATTGCTTTAAACTATAATTAATTATTTAATACATGTTGAAACAAATTATGCATGAAATAACCACCGTCTAGACAATATTTTAGCAATGCATGATGCCATGATTATTATCTAGTTGAGATTGCGTAAACACAACTTTAAAGCGACAATCTCATAATGTATGAGGAATAGCCAATCGTAGCAGATATCCGTAGATACGATTCCTATACTCAACAGGAATTGTATCCGCAGAGATTTCTTATGATAATCTACGGGGAAATTTCAATTTTTACCATTTTACAGATAGCAACGTTATCTTTGGGGGGGAATTGCATTGCTATTGTAATAATATCTAATAATTTAAATTAATATCCTGTTTTCATGCATGGCCTCTAATGAAATTGTTGCTCGATATGTGATATTTAACAAAAATTTGTGTTACCAAAATCAGACTGGACTCCTCTAAATGTTAGCGGCCTGATGACTATTGGCTAGAGCTCTGCCTTTGGTACCACAGGGAACACGTTAAATTGTTTGTCCCGGTATAATAAGCCTAATGTGGGCAAAACAAAATGATCGTAGAGCGACAAACCAAATCATCAAACCTCCAAATATTATCCTTGAAGAAGTTTGATCCAAATTTATAACTTACAATTTCACCTATACCATTACCAAAACAACAAAGAGTCAACTCAGCTTTCTATAGTGAAGTGATGTGGTGTGCCGTAATAGTAATACGAAAACTCAAGTACAACTGTGGGAAACAAACAATGCAAATGCAGGACCAGTACACCAATTTTCAGACCAACAGCAATAGTTGCATACTGCAAAAGACGTAGTTCAATAGTTTCACACTGCATAAGGATATGAATTTTCACAGTTTACTGTGGTTAGATGATTCCCTAAAGACTTATTCATTCGCTGTCCTGAAACTTGCAGTCTATTGGTGGTGCTGCAGTATCTGCATAAAAAAAAATTGGTCGTTTCATTGTCAATAGATCTCTAGTTCGTCATTTCAGTGCCATAAACGACAAAATGACAAGGAGAGAGGTAAAGATACGACATCCCTCTGATTACATCATGGTAAGTGATTGCTGTGGTGGTCCAGCATGCCCATCTGGAAAAGCATTATGATAAATAGCCCCACTGAACTCCACTGACGTATTGTTAATGGAGACAGTTATTGTCAACAGGAGATCCAATTTCAAGCTTGTTCATTTCAGTCTGAACAAGCTTGAACAAGCTTGAACAAGCTTGGTACTGACTTAATTTTTTACGGAGAATAACACCAGACTACAACGCGCTTCTATTGTGAAAAAGTTGCTGAAAAGTGAGTACATCACTTGAATAAACTGATCAGCACTCTTCCCGGATTTAAATCCATACGTGTGAGGTATTTCGAGGAGACACTTTTCTGCATGACAGTAATTGCCGGAAGACATTCAACAATTGATTTAAGGAACACACATTCTTATCTCAGCAAGTGTTTGATTTTCAGGATGTACATGGGGACAATATCACGCAACCATTAACTTCTATTTGCTTTTCTCTCTTTTGAAGAAACAATCATTGATAAATTCAATTATAACAAATTTGTCCCTGAAGGTGGCAAGGATTATGGCTTAGCATTAGTTAGAGCATTAGTTGAACATATCAAGGAATTATGAAGATATTTGTGTAGTCAATTGGATTGCAAATATTGCTAAAACAAACATCAAAGCCATTATTTTGATCGACATCAGTTAAATGGATACTATAACAGAATCTGTAACCTGTTTTTTGCAAATAGTTGCAACTCATGTCAACTAATTGATGATACATAGATGTAGAGTTGGTGAAAGACAGTCATAGAAGCAGAAGGCAAAACAAGGTGATTTTGAGGATATACGTAGGGACAACGCCATGGGACCATTAACAAAGGTTCTTCTATTTGATTTTCTCTCTTTTGAATAAACTATTATTTACAAGTTTAGTTATAATAAATATGTCTCTGAAGGTGGTAAGTATTATGGCTTGCATTAATGGAATATATTAAGGAATCAAGAAGTTATTCGTGTAACCAGTTTGATTGCAAATATTGTTAAAATAAACATCAATGCCATTAATTTGATTAACATCAGTTAAATGGATATTATAACAAAATCTATAACATGATTGTTGCAAGTAATTGCAGCTCGGTGGCAAGTAATTCCATTGTGATAATGGACGATACATAGAGGCATAGAATTCATACGATAGATAGAGTTGGGGGCAGGCAGTCATGGAAGCAGAAGAAAAACATGTAGGGCAAGAAAAGAAGGTTATCAAATCAGTTGAAAATTAAGAACAGTTTTTTTTTATTTTGAATATTAATTAACGAAACTTGATTCCTTATTTCAAAAAATAAAATTTAAAAATGAGGACAGATAAAAGAATATAAATTTTGTAAAACATGGGGAGCTGATTTGGAAAATTTAAAAAAAAAATATTTCGTTTTAGAAATTCATTTAAATGAGAATAATAATAAACACGTAAATAAAGATAAATTTTGCGTTAAATAAAATGATTTCAACTGGAAATTACCTCAATTAAAACTTTACTTGACATCCTAATGAAGATGGTTAGAGGGCTTCGTTCCTGAATTTGAACATTCATTATACTAATTCATCCTATAAATGAAGCAGTGACGGGGAGGAAGATCATTATCAAATTAAAAAAATTTTTATTTATGTTCACCAATGTCACAAGATATTGGTTTTTAAAATTGTGAATGATGACTGAAGAAAACGAAAAAATGGAATTTTCTAATTGTTGATAGTTCCATCCACTTTGGCATTGTTAAAAAGTATATGTATAATTGAAGCAATTTTTTGTTATATTTAATGAAACATTAAATTGTATATTAAATAACATATATGTACATTAAATCCCATGTATATTAAATCACTTATATTAGATTCCTTTTATCTGAGTGGAAGGAATCACTGATTTACTTAGGACATTGATAAGGCTCTGACTCTGCATAAAGACTCCAATAACAATTTTACACAATCTAAATGTTTTTCAAATATTTACAAAATCGTGTCATTTTAAATCAGTGGACAAAGATGGCGATGCATTTTCCCGTTCTTCACAAAAGAAAAAGAGAGAGAGAGAGAATGCGGAAAGGGAGCCAATCAAACCCATGAACGAGTGAACGCACGTCTACCAGCAATAGACTTCAAAAACAGAGATGCGAGGCACACCTAATGATTCGGAAAATAAAACGAATTAAAAAAGTAAACCACCGATCCCTCGCAGCGCATTGGAAAAGATCACTTAGACGTAATCTGATTGGCGCAGATTAAGTTTGCTTTCTTGACACTTGTGAACAAGAATTGGCATGCTGGGATATGTAATTGTTGGGATAAGTTGTTACAGGCGGTTGCTCTGCTGTGCTTTTTTTTTTTTTTTCCTTATTTATTTTTTTATGATGGTTGTTGAGCCTGTGCAGATGGATTTTGATGTGATCAATCAAAATGTATGTAATCGCAATTTGAGCAGATGTCAAACGTTTTTTTTTTTCACTTTTTGTTTTTGTTTTTAATGTATCGTTTTATAATTCTTTTCGAAATGCAGCAAAGCTTGAAGAAATAAAACGTTATTCGATTTTTCAAATAGCATATTACTGGCAAATATTTTAAATACAAATTTAGCAACATAACTATATATCTTATAGTGTTATATTAATAAGTTTTTTATTAATTTAGATTTTTTTTAAAAATCAAATCTTTCACGTTTGTTGTTTTTATATCATTTGGTTTTATAAAAATTTTTTTAAAAAATAGCCCAAGTTTATAGAAAATGTAACCTTTGAAAAATAAACAGTTTATTTCAAGCTCCATTTTATTCTGAAATAGTTTTATATCTTAAAAATTTTGTAACTATGAAAAACGATACGATAACTATTAAAAACGATACGATAACTATTAAAAAACGATACAATAACTATTAAAAAAACGATACGATTTAATCTTAACAACTTTTTGAAAATTCATTAGCATGTTATTAAATAAAATTATGCATTATATCTTAATATTATATCTTAAGCAGATGTAAGTATAGTAAGTTTCTTTTCTTGACACTTGTGACACTTTTTTTTTCACTTTTTGTTTTTGTTTTTAATGTATCGTTTTATAATTCCTTTTGAAATGCAGCAAAGCTTGAAGAAATAAAGAGTTCTCGATTTTTCAAATAAAACATTAGAAGTAAATATTCAAACACAAAGTTAGCATTATAATATAAGGTATTGTACAAATTTAGCAATATATATATTTTATAGTGTTACTTTTTATTAAGTTTTTCATAGATTTAGATTTTTAAAAAAGTCAAATCTTCTGTCACTTTTGCTGTTTTTATATCATTTAGTTTTACAAAACTTTAAAAAAAAAATAGCCCAAGTTTACGGAAAAAAGCACGAAGAAAATTTTTCAAACTTTAAATAAATTAATATTTGAATTAATTTATTATGTTGAGTAAAATAAAATAACTTATCATATAGATACTTGTTATTAAGTTATTCATAAGCGTTTCTAAATATTAAATAATCTTTTGAAATAATAGATAATGACTATAAAAAATAAATTATAATTAAATATAATTAATAAACTATAAATTATAAATTATATATAAATAAGTAAATATCTATAATCTTTTGAAAAATAAACAATTTATTTGATGTTCTATTTAATTTTAAAATATTTTTCAAATATATTATATATGTTTATTTAAATAATTATATTTATTTTGTGTTAGATATGTTTATTTAAATAATTTCATAGAAAACTGAGTATTATATGTATTACAAATTAATGTTTAATCTTAACTAATTTTTGAAACTTTACTAGCAAGTCATTAAATAAAATCATACATTATATTTTAATATTATATCTCTAGCAGGTGTAACTTAAATTATTGAAATTGACAAATTATTAGAATATATATAATAATTTTTCTTTAAACTTACAACCAAAAAAATTTTAGTAAGAAATTGATCAATATTAAGATTATGAAAATACTCTTTTCCATTAACTTTTCTTTCTATTTAATGTTCATCTTTTCTAAGTTATTCATAAAAATATGAAACATTTTTGATAATATTTCCTTTAAAAGGAATTTAAGGAAATCAAATCCTAGTTTAAAATATTTTGAAAAAAATTATAATTACAGTATTAATAAAAATTTATTATGAAATGATTATGGTTTAATAAAAGTCTAATGTAGCAAATTTAATAATTTTTTATTCATTGATGATAGTATTCCTTTCTCCATTATAATATAAAATGGTCACAGATTTATTTTAAGTCTTAGAAAAGATGAATTTTCATTTCATTTTACTGAATCAAACTTTAGAATTAGAGCATTTTGCATCAATACATTTCATCTTATTACTTAACAAGGAGCAATATTCATTTTATTTCAATAATTTTGGAATTTTACATTATGATTTTAGTTACTCTTTTCGTAAATGAAAGAAAAAAATATGAGTTTGTTGTTTTCAACTTAAAATATCTTAAATTTATGTAAATTATAAACAAAAAATATTGAAAAATTCATAATTATTATAATTAAATAAATTTTATTATACTATTTTATACCAAAATTAAAAAAATGCTTTTGCTAAAAAATATTATATACTCGTATTTCATTATCAATAAACGGTTTAATTTTCAAACATATGCAGTTACACTGTAAAATATGTTAATATGACGTGTTTATCAAAATAAATGTATACGCAGTCAAGGATAACTTAGCGTTAGCGTTATTTTAATGGTTGCAACTATATATTTAAACGTAATACTGCTGTAGCATTTTTTTCCATGGGAAGAGATATAGCATTTCTCTTCCCAGGGTAAAGGAATGTGTATTCTTTAACAAGTTCATAATAACAACCTATCATTCCATTCAAATCTGACAGATAAGCAGTATCGTGGATATTTATATTACAAGCAATTAGTGTTTTGTACTAATGAGATCAACCTGTCACCCAAATCTTACAGCAGATAATCAATGGATAAGATGGATAATGAGACATCATGAAATTAGCGATTGTCTGACCTTCACAGATCGAAACAACTACAGATGAGATATGGATGATAAGTTCCTGCATCGTGATGGATGATAAACTATGGACTGAGGAAGTGTCCACTCCAATGAGAAGCAAGGGAAGCTGAGGATCTAGTATAGACAGAGAAGTTACACACCGACCTGTCAGATAAATCGATTTTAAGTATCAAAACAATGTTCTGATCAGAGATATGAAGCAATAAAATATCATTTAAGAGAAATAAAATTTAAGGATTTCAAATAAAGAATTACGTGCTCATATATTAATTGCTTATTTACATCTTAGCTGCAAAAATAAGCGGTAAGCAAAATGAACAATAAAATCTATACAATATAATAATAATGATAATAAATTTTATTCTGAGTATTCTAAACGTTGTAATTCAAGGTATGTTATGTTATTCTTTTTTACATTTAGCAAACGATGATTATTGCTAAGTTTTATTAATGTGAGGATTATTTTTTAATTGAAGAGTTTTATTTGACGTAAATATTTTTCTTAAATGTTTAGATTATGTTATTATGTTTTGTATTTTAATATTTTATTGTTTTTGTTAAAGTTCGGCTAATTCACTGTAATGTGCGAAAAACATTTTAAATAATTTGAAAATTTGAATTCAACATTTTTTAAAAGGCATCTAACAATTTTCGAGTATAAATTGCTTTTCAAATTAATCTGTGTGGTTTAGCAAAACCACACATACAAGAACAAGGCTATGTTGAAAAAATAATAATTTAAATTTAAAAAAATTTTTGGCATATTTAACTTAATTGTTTTTATTTTTCAATAATTAAAATTCAAATAAAATATAAATAAAAACCTTTCAGACAAAATATGCATCAAAATACTTCAAACCTCTTTGTATTTCCTTAAAATAGTGAGTTAAATTTTAATTAGCATTTGCTTTCATTCAAAAATAACGTTATAACAAATCAAACTCTTAACCTTTCCATGTTTAATATATATATATATATATATATATATATATACACTGAAGTGACAAAAGTCATGGGATAGCAATATGCAAATTTTCAGATGGCAGTAGCATCGCGTAGAACAGGTATAAATGCGCAGTGCTTTCGCAGAGCTTTCATTTCTGTTCAAGTTATTCATGTGAAGAGGTTTTGACGTGATGATGACCGCACGACGGGAATTAACAGACTTTGAACGCGGAATGTTAGTTGGAGCTAGACGCATGGGTCATGCCATTTCAGAAATCGTTAGGGAATTCAACATTCCCAGATCCACTGTGTCAAGAGGGTGCCGAGAGTATAAAATTTCAGGCATAACATACCACCATGGACAGCGTAATGGTCGACCGCCTGCACTTAACGACCGAGACCGGCGACGTCTGCAAAGAGTCCTAAATTCTAATAGACAAGCAACACTGCGTCAAATAACCGCAGAAATCAATGTGGGACGTACATGTGCTTGTCTGTTAGAACTGTGCGGAGAAATTTGGCTTTCTTGGGCTATTCCAGCAGAAGACCGACTCGAGTGCCTTTACTGACAGAACGACATCGCTTGCAGCGACTCTCGTGGGCACGTGAGCATATCGGTTGGTTCCTAGATGAATGGAAAACCGTGGCCTGGTCCGATGAGTCACGATTTCAGTTGGTAAGAGCTGATGGTAGGGTTCGAGTGTGGCGCAGACCCCACGAAGCCATGGACCCAAACTGTCAGCAAGGCACTGTTCAAGCTGGTGGTGGCTCCGTAATAGTGTGGGCTGTTTTTTCATGGCATGGACTTGGTTCTCTGGTGCGACTGGACCGAACTTTGACTGCAAATGCTTATGTTCAGCTACTTGGAGATCACTTGCAGCCATTCATGGACTTCATGTACCCAAACAACGATGGAATTTTTATGGATGACAATACGCCATGTCACCGGGCCACAACTGTTCGCGATTGGTTTGAAGAACATTCTGGACAATTCCAACGAATGATCTGGCCACCTAGATCGCCTGACATGAATCCCATCGAGCATTTATGGGACATCATCGAGAGGTCTGTTCGTGCCCAAAATCCTGCACCATCAACTCTTTCACAATTATGGACGTCTATCGAGACAGCATGGCTCAATATTCCTGCAGAAGACTTCCAACGACTTGTTGAGTCCATGCCACGTCGAGTTGCTGCACTTCGCCGGGCGAAAGGAGGGCCGACAGGATATTAAGAGGTATCCCATGACTTTTGTCACTTCAGTGTATACTGAAACAACTATATAATTGTTTACTAATTTAAATTATAATTTATTTTAAACATTATTTTATAAAAAATTTGCCAATTTTGAAATTATTCATAGATTTATTAGATTTTATTTATAATCAACACGCTCTTTCTCTAAAGAATGTGTTAAAAAAATTATTTAATTTTCAATAATCACGAAAATATCATTGATTATTATTATAAATTACATTTTTGACATTTTTTTTCAAATAAAAAAAATTATTATACATTTTATTCATTTGAAAAAAAATGTCTTATTTGTATACAAGAAAAAATAATTTACTTTAAAGTTTTTAAAAAATGTGCTTAAACAATGTATTAACAAAATTGTGCAAAATATTAACAATTGATTTTTCAGACAAAGAATTTTCAATTTTATTACATATTTATTTAAAAACCTAAATGTGACGTTAAATTAACGTTATTATTTTTAATTTTTAAACATTACACTAATACTTTGACAATTTTTGTTGCTATTTTATTTTTTTTAATTTATTTTTTTCGTCGTATTAAATTAAATTAAACTCCTTTGTACAAACAAATTATACAAATTAAAATATTTGTCTCTCTATGTGTGTATTTCCTAACCATAATTCTAAGTTAAATTTTTTTTTTTTTGAACTTATTATTTTTTTATCTGATGCGTAAATAAAAATTACGAAAAAGCTTTAATTCATTATTTTTAATACAATAAAAACTTGTTTTCTCATTGTAATAAATTTTCATTCTTTCTTATTACTGTTTAAAACTCTTTAATCAAGGATCGTTTACTTTCACCAGTTTAGTGCTTTAAATTTACAAATAAATAAATAAACAAATAAATAAATAAATAGTAAGAAAATAAAAGTAATTTAGATGATCAATTATGAATATTCGAATTTAAGATGAAATAATATCAGGACTAAAATACCAAAAGATCTTTTTCTTCAGAATTTTTTTTTAAACTGAATGTAAAAAATTATAAATAAATATTTAAAGTGTTTCTTTTTTAATTAAACAAAACAATACTTTTTAAAAACCAAATTAGATTTGAGATAAAATTACAAACATTAGTTAAAAAATCATCTGCTTTTATTTGTTTAGATTAATTTAATTTTTTATTAAATATTTGAGATTAAGAATATTTGGGTTAGATCACCGAAGTTAAGCATCATTGGGCGCGGTCAGTACTTGGGTGGGTGACCACCTGGGAACACTGCGTGCCGTTGGCAAATTTGGGACCTGAATGGCCGAGTGTCTAGCGCTCTGGCGCTCGGTGCCACAGGTTTCGGGTTCGAATCCCGGCGGTGCCATGGATGTTTGTAGTGGTTCGGAATCCACTTTAAGCCGTAGGTCCCGGTCTTCTATGACTGTAAGAGCGCCACGGAGCAAAAGTCAGGCTTCTACCTACGGGTGCTCCATCACAACAGAAGCTGCTTCCTTCCCCTTCAATCATGAGTCCATATGGGCTTGTGGGCTTGGCCAGCCAAGTGGGATAAGAAACAACAAACAAAAACAGAATATTTGTTTTTGGAATATTCTTAAGGATTAAATGGCAACATTTTTTTTTTCATGAATGTCTTTGAATATTTTGTTCATTTCAAATATTGAACAGTTACAATTTTTTTTTTAATCTTTTTATTTACACCTTCGCGATTGTTTTCTTTTTTTCTTTTTGCCATAACTGGATAAATTACATACAGTGACTTCCAAAAGTAATTGAGTTTCACTGAAATGCAACTTCAACTATCGAAAAAAAAAAAAAAAAAAATGCATCAGAATAAGAGGTTTTTTTTTTTTATAATATTTCTAATTATTTTTTGATCAAACTACATTTAATATTTTAATAATATAGTGAAAAAAAAATTTTTTTCATCAATAATCAAACAGTAACAAAAAAGTTATTTTACAAATGTCTTCATATACCTAGAAAAGAAAAGAAAAAATACTTATATTTTTCATTATTAAATAAAAGGAATAATAGCAATAATTGATACGAAATAAAAGGATAATACGAATAATTCATACGAAATAAAAGGAATAATACGAATAATTGATACGAAATAAAGGGAATGGTATTCTGGTTTAATTCTTTTTATTTCAGTCGAGATAAAATGGTTTATGAAAATATATAATGTTGTAACGTCTCGGCCTATACTAGACCTATGAGGTCTTGAAGAAGAGGGTCACTTTCAGAGTCATGGGAACACTTTAATTTTTATTTACAAGCATTATATATATATACATATAGAGAGAGAGAGAGAGAGAGAACTCTCGGTTATTATACTATTTACAAAGAAATGAAATTTAAAAAATTAATGATATAAGTTTGATTCACATGGTCGGTTTCACTCCAAGGTCGGAGATTTTCAGAGTTCTCGAATCTACACGACGAATCTAATGCACCTGATCTGCGGCAGGCCTTAATTATCACACGGCCACAAACGGCTCACTTTGGAAACAGGTGGAAACTCCAGCATGTCACTGCACAGAAAAAGAGAAAACAACACTTTTTTGTCTACTCATTCGCAGAACATTCTTCCGCCTTTTCTCAATACCTTCTTTTAAGAAAATCTGTCAAGAAGGGAATCATTGGAGTGGACACTTTCTCAGCCCCCACTTTATCACCAATCACGAGGGAACAACTCATGGTGTAGTCCATATTAAATCATTCGCTAATTTCATGAGGTCTCATTATTCATGACACTGAATATCTGCTATCAGATTTGAGTGACAGGCTGTTCTCATTAGTACCAAACACTAATTGCATGCAATATAACTATTCACAACACTGCTTATCAGCTGCCAAATTTGAGTAATAAATACCTGTTAAAGAATATACATTCCTCTCTTCTGGGAATGAAATGCTATACTTCTTCCCGCGAGAAAAATGCTACAACAACTACGTTTTATTGATATTATTATTATCCATCATAATTTAATCCATTATAAATATTAATTATTTTTCATTAATATTTTAAATTACTTTTGTGAAATTAATACGTACCAATAAAGCGAATCATATAAGACATAATTTTAAAATGTTTTCTGTTTAAAAAAAAATAATAAAAAATAAAAACTTTTCCTTTATAAAAAAAAAAATGTAACTGTTATAATCAAAAGAGTATTCTTAAATGAAGAAAAATTTTAAATCGCATAATATTTGTAAACAAAAGTGACTAATATCTTCATTAAAAATTTCTAACAAATTCTTTACAATTCAGCCCTCAAAAAAATTCATTTTAAGACATTTTAACACAATTTTTAAAAAGCTTGTAAATTATGAAACATTTTTTAAAAAAGAGCCTGAAATAATAGAAATAAAAATGCCACGCTCCTTTATCTAATCTCAAAAAATAATTAATTAAATGGAATTGATGAAACATATAATGATTAAAAGTGAATCACACGATTTTTTTTTTTTTTATCGTTTTCAAGCTCTTCAAAAAATAATAAATTTATCGTCTGCATTCACAAAATCGTTTTACATGAACCCAATAAGTCGTTAATTTTGGTTATCGTCTGATTTATTTATTCTTTATTTTTGGTTATCGTCTGCTTTATTATTTTTTTTTTTTAACAACTTAAAAAGATTCCTTTTGAAACATTCATCTTTCTTGTTATTCCAAACGTCTTTCATGGTCTGAAAAGATGTGGGAAAAAAAAAAAAGGATATATGTAGTAAACTATTTATTTCAGAAATTTCAACTTATAAACATGGCTCCTTCAGCATATATCCATGGAAAAATACTTCCACTTTAGTTTTAATTATTCGAGTTGTAACATTTTTCTGTCTTTTCAATTAAACGAAAAATAAAAAAATAAAATAAAAAGAAATAAAATGAAAAGAAAAGAAAAACGCTTTAAAATAAAACACATGAAGGTTCTCTTTTTTACTAAGTGTTTAAAATTTCCATTACAGCTGTTTTTTTTCTTTCTTTTTTAAAAAGCCCTTTAGTTTTTCGTTTACTTTCAAAGCTGTTATTTCGCTTTGCTTTGCATATTTTTTTTTTTGTTTTGTCTTTCACAATTTGTTTTTGTTTCTTTTTCTTTTTATGTTTTTGTTCTTTTTTTAGTACCTCAGGGCTCATTTTTCTACGTGTTTTTTTTTATACCTCTGTCATTTGAGCAGTGTAATGAATAGGCTAATTTTGAGAACTATTTTGTAGTGATTACGTTTTTAATAAGGATGAAATAAAGAGTGCTTGGAGTTTTAAACGTTAACCAAATACTTATTGGTAAAAATACCTCCTTTCTAAAAATTGGTGGGAGGTAAAGAGGAGAGGGGGTGGAGATATTTTCTTAACGAATCTACTTATATTTAATTAGATAGTCCGACAAATACAGTTACGATTACGGAGCATTTTATTTCTAGCTCATAAAATATTCAATGTGGTTTTTTGACTAATGATGTCTCAGCAAGTTTATTCTTTTGCCTTGCGAATTTTAATTAGTTCTTTTATGTGTTTTTTTTTCGTACATATTTTCCCCCGCAGTTATTCTCTTAATATGCTGCGTATATAATGGTCTGAATTCTAAGCCATGTGTAAAAAAAAAAGTGATTGAATAAAATTGAACAGAATTTGAGATGGGAACTAAAAAAATTTTGTTTTCTTTTTGACAGACCAAATATTTTATAGGTAATTAAAATTGATAAAGTTATGTTAATTATTCATTGAATATTTGTCGTTTTTTGTCTATATACATATTTTTTTCTAAAAAGTTTTAACTATATTCATCCCAGTTGTAATTTTTAATGTTATTCGGTAAAATTCAATAAATTCAATAAAATTCAAAATTCAATACATTCAATTAAATTCAATAATCAAATAAAATATTCAAATAAAAAAATTCAATAAATTTAAAAGAAGACATATTTTATGAAACTAATTTTGGCACAGTTACGAAAAAAGAAAATTTCTTAATATTCTAACAATATTTATTGAAAGTCTATATACAAAAGTCTATAATGAATAGGCCGGAGTTTCCGCCTGTTTACAAAGTGGCACCTTCTGGTTTCGTATACCACGCTGAGTGATAATTAAGGCCTGCAAAAGACCTGGTGAAATTGATTCGTTGTAGACTTGAGAACTCCGTAGAGAACTCTGCAAATCTACGTCCTTGGAGTGAACTGCATATGTAAATCAATTAATATTTTTAATTTTCATTTTTGTAAATCATAATCGTAAATAGAGATGTGTGTATATATATCATATAATGCTTGTCAATAAAACTTAAAGTATTCCCATGAACCTGAAAGTGGCCCTCTTCTTGAAGCCGTTATAGGTCTAGTAGAGGCGTTGCAATGGATAAAATATTATGTTATTTATTTATTTATTTTTGCTCATTAGTAAACATAGAGATAGAACAAAAATACGGTAATAACAGTAAATATCAGAAAATAAATAAATAAATAAATAAAATAACATCAATAAGAATTCCCTTATTGAAGAATTTTATAATTGTAAAAATTGGTTTTTTTTCGTTCAGGACAAATAAAAAATACACAATTTAACATATTTTGAAAATATTTCACAAACGTGTTAAAAACAAATGAAGGATTTATTATTCTCTTGATACCTGACATGAAGAAAAAAGAAAAAAAATAGTAATTACCTGACAGGAAATGTTAACTAAAAGAAAATTATCATCCTATTTTATACACACATTTTACTTCTCAATCTTGATGTTTCTTAATACAAAAAGAATTTAATCAGAAAAGATCCCCTTTAAAATAAAAATTAAAAAATTAAAAAAAAGCGGATGCTTCAATATGGTTAGAACCCCTCTTGGGTGACTATAATGAACAAAAATGGGAAACTGCAAACGATTTTAAAAAAAAAGAAAAAAAAAAAAAAAGGAAATGAAATAAAAACAAAGAAAAGCGCCTCCTAGTGGTGAGATGGTGAAGTAGCCACTCATTTAATTAAAATAAGAAAAATTCTAATGTGTTGTACCTGTCTCGATTAATTTAATCAAAAGGAAAAGTTAGTTTTTTTTTTATTATTTCTTTTTCTTTCTCTTTCTTTTTTTATCGCTTTCATCTTTTCTCTTCAGGAAAAGCCAATGATTTTTCAGAAGACTTCATTTTCATGGTTCATGTAATGGCGAATTTTTAAAATAATGAACTTTAAAAATAAATAAATAAAGAGTGGAAAACGACGAAGAAAAACAATGTTTTAACTGTAACCTATTCGAAAAATCTAATTAAAATGACTAGTTGTGAAATAAGAAACATTTGCTAAGAAAATCTTGGTTTATTTTTTTAAGTAGATTTTTTATTACATAGCCCTATTCGGATATAAAATTTAGTTTGGGAATTTATTTTTTATTATATATCCAAATGGACTTTGTAATTTGTTTATTTTAAATAATTTTATATATGTTATTATATACGAAAAAAAATTTCTTTTTTTTTAAATATATAATTGATAATATTTCAAAATTAATCATATTTTAAAAGCTTAAATCATTTTTTTCTATGTATATTTTTAATTCATTTGATCATTTACTTAAATGTTTTTTAGTTATATTGATAAGAGGGAAAAAAATTTTGGAACTCAAATACTCCTAAAAAATTATATTTATAACATATTAATATAGCAAAATATTTAAACGAATAAATTTTAAATTTCAGGTAATTTATTAATTCCAATGAATAAATATTTTTTGTAACTTTTTTGTAGCCAAGGTAAAATAAAATATTTAAACAAAAAATTCTTAATTCTAAAGAAAATTCTCCTAAAAATTGTGACTGCATAAAATTATATATATATATTATATATCATTAATATTGATTATAAATATTATAGATAGGATTGTATAGATGTAACATTTTATACATAGTTATTTTAAAATTGTTATTTTTTTATTTTTATTATTTTTGGCATTATATTATTTATTATTATATTATAGCTATATTTATTTTTATTTTTATTTATTATATTATAATATATTTATTTTTATTTTATATATATTATTTATTTATTATTATATTAGTTATTATTTTATTATCTGTTATTTGTTTATATAATTTCAATTAAATTGTATCATTTTTATTAATATATTTTTAACATAAATTCTCTTTTTGTAAATTATTTTTAAAATATTTTTAAAAAATGGAGATTTCAATTGAAAATCTTTGAAAGAAATATATTTGAATTAAAAGCAGCCCAGAAATATATTTTTTACATTTGAAAAATCATTTGCAATATTTTTAATTATAATCAATATTTAAAATAATAAAATTTACAATAAGAGATCATTTCAGAAAATTTACATTAATTGTTATAAAATAAACCATTCATTTTACGAACGGTTTCGACGCCATGTTGAAATAAAGAGTATAAAAAATAATATGAATGAAATAAATATTTAACATTGTCAATGATGATCCAGATTATCAACTTATTAAGAATGGAGTCCATAATTAGTTTTATATAAAAATGAAAAAAGTTAACGTTAATTTTACAAAAATGATTAATAACAAATAAAGGATAGTTTCCATCGAATACTAAAACCTAACGTTTTAGAATGGCAGCTGAGAAAAGCCTTTTCAAACAGAAAATTGCTTGTATATATTTTAGACAGTTTTGTGCAATTATTAGTACAAACTATACGTCAAATAGAAAATAATTATTTATTCTTACTGCTATCTTCCAATCAAATTAATTGGGGATAATTTTATTGATTTTAACAAAGTATTTAACATTATGTTAGATTAAGGATCTTAAGCTAGGAATACATTTTAATTATTAGTTTTAAAATTAATAAAGCTTCATTATAATATCACAGACATATTTAGTTAAATAATTCTTTAGTTTCTATTGGTTAATTAATTCGAAAATTTACTGTATTTATTAATCGTCTACTATTTATAATAAAAATATTATTATTATTATTATTATTTTGTAGAAAACCGAAGTCACTGTTTAAATAACCTAACATAAAATAAATATCAATATATTTTAAATAAAAAATTATATTAATTTTATTATTTACTTACATAGAGATATTTAACAAGGGTTACAAGATTTCCCCCCCACCCCCATCATCATGATAATGTGGCTTGTCATAAACTTTTAAAAAACAGTATGAGTGAAAGAAATGAAGGTAAGAAAGAAATATTTTTTTTAAAAAAAGAATTACTTATATTCTCACGGTTATTTTATTATCTAAAAGTTATTATTTGTTTACCTTTTAAAATATTTTTGTACACTAATGGTTTTTTTTCTTTAATTTCTTAGGAATTGAACATAAAATGTACAAAAAAATTCTGTTTTATGCAATAACAGTGTTAAATACAATATTGTTTTGTGGAACACTGATAATTAAGTTTGGAAATTTATCAAAATTATGATTGTTAAAAATTATCATTTTCAAAAAATATCATTGTCGAAATTATCATTATTATCATTATTTTGTGGAACACTGATATTTAATTTTGATAAATATTAAATTCATTATAGACTTCAAACATCAATGACGATAAAAACTCAGTTGAATTTTTTTTTCATTGTGCAATTTATTGGCTGTCATGTTGATTTTTAACCCTCATAAAAACGACATGAACTGCATTTTTTTAAAAATATTTTCCCATACTATACCAAAAATCATAAATATAGATTAATCACCAATATCTTTTTTAGTACATAACACAACCGCTTTTTATACCCGGAAATACCGAACATTACCAGTTAACAGTACAAAGAACCATTCACTTGCAAAAAATAAACACACTGCAAATCAAATATTCAAACCACAAAATGATCAACCTTATTGAAAATATATATAAAAAAAAAAAAGAATTTTGAGGCAGCCATAACGCGCTGCCAGTTCTTGAAAGACGAATAAAAAAGCAATAAATCGTTTGCTCTCCTCGGATCGTCTTCATACGAGATTGAAAGAGGAAGTGTTGCCACCCAGTATTGATTAACTTCCATGTCAACGAACGGCTTGCACGCAAACCAAATCCAAATTACTTCGACGCTAAACTTATTTTGAGAACAAGGAACATTTGTTTCTGAGCTTTTGATGTAAAAACCTCGCCCATCTATAAATAGTGTCCTTCTTATGAGCAATCTTCAAAAGATTTGACATACATTTGTCAAGAAAAACTTTATAAGCATTTCGAGTTGACATCAGCTTGCATGGCTAGTTATTTGATGTAAATGATTTTTTTTCAAAGATATACTTAAATAAGAATAGATGGCATTAAATGGATGGTGGATAAGCATAAGTTATTTTAAAATGCAACATGATTTAGATATAAAGGATTCTTAAAAGTAATATTTTCTGCAAAAATTGAGGAATGTGAATGGGAAATAAAAGGAAAATGATGTATTACAAATTTCAGAAACTCAAAATGATAAATATGACATTTTAAAAATATTTTCCTATATATTTTATAGGGTTTGGTTTGGTTTGTCGCTCTACGGTCATTTTGCGCACACTTTAGACTAATTAGACCGAGACCTAGAGTTTAACGGGGATTCTGAACCACTCAAAAACATCCATGCCACCGTAAGGATTCGAGTCTGAAGCCTGTGGTACCAAAGGCCAGAGTGCCAGCCAATTGGCCCTCAGGCCGCTATATATTTTATATGAGATCTAATTCATTTGCCCAAAAGTACAAGGTCGATTCGTAGCCAAGTAGTAACGTACCCAATTAACTTGCAGGTGACAGGTTCGAATCTATTTGTGACGTTTGCTGGATTTATTTCTATCAAACACTAGGGGACTTAATAGCGATTGTAAAAGTTGAGTGAACCTCTAGCATCGACAGTAAAGGTACCCATTGGGTGTTTCTTAAGTTATATCTTTTGTTACATATACATGCAGGGCAGTCACTTCCTCGCGAAAGACAATGCCTTCTTCATCATCTCGAGTGATGAACAATTCGAGGAATACGAGATGCACTGATGTACGAAAAAAAAACCGGTAGTACACTTTAATTAATTGGAGTAAAAAAAAGTGGGTGAGAGTTTAATTCCGCTAGTTGTGTATGTTGAAATTATTGTTTTAAAAGCGAGTAGATCCGGTGAAGACTATCTCAGTCTAATAAAGTTTTTTCAAGTTTTTCAATTTCCTTATAGGAATTAAATGCTTACAACCTCATAAGATATTATTCCTTAATCTCTACTGACTTAAAGGCGATGCTACAAATAATAATGCACATCATAAAGAATTATGATGGTTTATACACATAATCATTGATCAATTAGAATGATTTACATACATAACCATCGATCAATTGCAATTTACACACATAACCATCGATCAATTACAATTTACATACATAATCATCGATCAATTACAACAATTTATACACATAATCATCAATTCATTACAATTTACACACATAATCATCAATAAATTACAACAATTTATACACATAATCATAGATTTACACACATAATCCTCGATCAATTACAATGATTTACTCACACAATTCTCATTCAATTCCAATGATTTACACACATAATCCTCGATCAATTACAATTTATACATATAACAATCGATCAATTGCCGTGATTTGCACACATAATCATCGGTGAATTACAATTTACACACATCATCGATCAATTACTATGATTTACACACATCATCCATCAATTGCAATGATTTACACACATAACCATTGATCAATTACAATCATTTACACACATAATCCTCGACCAATTACAATGATTTACACAGGTAGTTAATCATTATAAAGAGGTCAACAGCTTTCTGAACTCCCAGCAATGTGATAAGACCGAAAATAGCATTGAAAAATAATTCTGAAGACTTAATCTCTTAACGCATTATCCCGAATATACTCATACATTTTATTTGTATCTTTTCGGAGCACCACGAGTGAAAATATGGAAAAATTACTTTTAATTCTTGTCTAATTCGAGTATTACTCATAATATATCTTGTGTTTTTAGAATACTAAGAGAACACTAGTTACACGTGATATTGCCTGTCTGGCAACATTTTTTCAATATATGATTTTGTGGTTTTACAAATATATGACTCGATGTTCTTCAGTAGAAAAAAAATGCTTGAGGAGCTGCGTTTATTGTTAATTGCTGCTTCCCATTATTATTTCAAATTGAGTAAATGAGTAGTAGACCATTTTTTGCAATGTTCCCATAAGATATGTACCTAAGTTAATTGGTACCGGTACCAAATCAGGTACCTTTAAAATTGGTACCTGATGGTACTTTATGCCAGAATTCCATCAGTTAGAGCTTAATGAACAGAGTTGTTTAAAGATTGGATTCCGAAAAATATAATCGTCTATCCGATTTCAGATTCGATTAATTTTTAAGTGAGAATAATTTGTTGAATGATTTATAAATTTAACGGGCCTTACTTTTTTATAGTTTTAAATAGACGTGATCCTAATTATTTAAAACTAAATACAGATTCAAAAGTATAAATGCCTAAGATAATAATTTATGCCTAAGATAAGCATATATTTCTTTTTTCCTGGTTTATGTTTAGTTGCAAAGCACTTGCAGCCAATTCAAAAGCTCGAAAAGCTTCTTCCAAAGTTGTAAAAGATCTTGCAATGATAACAACATCGTCAGTGGAACAAACTAATATATATTTGAATTTGAGATGAATTCATTATATACAATGCAATGATTTACTCCTTAAATTGCCTCCTTAATTTACTTGATTTACTTCTCCATTTCATTCAATTCAATTCGTTTATCTACTTTTCAAGAAATCATTTGAAAAGTAGATAAACGGAAGCATCGGAAAGTTATATGGACAAAATTTCATTGGAAAAGTAGACGTAAACTATACATATTTTATGTGTATCAAATACAAAATTGAGATTTTTTTAGTAATAAGATAACATAATTTCGAAAGTTTTCAAGTCATTGCAAAACATAAATTACAAAATAATAACCCTTCTTCAAAAACATGTCAAGCATTGTTATTAATTTATTCATATCTAAATTATTAACAAATTTCAATTATTATTGTGCTATTCTTGCTTTTGAATATCATCTTCATTCACAAAAGCCACTAACAAAAAATGTTCACTGTTAAAAGACATTAATTTATCTATTTTATTATCACCAAATATTAAGTAAATTAAGAACAAACATATTACTTAGTAATCCAATTATTCCAACAACATTAGTTCGCCTACGGCAAGAATCCTTATCATTCCAAATAACCACAAACCCTTCCAAAAATGAAAACTTCCTTCCCTTAAAATGCTCGAATTTTACCGAAAAGACACGATTCTATTCTGAGGCTGATGCCTTTTAAGAAAATCTAATCTTGTTTATGAAACGTGCAATATACCTCACTCCCGAAAATGAGATGGTCCCAAACGATAAGGCTCAACCGAACAAAACACTGGATGACATTCTTCCTGGGTTGGTATGGAAGGAAAATCTGCTGGCCTTGCATTTCCACTTAATGCAACCACCCCTTCAGATGAACAGAATAACCGCAAATGAAGTAGGAAAAGTGCTCCTCCTCATCCTCTCTGAGGGAAGGGATCAGAGAGGGTGGTAGAGACCGCAGTTGTCACCGCTCCTCAATTTTCCCCTTACGAGGGATGGAATAAGGAGGGGGGAGGGTGTTAAAAGAAAGGTATGCCCAAAAGATCCATTCTGTTGAGTGAGATGGGAAGTTATGATTTTACCTCCCACTCAGTTAATGATTTAAAATGAATTAGAAGATGATCTTTTGGGTTTTTCCTCTTATAATAAGATCTTCCCTTATGTGTTATTCTCAACTACCCACCAGGTGGCAGCACATACTTTTTCAGGGGTAAATGCACAAATTTTTATAGTTAATTAAAATGTCTTTCATTGACTTACAAATCGTTCTTATAATCAGATCTTCACTTATATTTTACCTCCCACTCAGTTAATGATTTAAAACGAATTAGACGATGATCTTTTGGGTTTTTCCTCTTATAATAAGATCTTCACTTATGTGTTATTCTCAACTGCTCACCAGGTGGCAGCACATACTTTTTCAGGGGTAAATTCACAAATTGTTAATTTATTTCCTACACAACAGTATGATAAATTATCAAATTCCAGTTAATATTTGTAAATCATGACTAATTACACAAGTTTAATTTGTGCATTTATTCTCAAATATCCTTTATTGCACAATTGTCTTGCATTGAGTTATAAATCGTTCTTATAATAAGTTCTTCACTTATATGTTATTATCAAATGTTCACCAGGTGGCAGCACATACTTTTTCAGGGGTAAATGCACAAATCGTTATACTACTGTGTCCAAAAAGTAAAACCAGTTTTGAATTTAAATTTCCCGGTCATACGGTATTTAATTTTTTTCTTTCTTTTTTATTTTGTTAGCACTGTCCTTGACATTTGTGTGAAATTTTACGTCAAAATATTCATTAGTGCTTGAGTTACGTTTGGTTTTGTGAGATGTAAAACTGATTTTTCCGGCGATTTTTGGAATGTCTCCTCAATCAACTCAAAACGGTGTTCCCGGAGTGGTATTTTGAGTTTAGGGAATAGCCAGAAATAGTGCGATGCTAAATCAAGTGTATATGGTGGTTGTGGAACGATATGGGTTTCATTTTGAGCTAAAAAGTCACGAAGAATCAATACAGTGTATGCTGGCGCATTCAGTGTTTTCGGTACCAATCAAGATTTGACACGTTTGAGGCCCAAAACATCTTTTAATATTCCAACATCATCAGCAAGGTCTCTAATTGTAAATCGACGGTTTGCAAGCACCAAATCTTTCATTTTATGGACGTGAACTTCGTCGGTTGAGATTGATGGTCAACCAGAGGGCTCTTCGTCTTCAACGCGTTCTCTGCTTTTTTTTAACTGTTTATACCACTTGTAAACATTTCTTTCCGTTATAATGTTATAATTTAAATTGAGAATTGGTCTTAATTGAAAACTGGTCTTACTTTTTGGACACAGTAGTAGTTGAATTGAAAACTGGTCTTACTTTTTGGACACAGTAGTAGTTGAATTGAAAACTGATCTTACTTTTTGGACACAGTAGTAGTTATTCTATTCTGTTGAGTGAGATGGGAAGTTATGATTTTACCTCCCACTCAGTTAATGATTTAAAATGAATTATTCGATGGTCTTTTGGGTTTTTCCTCTTATAATAAGAGGAAAAAGTCGTATGTTATATGTTATTATCTACTGTTCATCAGGACATCACCACTTGCACATGCCTTCTCAGGGATAAATGCGCAAATTGTTATAATTATTAAAAATATCTTGCATTGAGTTGCACATTCCTTCTTATAATAAGATCTTCACTTATATGTTATTATCAATTGTTCACCAGGTGACAGAGGTAAATCCACAAATGTGAAAATCCTTAAGGTTATTAAAAATGGCTTGCATTGAATTACAAATCGTAAATAGCTGATAAAGTAAGAACAGAAGGAAAAGTTCTCGTCTTCATCATCTCTGAGGGTAAGGATCATTAAAAAATTAAAAAAACTGCCGTTACTGTTGTTCCTTATTTTTTCCATGTGTGGAGTAGAGAAAGGTGTGCTCTAAAAATCTATTCTGCCATGAGTGTCAGCACAAATAAGAATTTTAACTCTCAATCTGCTGATTTTAATTGAATTAAAGGATACCTTTCACCCTTTCTCTTTTATAAAACAAAATTTAGATGGCAACACATGTTTTTGAGGATAAATGCACAAATTAAACTTGTGTAATTAGGTATGATTTACAAATATAAACTGGAGTTTGTAGCATTTATCATTTTGTTTTGTAGGAAATACGTGTGTAATTCGGAATAAAAGAGTATGAAAAAAGAGTATGAATATCGAAATAGCAATAAGGAATGAGATATAGAACAGTGAAGATTCACAATATCAAATAATAATAATAATAATAAATAAATAAATACATGTTAGGATCAATGATTTTGATTAATCCTTCTTTTTTTTTAATTTTCTTTGCTTTATCACTTAGTTATAAATAATCTTACACTATTATTTTGTATTAAAATTTCTATGATTTCATTTTATTATCAATTGTTGTTAATGAAAGTAATAATAATAATAATAGTAATGTATATATTTAAAATCAGTTATTGTTATAATGTCTAATCAGTTTATTCAAATGATAAAAGATTTTATTAAAATTTTTAAAAAATCCTAGACCGAATGATGTATAAAACAAGAAGCAATTGTATGTATGCAAAATTTTACTTAAAATGCATAAACAATCAACATACTAAAAAATTTTTTTGTAAATGATATCAAAACTAAGTTTTTATAATTGATTATACTTTTTGATGCAATTTATAATAAATCGTCATGCAATCAGAGATATGAAGAAGAACATTTTTAATGACATAATTCATTAAAAAAGCTTAACAAGTCTACAACGATTAATAAATTATAAGAAAAAAAATTAAATTGGGAATTTTTAGGAAAAAAATTGAAAATTGTTTTTAAATGACAAAACAACAAATAAACGCTAATAAAGCTGTAAAATATCGAAATTAGTGATAAGCTTTATCCTTATCAGAGTATGGCAAAAGGTTAAAAACAAGGGGGCCAATTCGCGGCCCTTGAATATTTTTCCGTGAGATTTATCAGGCTTTTACAAAACATATTTATTTTATAATGGCCAAAGTGGTGAAAAGCAATTTATTAAAAAAATACTTTATGTGTGCATCCCTATATTCAAAAACTAACTGCCGAAATTATAAGAAAAAATAACTTCGATTTTAAAATAATTTTCTTGCGATGTATGTGACAGATATTGCCTGTTTTAGTTACGAGTTTACAGTAATGAGTTCGCAGAATAAGTAAATTATATTCCGCGACTTCATGAATCATGAATGTTTCACGCATCTTGAAACATCTAATATAACAGGTTCTATGTTTCACTTTAAGTGACCTCAGTGACTATCCCTAGATACACACAGTTGATTGTTAAAAGCAGAGTGAACCAGACTCTTAATCCAAGCTGTTAGCGCTTTTGGTTCAACTTACACCTAAGAAGCAGTTTTTTTTCTTTTTCTTTTTTCTTTTTTTTTTTTCGAAAATGAAATTGACCAAACACAAAACACGCTCAAACATTACGCAACACCCATTACGGTGTGCATAATGTTTAACCCAAATTCAGATCGATTTGCAAAAGCTAAGTGAAAGAGTGGAAAAACAAATATCGCTCTAGTAAAATAAATATTTTTTAATGATTTCGTTTTTTTATTTCATTTATGTTTATATATTTTTTTATATTTCATTTTTAGTGTTATATATTACTTTACAATGTGCGTTTAGTATCATTATTATTATATTACCTATGTTTACATGTAAGAATAGTAGCAAACACAATAATAATAACTCATTCTGTTTCAATTTTTCATTCCAAAAAAATATCTGTAGTGAGTCTAAATCTAATATGGGGATATATAATTTTATATGGGGCCCGCGGAATTATGATGCATTTCCAAAGTGTCCCGCAAGATCATTTGGGTTAGCCACCCCTCATTTAAAAGATACTGTAAAAATACTTTTACCTTTCAGTGTATGTTAAAGCAAAGAAACAAACAGAGGGTATTTACAGGGTAACATAAAACATGTTTTCTACCTTTTCCCTTCCATGATGAACGATATGTAGTATAAGAAAGTAGAAAAAAATGAATAAATATTTATTTTATTAAAATTTTATTTTATTATTATTATTTTATTTTTTATTAAAATTAATTAAAATAATTTTAATGAATGTTGGATTTTTGATTTACAGAAATTATTAAAAAATATTTCCGATAGTTTTGTTTATTATTTTTTTTTTTCAAATTATTTAAACACGCATATTTAATTTGAAACAAGATAATAAACAATTTATTAGTAATAAAGGTTAAAATAAATTAATTTATAATTTATTAATTATAATTTATAATTTATTAATTTATAATTTATAATTATTATATTTTTAATTATAAATATTTTTGGAAAATAGTATGAAAATTGAGAGCTTTTTGTTTATATTAATTTAATTAACTGTAAAACTTTTTTCTTAGATATTTAAAAAAATATCAACAAACTTATAGCATAAAATTAATATTCTCTATTTTTTGGAATTTTTATCGACAATAATTAAAATTCAATTCTGACATTAAAAACAACATTAATTTAAAAATTAATTTAGAATTTTTTTAAATTATAAATTAATACAATATATGAATTTTTTAATTTACATATAAAAATTTAAAAATTAAATGTATGAAAATTTAACAAATCTTAATTATAATTTTTTAAATTATAAATTCCAAAAACAGAACTTTTTTCTTTCTTTTATATTAAAAATTAATTAATATTAATTGAATTAAACTTCAATTTATAGCCAGCCAAACATTAATTTTTAAATTATAATGTTTTGAAATATTTAAACTTGTTTTTTAATGTTTAGATAAATACTTTTGCCGCAATTCTTTGTTATAAAAATTTTATTCAATAAAAGAATCATTTAAATAAAAAACTAATTTAAATTTCTTTTCATTCATGACGAAAACCAAAACAGCAATTTTTAATTATATTTTAATAATATTTATACTAATTATAATGTTAATTATATTCATACACCCTAAAAAATGATATGAAATAAAGTTAATGAAAAGAATTAATCAGAATTAAAGTAATAGGTACCGAATTTTTCCAGAAAAACAACCATTCAATTATTTTAAAAAGAGTTAATTATTATTTTTTTGGAGACGATGCATATTTAATAAAAAGTCATACGTTTAATTTTTTTATTTAAATATGTAAATTTTAATCTATTCATTGTGTATAAGAAATAATGTCAGAAATATTAGATTAATAAAACATTTTATATAACGGAGAAAGTGCAAAAATCTAAATAAAACAAATTTAGTGTTAATTTAATTTTAACAATTTAATTAATTTAATGTTAAGTTAATTTAAATAATAAATAAAATGCAAATAAATAAAAAAAAATTAAAATTTAGAATTGGAAAAGAGATAAAAATCATGCCACTTTTTAATTTTTCTATAAAGAGAATTGATTAATTTCTCTTTGTATTATGACTTAAGCATATGTTATTTATTAACATAATTTTAAGTCAATGCATCAATTCTCTTTATGTATTTATGTATATGTATTATGTATAAAACATGTTTTACAAAGATTTACGTATATTTTTTTGACGTGTTTTGAATGTAACAAAACGTTTCTTTAAAAATATTATATTTTGTAAGCAAAAATTCATATATATTCTACAAAAAAAAATCGATATTAAGCTACAAAAATTTTAACAAATAAACTTCTGTTTTGATTTTCGTATCAATAATCTCTAGAAACTTATTTGTTTATTACACAACTATATCTTTTTTTTTTAGTCTCAAAATAGCAACAATAAAAAAATTAACATGACTATGGGATTTGTATTTTTCTATGAAGAGAATTGATTTATTTCTCTTTGTATTATGACTTAAAAATATTTTGTTTATTAACGTAATTTCATAATGCAAAGAGTAATGTAATAGTGTTTTAAGCATAATGTCATAATACTTTTAAGTCATAATGCAAAGAGAAATAAATCAATTCTGTTAATGAAGCATGTTTTATATTTATAAAGAATGTTTTATAAAGAGAATCGATTATATATTTTTATTTTTTATATATTTATATTTTTAAAAGTTTTATATATTTTTATTTTTTTACATGTTTTGAATGTAGCAAAACTCTTCCTTAAAAATACTATATTTTGTAATCAAAAATTCATACGTATATCCTACAAAAAAAAATCAATATTAGGCTACTAAAATTTTAACAAAGAAACTTCTGTTTTGATTTTTATATCAATAATATCTAGAAACTTATTTGTTTATTACACAACTATCTTTTTTTTTTTAGTCTCAAATTAGCAAAAATAAAAAAATTAACATGTCTATGAGATTTTTAGATATCATCTTCAATAAACTGGTTATCTTTTATAAAGTAATTAAGCTCTTGGACTACAAAGAAAAAAGCCCTAGGGTAACTTATTAAAACTTAAGCTAAAAACAACGAAATAAAATGTCTTTGTCTTAACGAGGTGGATGGTATTTATATCTTAAGGTTATAAAGTGTGAAATTAGTAAGTAAAAACATTTTCATTATTAGTAGCTTTATTCTTGGAAACATTTTTAAAATGCTACTAATAACTTCAGGCAAAACTTTGATAAAAAGATCGTTGAAACGATATTTTCTTAAGAAAAATCTTTTGAGATTTGCTTTGTATAAATATATCTTTTTTAAAAATATACTGTAGTTAATTTTTTTTATTCAATAAAATTAATAATAGAAAACTAAGAAGAAAACTTTTATCTTAAATTTATGAACAATGAATAATGAAAAAGTAATATATGATTATTGAATTTTTATCTCACAATTAAAAATATTTTTAATAAAAAATTCTTTAATAAAAAAGTTCAATAATGTCAAATAATACAAAAAAAATTATTTTAATTAAATATTAGAACAAAATTAAACTGGAAGGTGAATATTTTCTGAAGAAATGTTTATGTATTATGAAAATTAAGGTTAATTAATAAATTAAAAAATGCTCTTATAAAATATATACAACAAAATTAATATCAGTATTGTTGTTCCTGTCTAGTTATTATGCATTGTATATTTCTTCCTCTTAAATAAAATGAAGACATTCTGAAAAAAAAAAAAAAAGAAAATGAATGAAAAATAATTCTTCCCTAAACTAACGTCGCAACCACGCTTCCTCCTACGCACTGCAAGAACGCCCCTGTGGCGTTCAGGGAGAAATGGCCAGTAGGCTTCGAGACTCTCACTCGAGAGGAAGTACAGCGCAATTTGCGCTGCCGCTGAGAAAAGTTTAGTTTGTAATCTCTCATCCTGTGCGAAAATATATTTAGCACAACCTTGTGTAACAATTGGCCTACAGACTCTCACCCGAGGAGGAATTATATTTCGAGCATCCAGCGTATACTTGAATATCTTTATTTTTGGCTTATTCGTAGAATCCTTCCGCGAATCTATAATTATCTTTCTTTACATGTGTTAAATATTATATGTAGTTAATTGTACGTATGTGCTGTTTGTGCGTGTGTAAATAAAGCTGTGAGTTCTCATATCTGTGTCTCAAGACTCAACTCAACCACACCCAGTTACAATCTGGCTCACAACACCACAACTTTTATCTATATATATATTTATGTTGGAATCGAAATACAGGAAATAGGGAATTATATATATATATAATTCCCTATTTCCTGTATTTCGATTCCAACATAAATAAGCAATAATACTTTAAAGTAAAATGAATATGTATAGAAAGTAATATGTATAAAAAAACACCTTTAAATATTCATTTGAAAGAAAAAAAAAACTTTGTACCTAAATTAATTAAAAATTTCTTAATAACGAATATGATTGTTTTAACTTAAAATATGAGGTTATAAACCATTACAATGGCAAATATATAGCAGATTTTCAATTAGCATTAGAATTATTCAGGATTTATAGTATCGCGCACACATTTTACCACAGCAATTTTGCACTGATCCAAGAATGCAATCTGGGAATTCGCACCCTCTTCCACGATCCTAAAAGAATTTCTGGTCTAAGGATTTATTGTCTCTTTCATACCTACTATAAGCAAAGGAACTTTTGGTTCAGCATATGTAGAGTCTCCCTTAATCAGAAAGCCCAACGTTCTTTCAGCACGGAGACATCTTCATGCCATATTAACTAGCGTTTATACATTTAAAATCATAAAGCGTTTTTTAATTGTAGGTTTTTTTAATACATACTCTATTTTAATTATACTTTAATTTAATATTTATATAAAAATTTAATACTTATGCAATACTATTTTTTATTTGATTTTTAAAAAAATTTTATTTTTTTATTTTTAAAATCTTTTTAATTTTTTAATTTGATACGTATGGAATAATACGCATTTTAATACTTATATTATTTACTTTATTTTAATACTTATGTAAAAGTAAACTTGCAACTATATAAAAAGAAGGTTTCATTATCTGCCTTTTTTATTTCACTTTTGCAATTTTGTTTATAAATTCAATAATTTTTTAACAATTTATTTATTGTTTATTTTATTATTATTTTAAAATAAAACTTTAAAAGGAATGAAATGTGAGAAATTTTTATGTAAAAATTTAATAATTATGCAATTCTTACTTAATTCTTACAAATCTTACTTCAATTCTTAATTATACTTATACAATTATTTTACTTTATTTTTAAAAATTTTTTAATACTGTCTTTTAAATTTTCTAATTTAATACTTATTAAATAATATGTATTTTAATACTTACATTATTCACTTTATTTTAATACTTACGTACAATTATACTTGCAACTATCCAAAAAGAAATATTCATTATTTATTCTTAATTATAGCAAGTGGGCATTTTGTTTCACTTTAGCAATTTTGTTTTAAAATTCAATAATTTTCTAACAATTTTATTTATTGTTTATAGATTATTATTTTAAATAAATCTTTAAAAGTATTGAAAGGTGAGAAATTTGTAAAGAAAATCACTGTGCACATTATTTAATAATTTAATAATTTATCTTTTTTTTTTTAAGTTTCCCGTCTCATTTTTATCACAAATGCAAAAAAAATCATACATATTTTGTCTATTATTATTTATTTATATATTTTTGTTTACCTTTTTTCTACATTTACCTGTTTATTATTATTATTCATGTTATAAAATAAACAATAAATAAAATTAATTCATATTATAAAATAAACTATAAATAAAATTGTGTATACTAAAATTCCATTTTTCCATAAAATCCCATTTTTATCGCAAATGCAAAAAAAAGTCATACAAATTTTGTCTATTATTACTTATTTACATATTTTTCCTTATCGTTTTTTGTATATTTACTTATTTATTATAAGTATTCATGTTATAATGTATACTAAAACCTTATCACATTCTTAAAGAATAAACTACAAATCCTTTTAACTAAATACAAATAGATTATATTCAATAAACGGCAAACCACCCAATATCCTTGTATATGAATATTTTAATTTAAAATTCATTAAACCTTAACAACAAAAAACAGAAATCTTATTACTTCCAAGCTTTAAAAGAACAAGAAACCAAAGAAAAGACTGTAAATGTCAATTATCATCATCAAACTAAACAAAAAAAACCAACTCTCTCCCACTTAAAATGAATTTAGTGAATTTAATTCCCTAAGTAATGCCATCAGAAATCTTTAAGCATAGCTTCATACCCTTAATATCGATTGGCATATTTCTGGGCACCACATGCCGCGATGCATCGCCCATTTGGCGAAGAAACAAGGGTTGCCTTCAGAGCAATGCTGAACAACATTAAAACTCGAAATGCTTTGAATATTTGGCGAGGTTCAATGGCTTGAAGGAGTCAATGAGTAGAGATATTACGGTTGGGTTTTTCTTTCAATGCTCTAGATCTTTATCAAGTGTAATTCAGAGCCAGGAACATTCTTTGATGCAGAGGGGTAAATAGATATGGGCAAATAAAATATTTTACGATCGGTGGAAGAATACGGTGGGGGAACTTGTGGTAGCTTTTGTGTAAACTTTTTAAGAGTTCCTATCTTAAATTGTTATCGTGGGAATTTTTCCACCTGGTGGCGGTTTTTGTTAAATTACTCGAAATTCTTTAAAGCAGATAAGTTCTACTTCTCCAAAACTGCACATATTTTTTCGTTGAGTTGTAATTGCATTTTAAATTTTCAACAGTACAACAGTTATTTAAAATATGATTTACTTTTATTATTTATATTGTGTACTACTGTGGAAAATTTAGTTCTCGTTTCCTTAACAGAAGGTTTTTATCGAATGGTATTATTATTGAAATATTTTTTTTATCGAAAGATATCATTCTTGAAATATTGTTTTTATCGAATGATATTATTCTTCAAATAGTTTTTATTAAACGATATTATTCTTGATATATTTTTATCCAACGTTATTATTCTTGAAATATAAACGATATTATATTCTTAAAATATTGTTTTCAACGAATATTATTCTTGAAATGTTTTTATTTAATGATATTAGAGAATTTTTGCATACCGTACGTTAGTTACCGTAGGACGTCCGTTAGCTTTTTCTCCCCAGCGCTTATGCTCAGTTTCCTATGAGCCTGCGCGCTAGGGAGAAAAAGCTAACGGACGTCCTACGGTAACTAACGTACTGTATGCAAAAACTCTCTATTATTCTTGAAATATTTCTTATCAAACGATAATATTCTTGAGATATTTTTTTATCAAACGATAATAATCTAGAAATATTGTTTTTATCGAATGATGTTATTCATGAAGTATTGTTTTTATCGAATCATATTATTTTAGAAATATTGTTTTTATCGAATCATATTATTCCTACAATATGGTTTTTATCGAATGATATTATTCTTGAAATATTGTTTTTACCGAATGGTATTATTCTTGAAATGTTGTTTTCATCGAATAATGGGATTCCTGAAGTATTGTCTTCGCGCGAATGATATTATTCTTGAAATATTGTTTTCATGGAATAAAATTATTCTTGAAATATTGCTTTCATCGAATGATATTACTCTTGAAATATTGTTTTTAACGAATAATATTATTCTTGAAATATTGTTTTTAACAAACGATATTGTTCTTGAAATATTGTTGTTATAGAATAATATTATTCATGAAATATTCTTTCTTCGAATGATATTATTCTGGAAATATTATTTTTATCGAATGATATTAATCTTCTTATGGTTAATATTATGTTATTCATGTTACTTTATTTATTAACTGATTAATTTGTTATAGACGGAATTTTTGTCAAATTACTCAAATTCTTTAAAGCAGATAAGTTCTACTTCTCCAAAACTGCACACATTTTTTTTTTGTTGAGTTGTGATTGCTGAGAGTTTAATTGCATTTTAAATTTTCAACAGTACAACAATTATTTAAAATATGATTTACTTTTATATATTCATAATGTGAAATCTGTTTCGTTAACAGAAGGTTTTTATCGAATGTTATCATTCTTGAAATATTGTTTTAACAAATGATATTATTCTTGAAGTAATGTTTTTATCGAATGATATTATTCTTGAAATATTGTTTTTATCGAATGATATTCTTGAAATAATTTTTATCAAACGATATTATTCTTGAAATGTTGTTTTTATCGATTGATATTATTCTTGAAGTATTGTTGTTAGCAAACGATATTATTTTTAAAATATATTGTTTTTATCAAACGATATTATTTTTGAAATATTGTTTTTATCGAATCATATTATTCTTGAAATATTGTTTTTATCGGACGATATTATTCTTACATCAAATGTTATTATTCTTATATTGTTTTTAACGAATCATATTATTCTTGAAATATTCTTTCATCGAATGATAATATTCTTGTTTTCTTAAAATGATATTAATCATGTTATTTAATATTATGTTATTCTTATTATTCTTAATAACATTAATTTGTTATAGTGGGAATTTTTCCACCTGGTGGCGGTTTTTGTTAAATTACTCAAATTCCTTAAAGCAGATAAGTTCTACTTCCCAAACCTGCATACATATTTTTGTAGAGTTATAATTGCTGAGAGTTTAATCGCATTTTAAATTTACAACTGTACAACAATTATTTAAAATATAATTATTTATAATATTTGTATAATGAAACCTATTTCGTTCATATAAGGTTTTCATAGAATTATACTATTCTTGAAATATTATTTTTATCGAATGATATTATTCTTGAATTATTATTCTCATACAAGTTTACAGTATAGATATTTTCAACAGTACAACAATTATTTAAAAATATGATTTACTTTTATATTTTTATATTGTGAAACCTATTTCGTTAACAGAAGGTTATCATTGAATGATATAATTCTTGAAATATTGTTTTCATCGAATGATATTATTCTTCAAATATTGTTTCTAGTGATTGATATTATTCTTGAATTATTATTCTCAAACACATTTACAGCATAGATATTTTCTTATACAGCAACTTCAAACTAAATATTCATAATGAATTCACAACGGAAACTTCAAATATTGATAAATAAACAAAAGTAGAAAAGCAAACAGAATGTATGTGTACACATATACAACAGAACACAGTGTTTATTATATTAAATTTAATGGAAATTATAGAGTTAGATTATTTGTAACATAATTTCAAAGACCAATTAAATTTATTAAAATAATTTTTGTATGATGGAGATTAGGTATATTTGGAAACTTTTTTAACCTTTCACTGTAAAAAGGAAAAAAAAAAAAAAAAATTAAATATAAATATAAATATTTCATTTTAATTTATTTCAGGTTCCTTTAAAAAAGCAAAGATTTTACTTTTTAAATATTAAATAATTAAAGAAACAATCTATTGACATCGCATCTTAATTTACTCCAAAAAGAATTAATTAACTTCATTTTCATCTAAATTAAATTTAAATATAATTAATCTATTACAATACTGAAATAAATTAATCATATAAATTATCAATGTAATTACATCAGGGTATTTATATATATATATTAGATGCATGTATTTTTTTACCAATTTTTTTTTAATGAATGAAAAAAAAGAATGTTAAACTTAAAAAACAATAAGTTTTTTTATTTAATTTTCCTTTAAATAAAACTTTTTAAAAAAGTAAATCATGCATCACGAAATAATTACACGTAAACAACTATTTATTCAATCATTAAATACTTTTAACAAACATGTTGTATTATTAATAAAAAAATAAAAACAGCAAGAAAACGAAATTAAATATAAATAAAAATTAAATAGATACGAGATCAGTATTATTACAAGAAAATCGTTAAACACTGCAGTGTGACAGATCAATTCAGACCTAAACTACATCAGAACTTCACTTTGGAGACGGTCCCCGAGAGAAGCTCTCCATTCAAAGCAAAGGCAAATCCCCAATTGCTTAATGAAGACGGTATGGTAATTAAGCAGCTTTCCATTATCCCAGAATTAGCTGCCTACTTGTAGACAGAACAAGGATACATATTTTGTTGATCTCGCTAAAGGGTGGCCGATTCTCCACATGTGAGTGCACGGAGCCAAAAAAGAGGGGGGCGTATAGTCAACCCCGGGACGATTTCTTGGCTGGCGATAATTTATGAGTCAGCTTCACGAAAGGAAGGTGTAGAAATACGATTACGAAAATGATAATTTCTGATAGAAAGGATAGTATATCATTTTCGTCAGAAAATAAGAGAAATTTCAAATAAAACTATTTAGAAAAGGAACATGATTGCATAAGAAATAAGGCCAAGAAAAATTAATAATTTTTATGTCGTAACTTATTTTTAGGACTTTTTTTACAATGTAATGTTAAAATAGTTGGTTTATGATTATAAAATAGCTTACAGTTTTTAAGTTTAAATTAATTGGTATAGGGCAAAATAAAAGAGAAAAATTATAAAGCTGAATTTCCAAAATGATATTCGATCTAATGTTCTCATGGGCATGGGTTACATGGAATTTTCAACATGGCCACAAAACAGATTAACTTAAACATGTTTCAAGGAAATGAGTAATTGGGAAAATATTTTCATTAAATGAATCCATGCGTTCTTGACCATGAAACCATATGCAACATGATTTTCATGTGTCTTAAAATAATTATTTAAATAAAGTAATATTTAAAATAAAATAAATAATTATTTAGTTAAAGAATAAACAATTATTTAAATCTTTCTGTGAAGATAATGATAAATATATTTGAAAAAAATCACGAATTATTACCAATTTTTTTTATTTTGTTTTTATTGGTAAATTAGTTTAAATTTAATTATTTTTATTTTGTGCTATTTAATAATTTTTTAATTGTTAAATCTTTTTTTATGTTCTTGTCTTGTCATTCTTAAATCTTGTTAATTTTAACTGATTTAATATTACATGCAATTTAATTAATGACAGACTCGTGGCTCAGTGGCCGCTGGTGAGCATTAAGGTGGGGGTTTAATCCACTGGCGGCTTTGTTGTAAACACTGTTTCAAAAAACGAGGAAACTCGATAGCGTTTGTGATGTTCATCATCTTGCCTCGTTAGACGGACTACCTGATGGGAGTTTTTCAGGATTTTCTCCCATACGATAAGCAAGTAGTTCCCCCCTCCCCCGCTCCCCGAAAGCACTGCCCTCCTTCTTCAGCGACATGGAACCAAGTCAGACTTCTATTTAAGGGGGCTCCATCACAACAGTAGTTGTCCCCTCTTCCCTCCTTCCACGATGCGTACGACAACAACAACAATTTAACAAAGTGCATTACTATTGTTATGACTTGCATGTACAGAATCCAGAAGGGGGGTCAATACTTTACCATGGCAACACGATTATTTATTTCTCGCTTTGTGTAAAATGTTTAATTATTTGAAAAAAAATATGCAAAGCACATTTTAACGATGAAAAGGAAAAAAAAAAAAAAATTAAATAAATAAAAACACGAAACAAATCTAAAAATGTAATTTAATCAAATGTTAATCAATCGTTAAATTTTATAAAAACTCATATTAAAAGGAAAAACAATATAATGAATAAATAAAAACAAGAAACAAATCTAAAAATATAATTTAATCAAATGTTAATCAATCGTTAAATTTCATAAATACTCAAATTAAAAGGAAAAAAAATAATAAATAAATAAAAACAAGAAACAAATATAAAAATTTAATTTAATCAAATATTAATTAATCGTTAAATTTAATAAAAACACAAATTAAAAGAAAAAAAATGAATAAAAACACGAAACAAATCTAAAAATGTAATTTAATCAAATGTTAATCAATCGTTAAATTTTATAAAAACTCAAATTAAAACGAAAAAATAATAAGTAAATAAACAAAAACACTAAAACAAATCTAAAAAAATGTAATTTAATCATTAATAAACACCCAACTAAATACTCCTTTTCACAAAACACGAAACCCATTAATAAAAACCCAACTCCAACACAGCACAAACTTTCAGAAAATCCCATAAAAAGCCCCACTAAAAAAAGTCGTAGTTTTTAACACGGAACACAGCTTTATGACCACTTGATAAATACCTCACAATCAAGAATATTAATCCGTACAAGCTGTTTCTTCCTCAATCAGTCAGGTCGTCGCCATGGCAACCGGGGAATTAAACAATGCCAGCGCTATCTAAAAATAAGCAAAAAGCCGTTACGGTCAGGATTAATATACGATTTCCAGTTATTAATAATGGCTCATCGGACAGTTTAACGAAATACAATTTCGTAAGAGCTATGAGTTAATTTCGCGGATTCGTGTTAACTATTTCATGCACGCATCTGAAATGATCCGTTCGTGAAAAGCATCTTTACAGATGAGATGAACGGGTACGGGTTTCGTTTTGTGTTTGGGTCTTAATAAATGAGATTGATTCAAATGAACGATTCACCACTTTTAAGATGTTTTTTTTTTTTTTTTTTTTTCATATCGATGATTTATTTTTCTGTCAGCGCTGCTTTTCATTTAGCGAAAGTAATTAATTTTAAAAATCGTTTGATTTTGTTGTTGAACGAATTGCTTGTAATCAAATACTGAAACGATGGATTATTTGATATTTTCATTTTCATTATGAATAATCAGAATCATTTAAAGCAGTGGTTTCTTTAATTATTTATTTATTATTTTTTTGCATCCCCTCTTTCCCCTAACAAGGAAAAATTTTATCACATAATCTATTTATTCCCATCTCTTATTTAGTTATTAAAATTTTATTATTTATTTCATCATCATCATCATAGGCGTAACAGCCCCACAGTGGGCCAAGGCCGTCTGCCTAATAGCAGATTTCAAAACAGGAGATGCCAGTCCTACGCCCAACGCTCTACAGTCACATTAGACTGGGACTAGCATCTTTTTTCGTTAGTAGCACTATCTGGTGGGAGTTTTTTGGTTTTTTCCCATACGATACGTAAATGCGATGTGTAAATTGAATTGTAGCAATTTTATTTTAATATTTATTAAAAATGAATAGGAGGATTAAGTACTAATAGGAAGATTAAAATTACTTTGTAAAATTTTTTTTTTTTTTTTTTTTTTTGAAATTACTATCAAACTATTGTTTGATAGTAATTTCAAAAAAAAAAAATAAAAAATAATACAAAGTAATTTTAATCAGTTATTATTCAGTTTAAAAAGTTACTAAGAATATAATAGATTTTCTTATTTAACATAAACCTTTGTTTTATTTATTTTTCGATTTTTCTTATTTAATTGTTTTCGATTCTGTAATTTCTGTTTGTCACGTGAATCGATGATGTTGAGAATAGTGGTTAAAAACTACGATTTCACCAGATAACAATGCTGACTAAATTAAAAAAGTTTCCTTTATAAAATTTTAAAAAACTCATGCGTGCCTGGACCAAACATATGATATTAACATTGTGTAGTGCATCAAAAAATAGTCAAGGTTTGGTTTGGTTTGTTACTCTACGGTCCGTCTACTGTTCTTGCACACTTTAGGCTATTTAGACCAGGACCTACAGTTTAACGTGGATTCTGACCAATCACAAACATCTGTGCCACATCCAGGATTCGAACCTGAAGCCTGTGGTACGAACAGCCAGAACGCTAACCAGTTGGCCATCAGGTTGCGGTTTAAAGAGGATTCCGAATGACTACAATCATCCAAGGCACCGCCGAAATGGACTGAAAAATGGGGAAACCCGGAAACTGGGCACCGAATGCTATAAAGAACCATGCCACAGCCGATTCGAACCTGAACCCTGTGGTACCAACAGCCAGAGTGCTAGCCAACTGGCCATCAAGTCACTCAAAAAATAGTTAAAGTAAAAAATGATTAATAAAAAATGCAATTAACAGTTAGAAGGATATCTCTTCATAAACTAATACGTGAAAATCATACAAAAAGCAATAGACTTCAAATTGCTGTTCAAATCAATCCCAATGAAAATGCGTACTTCATAATTGCGAAGGGCAAAATTGGTTTGGAAGTCACTTGTGGCACGCAGTAGCGGGAAGTGACGCATTTCCTTTTCCTAATTACCCCACAGCTTCAGCTTCCCTTTTAACTCAGCATTTACGCATTCAGGAATCGATTAAGCATTTACCCTGCACCCTATCTTTAAGAACCTCTTGCTCTAAAGTGCCTCAAAATACCTTCCTTTCAGTGTTCAGTTCTCGCGGTGCTTTGCATTTTTTCTTTGGTTTCACTAATTGAATGTACTTGAAACAGCTTTCTTAATTCAACGTTCTTACGCACTTTGATAATAAAATTGGTTTCTTAATTTAACTCTATTAAAAATATTAGATTTTGCGCAAAATAATTAAGAGATGTATTGTACATTTAAAGGATGGGTAACTTCGAAAACACCTTTTATTACACATTTAGTTCTCAGTGCTTTGTATTTTTCTTTGGTTTCATTAATTAAGTATATTCGACATGTCTTTTTCAGATAATTGTTTGATATATTTGCTACAAAAATTGGGGCTTCTTATGTTATTAAATATCGTACATTCGTATGCAATAATTAAAATATATCGGGTAAATCTGTAGGATATGCAGCATTGAATGCTCAAACGAACGAATTTTTTATGACAAATTCAGTTCTCAGTGCTTTGCTTTTTTTTTTGGTTTCGCTAATTGAATATACTTGAAACAGCTTTCTTAATTCAATGCTCTTACGCACTTTGATAATAAAAATGGTTTCTTAATTTAACTCCATTAAAAATATTAGATTTTCCACACAATAATTAAGAGATGTGTTGTATATTTAAAGGATGGGTAACTTTGCAAACACCTTTATGACACATTCACTTCTCGGTGCTTTGTATTTTTCTTTGATTTCACTAATTAAGTATATTTAATGTGTCTCGTTGTTTGATATGTCTGCTACAAAACTTGAAGCTTCTTAACTAATGTTATTAAAAAATGCCAAATTCATACACAATAATTAAGATATAAATGCAGGGTAGGCAACATTGAATGCTCAAAGAAAACAATTTTCTTATGAAGCATTCAGTTCTCTGTGCTTTGCATTTTTCTTTGGTTTCACTAATTGAATGTACTTGAAACAGCTTTCTTAATGTAACGTTCTTACGCACTTTGATAATAAAATTGGCTTCTTAATTTAACGCTATTAAAAGTATTAGATTTTATACAAAATAATTGGGCCTGAATGGCCGAGTGGCTAGCGCTCTGGCGCTCGATACCACAGTTTTTTCGAATATTAATTCCTCAATTAAATTAAATTAATTAATTATAGTTTTTTTTAGATTTAAGTTGCATGTACCTAATAATAGATGGCGCCAGATGTAAGAGGAAAATTTCAACTTTATTTGTAAAGGACTTTCTGTAATATAGTGAAAAAAAAAGTAGGAATTGACTTTAATTTTTTTTATATATATATTACTTGTTTTTTATTTTATTGGTTCTTTACATCATTTTTTTCCCTTTGCGAATTTGCAAAACATTGCAAAGTTGATTAATGCTGTTTTGTATGTTGCTGGTTCTTTACTTTTCCTTTTTCTTGGATTAATGCTCGTAAATTTTCAAATGCTTTTGAAATATGTTTGATAAATAGCAACTGGTTTTCCATGATTGGAAAATGAATACATTTTAAACCTCTTTTTTACACTGAGAAATATTTGTAAAGCAATGCATAGTTGAATAACAAACAGCAACTTCTAAAACTGAAGCAAGCAAACTGGCATGCCCAAGTCTATAAAACACGTGATAAAATAGCCCTATAAACTAACAATTTACTATAGGGCCAAGATGATTCCGAACAGCCAAAATGGAATTGTTTAATCTTGCCAAAGCCGAAGTGTGTGCGTGTACTACTATACGGATGTCATTTGCCCAAAAGAGAACGGCACTTTCTCTGCCCACTGGTTGGCTGGAACAGTTGCCATGACAACGCACAGGCAACATTATAAAGATTGATAGTCGTCGGGACGCTCTTTATTTCCACACCAGTTGCGGCTGGTTAGGGGGAGCCGTGCAGGAAAAACCACGCGAAGTAACAGGTCTTCAACACTGAAGTGCAATCCACCACAACTCACTCATGTGAGTGGGTACATCACGACGGTGTGGAGTGGTAAAAAAAACTCTTAGGGGATACATTTTTAACGCTGCTGTGTTATATGCTTCTATTTTTGAATCACCAGATAAGTCTGACAAGCAATCAAAATATACCGTACCATAGTGGAGAGATTTATTAGATTACGCTTTTGTAAAAGATTACTTTTCGTCATAGTGAACAACAATCGTAGTGGAAAGCGGTGTAGTTTTTTTTTTTTATCTTTTTCATTTTATTTACTACACACTGAGTCAGTGTGAAGAGCTCTCAGTGTGAAGGGGTTCTTTGTTTCGCCGTTCTAAAGTTGACAGAGATGTTCTTAGGGGGTGATAAACGTTTTCGATGACTATGTCAGGAGTAGGTTTCTAAAAGGGATGGGGTTGTTTTTGAGGTGGGTGCTACATCAAATGTAGCAAATGTGTAATCTGCTAAGTACCCACTTTTATGTTGATGAAAAAACAAAAACAAAATTCTGTCTTTATTTAAGATATTAGAAGATATGACCCCGTGTTATCAGGTTAAAGAAAATAAAACATTTTTCACTTTGGTAAATTTTTTAAACAAGTAATATAAAAAAAAATTTTTAAAGTCAATTCCTACTTAGGTCAACAAAGAAAAATTGTATTTTAGTTACTTTTTATTAACTAATCACAACAAGATATATAAATATATATAGGGAGAGCGTGAACTAATAGTAGGAATTGAAATAATTTATTCACATGTTTCATTTTTCATTTTGTTCCCTTCTTGACTCAGATTAGAACCCAGAATGAAAAAAGAATCTGAAAAAGAAATTTTTATTTCAGCTATCTACACGCTTCGTCACTGACGGTATTTATTCCTAAATTTATATCCTGCTAAATATCTTATATAAGAGAGAAAAAAATTTTTCTCCCATATAAAACTAAAATTAATTAATTAAATTTAATTAATGAATTAATGTTTGAAAAAACTGTATTAACATCAGTGTCATCCACTACAAGTTAAAAAAAAAAATGTATTTGAACTTGAGTGGATGAATAAAAAGTATTTTATTCACGATTGAAAAGTTTAACAAGATATATATAGGGAGAGTGTGAACTAATAGTAAGAATTGAATAAAAATATCTATGCAGAAAGTGAAGGTTTACGATTTCAGCCTTCTATTATAGATGGAACGTTTGGGTACAAGAGGTTCGGTTTGTTGCTCTACGGCCATCTTGTGCACACGAGGGCTAATTAGACCGGGACCTACAGTTTAACATGGATTCCGAACCCCTAACAAACATCCATGCCACCGCTAGGATTCGAACCTGAAGCCTGTGATACCAAAAGCCAAATACCACTTGCCAACCAGGCCGCTTGGGTACAAGACGTTCAAGTTAAAAGTCGTTAAATGATATGAACAGAAACTTTTCGTATCTACATAAGGGACAGGCAAGAAAAATCCGTAGATTGGAATGTGTATCCATTGTTCGTGCAGGAAGGTGGGGGAGTGTAGGAAGACTTACATATCTTCTTTGAGATGTTCGGCCAATTACCTCGGTTCTACATCTCTGCTTCTTCTAGTAGCTAATGATATCAATGTCAAAATGCATCTCTATCATTTTAAATACCAAAATTAAATATTCATTCTGACAGAAAGAAAAATTTACATTACGTTAAAACTGTTCCCTATATTTTCCTATGTTATTTAATATATATTCTTTAATATATATTATAGATAATTTATAATATTCGTTTTAATATAATTATATTATAAAGAATTTTGGTCCCAATATGTAATTTAAGAGCTATACTTAACCCTTCTGCGTATACATTTGCTTTTTTGAATTTAACACAAGAGTAGGGATCAGTTTTATCTCAATTTTTTAACTGTACACATTAGACAAAGTTTAAAGCAAAATGTTGGAAATTTTACCCGAAAAAACAATTTTATGCTGAAATACAATTTGGCCCTCTTATAATCATTGTCGCAGGAACTTTTAATTCTATTGTGTTTGACTATCAGATAGAAGTTTTTCATTTTTTCATTCATTTTATCGCCTCCTAATGCTAGATACCCGAAATCTTCTTTCACTTCAATGGCGCAACAGCCTCATAGTTGGTCAAAGCCGTCTGCCTACTAACAGATTTCGAGATAGGAGATTATGTCTTTTCACGGGGTAAGGTTATCAGCCCTACGCCAAACGCTCTACCGCCATATATTGGACCGGGATCTACGGTTTAAAATGAATTCCGAACCCCTACAAACATCCACGGCAACGCCGGGATTTGAACCCGAAATCTGTGGCACCGAAATCTAGAGCGCTAGTCACTCGGCCATCAGGCCCCGCTGCACTATCTAGCAAGATAAAGAAAATTCCATTTAAAGTTTTGAAATAATTTCTCTCAAACTTTCAAAGAAAAAAATTAAAAGGAATCAAAATCCTTTGCATTTGTGTGATTAAGTCCTCCCTCCCCCTTGTTGTACATCAGTAGACCACATATCTAATTTATGTATATCTCCTATCCACAGGTAATAAAGATAAAAAATTTTTGGACGGACTTTTAGAAGTATCTGATTTGCATTGGTATGTTATATGGGAGAATTTGCTTACCAGACAATCTGATTGTCAATAAGTGCGATACGATCAAAATGAGTCAAAATCTTTGTCATTTGTGTGATTAAGTCCCGCCCCTCCCGTGCTGTACATCAGTAAACCTCGTATGCATATCTCCTATTCACAGGTAATAAAGATAAACATTGCTTTTTTTGGTGGATTTTTAGAGGTATCTGATTTGCATTGGTATGTAATATATATTGCCTGAAGTACATATGTTGCATTGGTATGTTATATACATCGGCATGTCTGACGTACATATGTTGCATTGGTATGTTATATACATCGGCATGTCTGACGTACATATGTTGCATTGGTATGTTATATACATCGGCATGTCTGACGTACATATGTTGCATTGGTATGTTATATACATCGGCATGTCTGACGTATTTATGTTGCATTGGTATGTCTGACGTACCAGGTAACCTGAGTGTCGATGCGGGTCACTTAAATATGCAGTTCAAACCACAATTGAGTCGTCTCGTGTTTAAAAGCAATAACTGAAACAATCTTCATAAGCGGATTCAAATTTGAAGTCTTCTGCAAGATGGCTTAAGATATTCTTATTTTTCTTCATTGGTGCAACAGCCCCATGGTGGTCCAAGATCTTCTGCCTACTAGCAGATTTCGAAACAGGAGATGTTTTCTTTTTATGGGATAGGGTGTCAGCCCTATGCCCAACGCTCTACTACGCTGCCGGTCATATTAGACCGGGATCTACGATCTACAACCATCTATGACTTAAGAGATTAGGATTCAGAAATAATATTTTGGAGCTTACCTGTTCGATGCAAGTGAGTCTTTCGGTGGTTTGTTGTATATGTTTTTCCATCATAATGCTCATGATTTCTATTTTTGTAGAAGCAATCACATTTCAGATTCTGCAAAAAAAAAAAAAAAAATCATTTTTTTCCCTCTAAGGCAATCAGAAATCAAAATAATGTTAGAAAATAACGACACCGTATTAATGTAAAGCAAAATTTGTTATAAACTTTTGTGTATGATTATGGAAGATATTAAAATTTAAAATACCATATTTGTTTGTAGGAATCACTCAAATCAAAAGCATCTACAATGTAGCCATCAATAAAATAACAATCAGACTTTCCCGCTCGAAAATTCATAATATATATACTTCAATCTGTCCAATTCACCTATAGGGCTATTCGAAATCAGAAAAGGTTAGAAATTTCATAGCACGTGGAAAAATACTAAAGTCAAAGACATATTAATATAAAGCAAAATTTATTATGAGCTTTTGTGCATGTTTATGGAAGAAATTAAAATTTAAAATACCATAGCTGTCTGTCAGATTCACCACTCAAATCAAAAGCATGTACAATGTAGCCATCAATAAAATAACAATCAGACTCTCCCGTTTGAAAATTCATAATATATATAACTTCAATCTGTCCAATTCACCTCTAGGGTTATCCGGAATCAGAAAAGGTTAGAAATTTCATGGCCGAGGAATATTAACGACAAAGGCGTGTTAATATAAAGCAGATACAGAGAGAATCAGCTACTTAATATGCAATACTATCCACCAGAATAATCTGCTATCAATTCCCATTGTCTCCTCAACCTGGTGACGGCCTTATGTGCCACGGAATTTTAGATCGGTAATAGATTCGAACTCGGTATAAATTATGTGCCGGGGACTTTTAGTTTGCCTGGAAAACGATTACCCCATCGTTCCGCTCCCGATTCAATCGATGAATAGAGTGACCGAAATGAGTTTTCCAGTTTTCCGGGAATTTCTCCTTCTGGCTCTTCAGGAGAGTAAGGAAGGAGGACAAAGTTAATAACGAACTGTGCATAATGAATAAGTCGCACAATGAGTCGCAAAAGGAGTGGAATAGTATTGACCGATTCCGGATTTTCGCCCGGACTTTTCCGGATAGACCTCTTCTCCCTAATTTGGGAAAATTATCCTGCGAAGGAATCCTGCGGAGCGATGGGTGTGGGTGGATGCATGTAGTATATGGAAGAGGTTATTATGTGGGGAGTATTTTCTGGGAAAAGTCGAAAGATAAAATGTAATCAACCTTTCGGTGTAGGGTCAGCGAGATTTTCAGCGGGTTCCAGGTAAGGATGGAGGGAGGGTGGGGGTGGGAAGGCTTAATGAATTTTCCCGCCGGATTTGTTTGTTGGTGCGAATCGGTAGCGTTCGTCTCGCGTCGTTTAATGAAGCTAAAATGAAGAAAATGAACCAACGTTCCAGTTGGTTAGATTCATCGTGAACTCATGGTTCGTAATGAACCTCAACGTGTGGTGCATCAGTTTAAAGTTTGGATTCGGCTATTTCACTGGGTTCACGCTGCTGTTATAAATTACCTGTGAATTTGCGCACTTCTAATCATTTGAAATTCAATTCAAAGTTAATCAGTTCAATCGATAGCTTGATTTCTTGAAAGATTTATTTGTTTTAAGTTGGACAGATTGGTAAATGAACATATACCTTATTAAGCCTATCAAATTCGTCCGAAATATTCCACTATTGTAATCAACCTGGTAATTGAACGAATCAATTGGTAAATAAACGAATAATTTATTCTAACAATATGCCACTTGTTATAAATTACGTGTAAATTTGTGCACATCTAAACATTTGAAATTCCTTTAAAAGTCAATCAATCCCATCGAGAGCAGTATTTCTTCAAAGATTTATTTGATTTAAGTTGGACAGATTGGTAGATGAACATATACCTTACTGAACCTAACAAATTCGTACAAAATATACCACTATTGGCAAATGAACGAATAATAATTCGTTCTAACAATTTGCCAGTGGTTGTTATAAATTACCTGTAAATTTGTGCACTTCTAATCATTTCAAATTTCATATTTCTTTCTGAAATTCAATTCAAATTAATCAGTTCAATCGAGAGCTTGTTTTCTAGAAAGATTTATTTGATTTAAGTTGGACAGATTGATAAATAAACATATGCCTTACTGAACCAATCAAATTCGTTCGAAATATTCCATATTGGTAAACAAACGAATAATTTGAATATTGGTTAAACGAATCGTTCTAACAACTTGCCACTTGTTGTTATAAATTACCTATAAATTTGTACACTTCTAATCATTTGAAATTCAATTCAAAGTTAATCAGTTCAATCAAGTGCTTGATTTCTTGAAAGATTTATTTGATTTAAGTTGGACAGATTAGTAAATGACCATATACCTTACGGAACATATCAAATTCATTCGAGATATTCCGCTAGTGGTAAATGAACGAATCATTTGTTCTAACAACTTGCAACTTGCCGTTATTTAGAAAGAATTCTATTATTCGTTTATTGATAAGTGAACAAATAATTCGTTCTAACAACTTGCCACTCGCTGTTGTCTGGAACGAATTTTATTATTCGTTTATTGATAAATGACCTAATTTTCACTATATTCATTAAGTAGCAAGTTGTTAGATAAACTCACCTTTTTATTCTTACGGAGAACGACTCAAATTCTCTCATATTGCTCGGTTTGAATTTGATAGGTTCATTTAAATATCTGGACATATACTTTTTTGTTATCCCACTTGGTAGACAGTAACATCTAGACCAAGTTCATGTACACGTGTGATCTCATGGAAGGAGGGAAAGGTGGAGGGGGGGGGGCAGCTTCTGTTGTAATGAAGTGATATAAATCATTTGAATTGTTATTTCAAAAATTTGGCTTTAAAAAACTTTTTAGTTATTGTCAAGTATGATTGAAGGAAGATTAATCACAAATCACTACATGAAATTATAATTCATCAATTTTTTTATTGCAATGTAAACCAACAAACAGCTGAAATATAATATGTATTCCTGCATATATGCAATTTAGTATTTGTGAGGAATGCATGTCAAACATATTTAAAAAAATTGAAATAATGTTTTCTAAATATAAATATCAACCTATTTTTATTCAAAATAAATTAAATAATTTTTTTTGTTCATATTCCATTTAATTTCATAATCAACCAGCTGATTGTTTTTTTACATTATTTATATCCAGATATAAGTATGTTAAAAACAGATTCATAATCTCCTAATCATATAGACTGTCAAATAAATAAAAAAATGTATTTGATTTATAACTTTTAAATGCTTCTGTTTTAAAATATTCAAAGTACTTTTTTCATTAGTAGTTTAATATGTATTTAAAATAATTTTTTAAATTAAATTTTAAGATCAATATTTTTAAAAGTATTTCATAATGAAAGTGTTGCATCAGTAGCCGTTTACTAAATTTTTTTATTCACTAATAAAAAATTTAAGAAATTATAAGAAGTAAAGATCTTTTTCTAGATTATGACACATAAAATATTCATCTGTTCACGTCACATTAAAAAAGATTGATCGTATTGTAAATATCCACAAATTAATCTTGCATCACTTTATTTAAAAACACTGCTATATGCTTCATTAATTCTTCCTGTTGGCAAAAAGACTGAAATCAATTACATATCAATTTTATTTATTAATTGTCATTTCTATGTTATGAAATGTAACACATTATTATCGAATGTATTAAGATTTATTGGCAATAGACAGACGTAAGGTAGCATATTAACATGATTTTAAATAATGTCATTCGATAATATTATAATAAAACATTACATATGCACATTAAAAAAATGTATCACAACTCAATTAATTATATTTTATTTTATTTAACATATTTTAAGTTACTTCTTCAGCATTCTTTGAGCAATTCCAAACGATAACACTAATTTCATCAAAACAATTTTATTATTGAAATTTCGTTTGGCGAAAAAGAATTGGCGAAGTTGGCGATTCTTTTGCTAAACAGTTGTTTGTAATGTAGTAGCATATTAAAATATTTTTAAATAATGTATTATTCGATAATAATATAATAAAATATTTTCGAATTCATTAAACATTTTCATTTTCATTTTGTTCAATGGCAACCTTCTAATTTGTTTGAAATCTAATAGCATATCAAAATATTTTTGAATAATGCATTTTCTCTAATAATCACATAAAATGATTATCGAATTCCCATTAAAAATTTGCATTTTATTGGTTTTTTTCGTTCAGTTAATTGCATATTTTTTTAACGTGTTTTAGCCCTAATTAAAAAAATGTTTATCGTTTCATTTGGCGAAAAAGAATTGGCGAAGAACTTATTTTTTTAAACCGCAAAAAATTTTTTAAACATTGCAAAAAAATGGTTAAATTTCTAAATTATTTGAAATCTAGTAGAATATTAACATATTTTTAAATATTACGTTATTCGATAATAATATAATAAAATATTATTGAATTCGTATTAAAAATTTTCATTTTATTGTTTTCAGTTCATTGCATTTCATTTTTTTTAAGCATATTTTATCCGTAAATTCCGTTTAAAAATTTTATCATTTATTTCATTTGGCGAAGAAATCATTTTATTGAGTGGCAATCTTCTAAATTAGTTGAAATCCAGTAGCATATTAACAATAAATATTATATAATTTAAATAATGCATTAATCGATCATAATATAATAAAAATTTATCGAATTCATATAAAAATGTCCTTTTTATTGTTTTATCGTTCAGTTAATTGCATTTCATTTGTTTGACATATTTTAATCTTAAATTCCATTTAAAAATTGTTTTATTTCATTTGGCGAAGAAATCATTTTGTTAAACAGCAACCTTCTACATTGTATGCAATTTAGTAGCATATCAATATATTTTTAAATAATGCATTGCTCGATCATAATATTATAAAATATTACGGAGTTTAACATATTTTAATCCTAATTCCACTTTAAAATTTTATCAATTCATTTGGCGAAAAAGAATTGGCGACAAAATCATCTTGAATGATGAATTGAATCCTTCTGAATTGTTCGAAATTTTGTAGCGTATTAACATATCTTTAAATAATGAATTATTCGATAATAATATAATAAAATATTATGGAATTCCCATTAAAAATTTTCGTTAAATTCACTTAAATTTTTCGTTCAGTTAATTGCATTCATTTGTTAAACATATTTTAACCCTAAATTCCATTTAAAAATTTTATCATTTCATTTGGCGAAAAAGAATTGGCGAAGAAAAAAGCCATTTTGTTCAGTGGCAACCTTCTGAATTGTTTGAAATCTTGTCAACCGACGCTATGTTTTTATTGAACAAGTCGGCTACTGAACTTTCATCGGAATTGCAATTTTTTTTTTCTTCCTCTAGTAGTTTTTTTCCACTTCGATGGCGTTCAGGATCATTTTTCTTTTTTACTTTTTGTTTGCTCTCTTGTTAACTTTACACAAATGTTCGAACATTGTATTCGCAAAAAAGGGTACAAGGATTTAGAGAACAAAAACGTTATTTCTTCAACTGTAAGTGAACAGATCTTTCTTTTTATCACTCGCTATCTACACAGAATCGAAATGTAATAAACAATGCAAAAGAACACGGTTATTAATTGGGTCGTCGTATGAAGTAATGCGAAACCGTGGGTTTTTTAACCCTTTTTTTTCACGTGGGTTAATAAAGTTGTATTGAATGTCTACAGATTGTTTACCTTAATGGCTTTTCGCTAAAATAATAGAGAAAGGGGTTATACTTATTCAAGACAATTCAATTTTGTATAGAGATTATATCAGTATGATAACTGGATTGCTGCATCTGCAGCATATGTTACTGAAATGTGAAGTTATATAATTATAAAATTGTATGAACGAATGAATATGTAGAAAAAAATATTATTATGTTGTATAATAAATTTCATGTTGATTATTATTGTCGACCCTGAAAATAATTGATATATTTCTACATGTTCTAATGAAAAGGTTGATTAATTGTTAATTGTTTATTCACAAATTCTAAATAATTAAAGAAATATTTTAGCAAAAAATTTGGTGTAGCATGATTATGACATAATTATTAAATTTTTAAAGATTATAGATTAATATTTTTTAGATACTTATATTTCATTTAAGAAAAATAATAAAAGAAGATCAATAAATAAAATAATAAAAATGTTATTATTACATTAGTAGATCGTTATTAAAATATTAATATAGATTTTAATTCCGTAATTAAATTAATAAATTTAATATCTGTAATATTTTATGAAAAATCTTTCATAAAATATTACAGATGTATATATTACGAATATCTCTACTTCAGTAAGAAACTTTCGAAAATTTCATACACAAAACTATTCCAGCAACACGTAATCAAAGCAATTATCCAATTCTATTTAAAAACATTGGATTTTCACATTAGATTAAAGAATTTTCCAACGAAGGTTCCGAAAAATAATCAGCACATCAATAACTTTATGCAAGATTTTCTGTGCACTTTGTTTTTCAAGTACATTGTCTGACAGAACTACGGCCTTATATGCAAATAACAATTACAATACATTAGAAGATCATTGTTAAGATGTTAATATATATTTTAATTTAGGTCTTAAATTAATTAACTTTATACTAATAATGTAATGTTCTTATAAAAAAAATCTTTAGAATATTTCTTCTTTAGTAAGGAAATCTCGAAAATCTCATACACAAAACTCTCCAACAAGTAATCACAGCAAAAATCCCTTTCCCATTCTGAACATTGGATTTTCCCACTAGTCCACCAAAAAAATAAGCAGCACATCAATAAATTTAGGCACGGTTTACTCAACACTCTGTTTTTCAAGTACATTGTATGACAGAACTAAGGCCTTACCTACAGATACCGATTACAATACAATAGATGATGGTGATCTACCATCCATCCGTTTTCTGACAGAACTACGGCCTTATTTACAAGTAGCGATTACAATACTAATACAATAGAAGATCGTGATCTACCACCCATTATGGGATGTGGATGTCTTTTTAATTATAAATGGTATTAAAATGCGAATAATATGTGAATAAGGGTCTTCTTCTAGATAAAATAGGTTCTCTTCTCTTCTTTTACCTACTATAAAAATTTTACAACCTTTTTTAATAACATGATACTTCAACATCAAACTATGAACTCGAAAATCCAATTCCAATTTAGAGAATTGGATTTTCCCAATAGGCTAAATGATTTTCCAACACAGGTTACAAAAATTAATTAGCACATCCATAACTTTATGCAAGATTTACTAAGCACTTTTCAAGCACATTGTCTGACAGAACTACGGCCTTATCTACAAATAGCGATTAGAATACAATAGAAGATGGTGATCTACTATCCATTATGTGTTATCTTTTTAATTATAAAAGGTATTAATAAATCAATCTACTCCAACAAGTAATCAATGCAAAAATCGAATTTCATTTCCAAAATTTGGATTTTCCCACTAGCCATTTTTTCCTACTAGCTATTGGATTTTCCCACTAGAATTGGATTTTTCAACACAGGTTTCAGAAAATAATCAGCACATCAATAACTTTATGTAAGATTTGCTTTGCACTTTGTTTTCCATGTACATTGTCTGACAAAACTACGGCCTTATCTACAGATAGCGATTACAATACAATAGAAGATGGTGATCTACCATCCATTATGTGACGTCTTTTTAATTATAAAAGGTATTGGAAAAATAAAGGAAAAATATGAACAATTAAGGACACGCAGAATTATTCTTATGATTCATTTGCTATTGTGTGCCTATTTCAATATATTAGTTAATAATATGTGTGGGGTAGTGTTACTCGTGTCCGTAGCATATCTTCTAGCTATACGTGCCCCCTGGTAGTGCTAAATGAGTAACAGTGGTGTAGTCCCTGTTTATGGCATAAAGATTAACTGTCTATGTATTGCTAGCTGCATTAGAACAACAATAACAACAACAGTTAATAATATGTGAATAAAGTCGATATCTTTTCACCTACTTCAACTACCAACTACCTACTTTTCTACCTTCTTTCTACCAATTTCAACCTTTTTTATAAAATGATACTTCAACATCAAACCATGAACTCGAAAATCCAATTCCAATTTAGAGAATTGGATTTTCCCGTTAGCATCAGATGATTTTCCATCTCAGATTCCAACAAGCAGCAACAGCAGATCAATAATAATTTCCCACACAAGGGTCACTCCACGCTCTGCTTTTTAAGTCCATTGTCCAGCGAGTGCCTTATCCACCGATGGCGATCACCGATACGATAGAGGGTGACCCCCATCGATGATACATTCGATCCACCCCCACCCCCAAGTCCATCTTCCCCGGGTCCATTCATCACTCTCTCCCTTATCCCAGTTCGGCGGGGAATATGGTTCTATTACTAAAAGTAGAGTGGGGAGGAGGCGCAAGAGCAGTGGGATGAAGATAGCGGAGGATGGAGATCAAAGTATTTTCTGGCTGCTGGGGGGATGGTGTTGTATGTATACCTAAGAACAGGATGTGAATTGGGTAAGTAGAGTGTAGATAACAGAGCATGGAGGGATGTTTTACATTTTGACTCTTTGGTCCGTGGAATTGCTGGATTTGTTGTGTTTGGGAGATAAAGGAAAAAGGGTTGGTTAAGTCCTTAAATAAGGTTGCTTAGTGCGATAAAAGGGATTTTTATAAGATGAAGGGGAAAAAACAAAGAAAAGTGAAATGTTATGTTATAAATACATTAAATATGCAGATATGACCTGATGTTGCCCTGTGCAAAAAAAATGAATCGTTTTCACTTTTAGTAAATATTATTAAAAAAAATATCTGTGCAGAATTCATGGTTTGATATAATGAATAACTGGCTTTAATAAAGTACTTAAATAAGGTTGTTTTGTGCGATAAAAGGGATTTTCATGAGATGAAAGGGAAAAAAATCAAAGGATGAGGGAAATGTACTTTCATGGCAACTGTATTAATATATTATAAATATATTAATGTTGCCCTGTACAAAAAACTTAATCATTTTTTTTTTTGTTATATTTTCTTTTAAAAAAAATATTTGTGCAGAATACATGATTTCATATAATAATGGTAATAATAATTAATAATTTATAATTTGATATAATAAGTCATGGTTTAATTGGTTTTAACAAAGTCGTTAAATAAGGTTGTTTAGGAATTCATGGTTTGATATAACAATGGTTATATTATAATTAATAAATTATAATTTGATATAATAATTTATGGTTTGATTGGCTTTAATAAAGTCGTTAAATAAGGTTGTTTAGTGCAATAAAAGGGATTTTCATAAGATGAAAGGGGGGAAAAAAAGTATGAGGCAAATGTATTATTTTAGCAACTGTAATAAAATATTATAAATATTTTAGATATGCAGATTTGATGCGTTACCTGTACAAAAAATTAATCATTTTTACTCTCTCCTATAATAATATTAAAATATATATGTGCTGAAATATTATTAAAAATTATTAAATAAATTAATATAAATAATACTAAAGTATTTAATTAAATAAATTATTAAAAAATATAGATGTGGTATACATAGTTTGATATATTAAATAATTAGTTTTAATAATAAAAATTAGCTACATAAAGTAATGCTTCTTATCCATAAATATCTTGTAGACTTTTTTTTTCACATTTAATTTTTTTATATAATTAAGCAGTTTAATATTAGATTAATAATAAATACCATAATATTAATATAGTAATAATTAATTTTGAAAATATACTGAAAACGAATACTGTATATTTCATAATATCATATAAAAATAATAATATTTTTTTAATAACTTAATGCTGCTATTTTTTTAAAGCTATCGCCATCTGATGGTGAGAGAATCTGATAATAATAAAAAATTATATTTTTATTTTAATTAATTAATTACTGAAAGTTGTTTCGTAATGTTAAGCTAACCAAATTAAAAATTATAAATAGACTGGATATAAAAAATTATAATAGACTGGATTCTAATTTTTATTATTTTTAGGTTATGCTCGAACGTATACACATCCATTCATCTATGTGTATATATAAAGAGATTGCATTAATGTAATTATGCTAACATATTAATGTAATTAAATAATTCAAATGATCTTATTTTATACATTTTCTGAAAGAGTACTACATAATTCGTATAATTTTTTTTATGAAAAGAAAATTTTCCTCATAATGAAATTATGAATTATGAAATTAAAAGATTTACATTAATTTTATACTTTATTGGAAATTATGTTATATGCATAATTTTTGTTGAATGGAATGTTTTTAAAATGTTTTAAATAAGTAGTTTTGCTTACAAATTATATAAAAAAAATCTAATAAGATACTATTTTGATACTTAATATAAATAAGTTTCTAATTAAATATTTTCAAATTTAAGAATATAGTATAAAATAAATTTTATAATAGAATATAAAACGATATTATTTCATCGTATTTCAAAAATTGCGTATTTTTATAAATTTTAATTCAACTCCTCAAAAAAATATTTATTGTTGATAAATTACAAGAATCCATTATAGTTCAAAATTATTCAGAAAGACAATAGATTTCAACATTGCACTACAGAAACAAATATATAAAAATGCAAATGATAAAATAATACAATTTAAAATTTCGGGGAAAAAATGTTCTGCAAAGAGATTTTTGATATTGATTAAATTTATAATACAAATAAATTTAATCGCCACAAAACGGGGGGAGATTAACAAAAACAATGATAAATTGTCAACTGGTCAAACTTGTTCATTATTAAGAAAAGACAATAAATTGCAACAACAGTGCTAAGAAAGCACGTATATAAAAATGCAAAAGATTAAAATAAAAATATTCTCCAAAGAGATTTTTAATATTGATTAAATTAATAAAGCATTTAAAGAGAATTGCCACAAAACAATGGAGAGATTAACAACAACTAAATTGCTAACAGGTCAAACTTGTTCACCATTATTTCGGAAAATATAAATGTACAGCAAAGTGGTTTTAATATTGATTAAATTAATAAAACGATTAAATTTAATTGCCACAAAACAGGGGAGTGATTAACAACAAAATTGCCAACAGGTCAAACTTCGCCGTTATTCAGAAATGACAATAGACTGCAGAAGCGCACTATGGAAACAAATATACACATATATAAAAAGTAAAATAATAAAATAATAAGTTTTAAAATTTCGAAAAAAATATTCTTCAAAGAGATTTTTAATTTTGATTAAATTAACAAAACGATTAAATTCAATTGTTACAAAACAGTGGAGCGATTAACAACAACAATGAAATTATAAAATTGTCAACAGGTTAAACTTGTTCGCCCTTATTCAGAATCAGAAATGACAATAGAATACAACAGGGCGCTACGGAAACACATATAAAAATGCAAATGATAAAATAATAAGATTAAAAATTTCGAAAATTAAAAATGTTCTGCAAGAGATTTTTAATATTGATTAATTTAATAAAACAACTAAATTTTATTGCCTCAAAATAGTGGAGAGATTAACAATTAGAACGAAATTTTCAACATGTCAAACTTGTTCACCATTATTCAGAAACAATAGATTGCAACAGCGCATTACAGAAACCAAAAATGCAAATGATAAAGTAATAAGATTTAAAATTTTGAGAACTAAAAATGTTCTGCAAAGTTATTTTTAATGTTGATTAAATTAATAAACAACTAAATTTAATTGCCACAAAACAGTGGATAATTTAACAACAACAACGAAATTTTCAACAGGTCAAACTTGTTCGCCATTATTCAGAAAGGACACTAGATTGCAACTGCGCACTACGGAAGCACATATATAAAAATGCAAATGATAAAACAATAAGATTTAAAACTTCGCAAAAAAATGTTCCACAAAGAGATTTTTAATATTAATTAAATTAATAAAACAATTAATTTTAACTGTCATAAAACAGTAGAGAGACTAACAACAGCAACGAAATTTTCAACAGGTCAAACTATCCATCATTATTCAGAAACGACAATAGATTGGAAAAGCGTGCTACAGAAACACCTATATAAAAATGCAAATGATAAAATAATCAGATTTAAAATTTCAAAAAAAGAAAAAAAATTTTCTTCAAAAAGATTTTTAATATTGATTATTAACAAAACAATTAAATTTAAGTGTCGCGAAACCCTGGAGCGATTAACAACAACAACGAAGTTCTCAACAGGTCAAACTTGTTCACCACTATTCAGAAACGACAAAAAATTGCAACTGTGTACTACAGAAACCCATATATAAAAATGCGAATGATAAAAGACGTAAAATTTCTGATAAAAAATTTTCTGAAAAGAGATTTTTAATATTGATTACATTAATAAAACAATTAAATTAAATTGCAACAAAACAGTGGAGAGATCAACAACGAACAAGTCAAACTTGTTCACCATTATTCAGAAACAAAAGACTACAATAGTGCACTACACAAACTAAAAATGCAAATTATAAAATAATAAGATTTTAAATTTCGAAAAGTGAAAATATTTTTCAAAGACATTTTTAATATTCATTAAATTAATAAAACAATCAAATTGGATTGCCACAGTAATGTCTTACAATGTTATTAAGACAAATCCACAACAAAATCCTTACTTTCATCACTATTTACTAAACAGTTTCTTAATTACAGCGGGAAGTACATTCATGTATCTTTGCCACCACAATTTTACTTAATGCGTCTTCTTGGGGAAAAGATACTGCATTCCCAGATGTACCCGAAGCAGTGTAGTACACCATCCCTTAGAAAATGCTAACTGATTCGCAAATTGAATCGGTAACTCTTAAACTCTTATTACCGTTGTAACAGAATTACCCCATGCCATTCTGAACAGTCTAGCTGCAACCGAGAAGTAGGGGGGTGGGCAAGAATTTACGCCGTAAAATACCCGGAGTAGCAGGGTAAATAGAGCTAATTGGGTTTAAACCCGCCTTTCTAATCATAATCCTGGCTTCTTCTATGACTTCTCTTTGGTCTCCCAGAGGTTTGTGGAACGGGGGCATGGATAAGATTTTGATTGAAAGTATACAGACATGCTAAGAAGATGTTCCAAGAAATGATGGGCTGGCTGCGAACATAGGTAAACATTGGGGGTTTGAACGCGAATGGAAAAGGCGTTTTGATGTCCTTGGGAATATTTAGCGTTTTCGTGCCTGTTGAGCTAAATTGCAAGTTTGTCTCTTTTTGCATTGCATATTTTCTTCTCAGTTTGGTAATTACTGTGGTAGAGGAGGAACTTTTAATGGTGCCTCACTGGAAAAATTGTATATCATTTAGTGATGGTTGGTGAAACTTTTTTAATGGATTACGTGTAATCAATTATATATTCATGTTTTATCTGTACCATGGATTGAATTCCTTAAAAAAGAAAACTTTTGAAGTGATATATTCCTCCCAGATTCTTTTGAAAAGTGATATGATTATTTAAAGATGAGGAGAGAAGAAGATTATCAATGTATTCACATAAAATATGTATTTTTCGTATACATATTTTATATGAATAATACGTTGATGATCATCCCGCCCGAGGTGGAATAAAGCCGATTGTCTACTAACAGATTCGTTGATGATTTACATAGAGATAATGTGTTTTCATTAATGCTTTGTATCGTTAATATCATTACAAATATAATATAGATAGCAACAGATAAAATAATGAAATTTAAAATTTCGAAAGATAAAAATATTCTGCAAGAATATTTTTAATATGCATTAAATTTATAATACAATTAGATTATATTGCCATAAAACAGTGGATAGATTAACAACAAAAACGAAATTGTCAACAGGTCCAACTTGTTCGCCATTATTCAGAAACAACAACAGATTGTAAAAGATAAAATAATAAAAGTTAAAATTTCGAAAAATAAAGATATTTTGCAAAGAGATTTTTAATATTGATTAAATTAATGAAATAATTTAATTAAATTGCCCAAAGATACGTTATTACAGATACACAGAGACAAATCCACAACAAAATCCTTACTTTTATCACTATTTACTACTCAGTTTCTTAATTACAACGGGAAGTACATTCATGTAGCTTTGCCACCAAAATTTTACTTAATGCGCCTTCTTGGGGAAAAGATACTGCATTCCCAGATGAACCCAAAGCAGTGCACTAGATCATCCCTCAGAAAATGCTAACTGATTCACAAATTGAATCGGTAACTCTTAAATTCTTATTACTGTTGTAACAGAATTACCACATGCCATTCTGAACAGTCTTGCTGCAACCGAGGAGTAGGGGGGGCAAGATTTTACGCCGTAAAATACCCGGAGTAGCAGGGTAAATAGAGCTAATTGGGTTTAAACCCGCCTTTCTAATCATAATCCCGGCTTCTTGTATGACTTCTCTTTGGTCTCCCAGAGGTTTGTGGAACGGGGGCATGGATAAGATTTTGATTGAAAGTAGGCAGACATGTTAAGAAGATGTTCCAAGAAATGATAGGTTGGATGCAAACATTGGGGTGGGTTTGATACAAATGGAAAAGGCGTTTTGATGTCCTTGGGAATATTTAGCGTTTTCGTGCTTATTGAGCTAAATTGCAATTTTGTCTCTTTTTGCATTGGATATTTTCTTCTCAGTTTGGTAATTACTCTGGTAGAGGAGGAACTTTTAATGGTGCATCATTGGAAAATTTGTGTAGCTTTTAGTGATGGTTGGTGAAACTTTTTAAATGGGCTGTGTGTAATCAATTATATATTAATGTTTTATCTACGCTGTGGGTTTAATTCCTTAAAAAAGAAACTTTTTTAAGTGATATATTTATTCAACATTCTTTTGAAAAGTGATATATTTATTCAACATTCTTTTGAAAAGTGATATATTTATTTAAACTTGGATGTATATTTTGCGTACACATATTTTATGTGAATAATACGTTGATGATCTTCTTCACTGGAGCCACATCCCCAAGGTGGGCTAAAGCCTTCTGCCTACTAGCAGATTCGTTGATGATTTACATAGAAATAATGTGCTTCTATTAATGCTTTGTATAGCTAATATCATTACAAATATAATACAGATAGCAACTGATAAAAAAATTAAAATTTAAATTTTCGAAAAATAAAGATGTTTTGCAAAAGGGATTTTTAATATTGATTAAATTAATAAAACAATTAAATTGAATTGCCATAAAATAGTCAAAGATATTATTACAGATACACAGAGACAAATACTCAACAAACTCCTTATTTTCAACACTATATACTAAACGCTTTCTTAATTACTACAGCGGGAAGTACATCCATGTAGCCTTGCCTCCAAAATTTTACTTAATGCGTCTTCTTAGGGAAAAGATACTGCACTCCCAGATGAACCCGCAGCAGTGTTCCAGACCATCCCTCAGACAATGCTAAATGATTCGCAAATTGAATCGGTAACTCTTAAATTCTTATTAACGTTGTAACAGAATTACCACATGCCATTCTACACAGTCTTGCTGCAACCGAGAAGTAGGGGGGGGGAAAGAATTTACACCGTAAAATACCCGGAGTAGCAGGGTAAATAGAGCTAATTGGGTTTAAACCCGCCTTTCTAATCATAATCCTGGCTTCTTGTACGACTTCGCTTTGGTCTCCCAGAGGTTTTTGAAATGGGGGCATGGATAAGATTTTGATTGAAAGTAGGCAGACATGTTAAGAAGATGTTCCAAGAAATGATGCGAACTTTGGGGGTTTCATAGTGAATGGAAAAGGCGTTTTGATGTCCTTGGGAATATTTAGCGTTTTCGTGCTTATTGAGCTAAATTGCAATTTTGTCTCTTTTTGCATTGGATATTTTCTTCTCAGTTTGGTAATTACTATGGTAGAGGAGGAACTTTTAATGGTGCATCATTGGAAAACTTATGTATCATTTAGTGATGGCTGGTGAAACTTTTTTAATGGACTGTGTGTAGTCAATTATATATTCATGTTTTATCTACGCTGTGGGTTTAATTCCTTAAAAAAAGAAACCTTTTGAAGTGATATATTTATTCAGCATTCTTTTGAAAAGTGATATATTTATTTAAACTTGGATGTATATTTTGCGTACACATATTTTATGTGAATAATACGTTGATGAACTTCTTCTTCTTCACTGGAGCCACATCCCCAAGGTGGGCTAAAGCCTTCTGCCTACTAGCAGATTCGTTGATGATTTACATAGAAATAATGTGTTTCTATTAATGCTTTGTATAGCTAATATCATTACAAATATAATACAGATAGCAACAGATAAAAAATTAAAATTTAAAATTTCGAAAAATAAAAATATTGTGCAAGGATATTTTTAATATCGATTAAATTAATAAAACAAATAAATTGAATTGCCACAAAACAGTGGAGAGATTAACAACAACGAAATTGTCAACAGATCCAACTTGTTCGCCATTATTCAGAAACAACAACAGATTGTAAAAGATAAAATAACAAAATTTAAAATTTCGAAAAATAAAGATGTTTTGCAAAGAGATTTTTAATATTGATTAAATTAATAAAACAATTAAATTGAATTGCCGTAAAATAGTGAAAGATATTATTACAGATACACAGAGACAAATGCACAACAAACTCCTTATTTTCAACACTATATGCTAAACACTTTCTTAATTACTACAGCGGGAAGTACATTCTTGCAGCTTTGCCTCCAAAATTTTACTTAATGCGTCTTCTTAGGGAAAAGATACTGCATTCCCAGATGAACCCGAAGCAGTGTACTAGACCATCCCTCAGAAAATGCTAACTGATTCGCAAATTGAATCGGTAACTCTTAAATTCTTATTACTGTTGTAACAGAATTACCACATGCCATTCTGAACAGTCTAGCTGCAACCGAAAAGTAGGGGGGTGGCCAAAAATTTACGCCGTAAAATACCCGGACTAGCAGGGTAAATAGAGCTAATTGGGTTTAAACCCGCCTTTCTAATCATAATCCTGGGTTCTTGTAAGACTTCGCTCTGGTCTCCCAGAGGTTTTTGGGATGGCGGCATAAATAAGATTTTGATTGAAAGTAGGCAGGCATGTTAAGAAGATGTTCCAAGAAATGATGGGTTGGATGCAAACATTGGGGGTTTGGATCGCGAATGGAAAATGCGTTTTGATGTCCTTGGGAATATTTAGCGTTTTCGTGCCTGTTGAGCTAAATTGCAATTTTGTCTCTTTTTGCATGGGATATTTTCTTCTCAGTTGGTAATTAGTGTGGTAGAGGAGGAACTTTTAATGGTGCATCATTGGAAAACTTGTGTATCATTCTTAGTGTAGTGTAGCATTTAGTGATGGTTGGTGAAACTTTTTTAATGGACTGTGTGTAATCAATTATATATTCATGTTTTATCTACGCTGTGAGTTGAATTTTTAAAAAAGAAAAGTCTCAAGTGATATATACCTCTCAGATTCTTTTGAAAATGATCTAATTATTTAAACTTGGACACATATTTTATGCGAATAATACGTTGATGATCTTCTTCTTCTCAATTAGGCGGCCTAATGGCCAATTGACTAGCTATCTGACCTTTGGTACCATAGGTTTGATGGATGGGCACTTGGATGTTTGTTAGTGGTTGGAATCGCCGTTAAACTGTAGGTTCAGGTCTAATTAGCATAAAGTGTGCAAAAACCAAATCAATCGTCTTCATTGGCGCAATAGCACCAATGTGGGACAAGGCCGCCGGCCGATTGGCAGATTCGTTGATGATATACATAGAAATAATATGTTTTTATTAATGCTATGTAAAATTGATATTATTATTACAAAATATAATCCGTCTTTAATATATTCATGTTTTATCTGTTTGTTAAGTACCTTAAAAAAGAAAACTTTTGTAGTGATGCATTCCATTCATATTTTTTGTGAAAGGTGATATAATAATTTAAAATTGGTTACGTATATGTACATATTTTACTAATAAGGCTTAGAAATAATGTTTAATGTGTAACCGGGCTTCCTCCAACGCACTGCAAGAGCGCCCCCTGTGGCGCTCAAGTTTGATTTGGTTTGTCACTCTATGGTCATTTTGTGCACTTTAGACTAATTAGACCGGGACCTACAGTTTAACGTGGATTCAGAACCACTCACAAACATCCATGCCAACTCCAAAATTCGAACCTGAAGCAACAAAGGTCAGGGCGCTAGCCATTTGGCCATCAATCCACAGAAGAAATGGTGCGTCGGCATCGAGACTCTCATCCGAGAGGAAGTACAGCGCAACCAGTACTTCCGCTGAGAAATGTTTAGTTTACAGTCTCTCCCCCCGAGATAAAATATATTCAGCACAATCCTGTGTATTAGGTGGCCTACAGACTCTCACCCGGACAAGTAGTATATTCCGCACATCCCGCGCAAACCTAAGTATCGGGTTTTAGGCTTAAAAATGGAATCCTTCCACAAATCTAGAATTATGTGTGTTTAAATGTATTAAATATTGTATATCTCTAATTGTATGAGTGCGATGTCTGTGCGTGTGTCAATAAAGCTGTGAATTTTCAAACCTGTGTCTCAAGTCTCAAACCAACCACGCCCAATTACAATCCAGCTGCATAACCGACTACACTACAAATGTTATTTTTATAGCTAAGATGAACAGTATGATAATGCATCCTAATCAATGTTATATATATATATATATATAATTATTTTTTTCATTTATAACAATTAATTTAAAACTGTAATATATTTCTAAAGCAATAAGTCAATAAGTTCTAATTTCTAATAATAGTAACAATAATAATTTCTATAACAAAATCCAACAAATCAGAATAATGTTTATGCTCTTTTAGCTACATTTGTAAGACTTATAAACATGAGGGATTTAAAAGGATTAAGTTAAAAGTCCCTTTTGACTTTTTATGTGCTTAAATAAAAATATGTTACTTAGTTAACAACCGATGAATCCATGTAATGGGATTTTTTTCGCCTGTGTTATTAACTATAATAACTGTTACGCAGCAGTTAATTGTTAACTCTTTCGCAGATATTCAGCCAGAAAAGCATAATAGCGTGATAAACAATAATAACGTTCATTAATCATGTTATTATCAACAAGATTAATGTTACGCTAGTTCTCGCTAACAAAATAAAATATTACTGGGTAATAAACTCCTAATAGTAGCATCAATTATTATGGCAATGAAATGGAAGAAATGTTTTAAATATTATCGCCCAAAAAATAAGCTTGACGCTCTCTGACTTAGAAATACGGTATTTTGTGATCAAAATTAATTTAAATCGTATGAAATTTCAAATATGAATATAGCACCTAATCAGATTTGTGAATTATATTGAATTATTATTATTGTAGAGAATTATATTATAGAGAAATATTTTTCTATAATAATTAGCGAGAAATATATATAAAAGCACTTTTTTTTTATTAAACTTCACATTTCATTTAAAAATGTGTTGCTTGTGTTTCTTTTTTTGTGACCTTTTTTTTTGGTCATTGGCTATTGGAACGGCAGAGAGTAGCAGATGCAGCGTTATTATAGGTGCACCTTGTATTACACTGAATCGTTGAGTGACGAGCTGTTGTCGTTGTCGTTTCATTCATGGAAGGAGGGAAGAGTGGGCAGCTTCTGTTGCGATGGAGCACTGGTAGGTAGAAGTCTGACTTCTGGTCTGTAGTTGTACCCCGCATTTTCGTATCGCAGAAGAAAAACCGGAAAAATCCCTGCAGTTAATGCGACTAACGAGGGCCTGATGGCCGACTGGCTAGCGCTCTAGCACTTGGTACCACGTCTCGGGCTCGAGTCCCTGCTGTGCCATGGACGTTTGTAGTGGTTCGGAATCCACTTTTTGCTAGGTCCCCGTCTCATATAACCGTAGAGCGTCACAGAACCCAATCAAACTTCTCACCCACATCATTCCCAAACTGTAAAGGGTCAACTCAATTTTAAACCCAGTGATGTGGTGTAGTAGTAGTAGTCCGACTAACTAGGCAAGATGCTGAACATTACAAACGTCATCGAGCCTCTTCGTTTTTTGAAACAGTGTTTACAACAAAACCGCCAGTGGATTGAACCTTGATCAACGGTGCACGTTGCCACTGAACCACGAGTCGGGCATGAGTGCCATATTCCATGTACATTTCACCACCACAATTTAGATCAAACTTTCTCCAGAGAAAGTTTAGAAAAAAAAAATCATCAATCATTGGTCGTTAAAAAGACCATCTTATCTATATTTAATAAATAGTATTATTAAAATGTATATGAATATCTTACAGAGATATCTAATATTGTAACCATGCTTCCTTCTATGCACTGTCAAGAGCACCTCTTGTGGCGTTCAGAAATGATCAATTGATCCCCAGACCTTCACAGGAGAGGAAGTACAGCGAAACCCATGCTTCTACTGAGAGCTGTTTAGTTTATAGTCTCTCATCCCGAGAGGAAATACATTCAACGCAAGCCTGCGTAATAATTAGCCTACAAACTCTCATCCCGAGAGGAAATATATTCAATGCAAGCCTTCTTAATAATTGGCCTACAAACTCTCACCTGGAGAGGAAGTACATTTCGCGTATGCAGCGTGTATCTGAGTATCTTTGTTAATCCGTCTTTAACGTCTATTTTGTTAATCTTTGTTATCTATCCGTCTTTAAATGTGTTAAATATTGTATATGTGTGGTATTTGTGCATGTGTAAATAAAGCTGTGAGTTCTATGCCTCAAGTATTTCAACTCAGCCACACCCAATTACAATATGGTGTCCCAATCTGAACACTACAATACTGAATTTTCTATGTATCTAAGAATATATATAAATGTTTCTATATTAAAATATGTAATGGAAATTGTTTCTATATTATATATTGAAAGTTATGTCTAAGTCAAAATAAATACTATGATTTGCATTAAAAAATAATATTTATTAAATAAAGGGTGAATTATATCGATATTCACATAAGACAAATATATTAAAAATTTTCCGTTAGAGACAGCATCGAATACATTGAAAGGAAATTTAATTAACTAAACCATCGTGAGACTAATTTAACAATGTAAACCGAATGTTGCATGTGCCAACTTAAAATCAATGCTTCATTTCCGATGAAATCCCAGCAATTTATACATACAATTATCCTCCTGAAAATTGCAAACACAATCGTAGCAAACTTATCAATATAGTAATATTAAGTTATTTTGAAATTTTAAAACTTTGCGGATATTAAATAATTTATTTATTATATTTAATTATTTTCTATCAGTCAGATTTTCTTGGAAACATTATTTAATTTTTTTAAAAAAATATAAACACACAATCGCAACCCTATCCAGCTGGAAAGCTACAACTTAAACGTAAAACGACTGTTTTATTGCTACTTAGTACATTATTAATGTAATAACGATTCATCTATATATTTGTTATAATATAAATGAATTAAAATGTATTCATTTAACTTTGATTGATATATAGTTGTATTTTCCGAAAACCGAGCCCTTTGACTTATTCATTAGCCTTTAGATCGCCAAAGATATAGTAGATACAGTGTTACTAGTGGTGAATAACACCATCCTGCCTAATTATCCTTACTCTCCTTCTTCTTTATTGGTGAAACAACTACATGATGGGCTAAGACCATCTGCCTACTGGTAGATTTCGAGACGGAGAGTTTTCTTTTTTAAGGGGTAGTAGCGTTGTCTGCTGTACGATATAGATAGGGACCTATTATATCGTAGGATTAATAGGTCCCTATCTATATCATACCCATATTAGATAGGGACCTACGGTTTAAAGAGGATTCCGAAATACAACAAACATACATGGCACAGCCGAAACTCGAACCCGAAACCTGTGTCACCGAACGCCAAAGCGCTAGTCACTCGACCATCAGGCCCCTATGTCTAGACTCCTACACTACACAAAGGGTCCCTATGTTACCACACACGCTGTGTTACCGTAATTGTGAACTGACGTTCCCATCTGGGAGATTCGCACCTTACTTCCTACTCCAAAAAGAGAGCATTCTGACTTACAGATTTATCATACCCATTGACAGGCTTGGTATCACCGTTAAACTGTAGGTACTGGTCTAATAAGCCTAAAGTGACCAAAAAATGACAGTAGAGCGACAAACCAAACAACCCACCGGTTCCTCCCTCTTTGCCAAATTTCGAACCAAGCAACCTTCAACCTTAGCTCGGAAATTAACCAAACACTCTCGACCTGCATTATTTGATAATCAAATAATATAATAATAATATTCAATAATAATATAAATATAATAATAATATTCAATAATAATACAAATAATATAATAATATTATCAATATTATTTATTAGATTCATAATATTTGTTAATATTATTCTAACAAAGATGAATAATGAAATTTTTATATATTGCTTAACTGTCCAATCGGATAATCATGAAACTAATTATCTACTAAAAAAACAGTAGAAAAATTTTGCATGTTTATTTTTTTCCAATATAAAATCCTAAGTAATATCTTTTTACCATTCTGTTTGTGCCATGAGTGATCCTTACGATTTGAATCTTCAAGATACATCTGTTGTCATTACATCATCACTACCATCTATTAATTAATTCCATTTTTTTCTTTTTGTGAAACAATTCACGAGCCTAAGAATCGATGAGCAAGAAAACTGGCTAAAACCAGCTTGTTGCAAAATGCTTCACTTTGCAACAAGTGAATGCAGGTTGATGAATTCTCGTGTAATTGAACCTAAAAATCCATTTTCAATCTTCCTTCCAACCCTTAAACTACTGTCACATAAATATTCGGCAGGAAACTCCAGCCAGCGTCATCCCTTCCAGTTAGTTCCATTAGGGACATTAAATATTCACCGATCCCCCGGCAGAGAGGGTGTATGAGAAACAACGAATCGCAGGCAGTATTTTTGGCGCAAATTAGATTTTTGATCGCCTGCATGTGATGCCTCGAAACAAATGAAACCTGATGCCTGTTCTTTAATTGGGTGCAGGGGTGAAATCGAACGTATCGAACGATTCAAGACGTTGAGTTTCTGACTTGATCTACTTGACAAACTTAATGAGGCTTATTACACTTTACTTTTTATCATAGAAATTCTTAACTAAAATGAAATTTATTAAATACAATTGTTGTTGTTTATTATGGTTTTTTTCAGCATAATTAATAACAACATTTGCAAGCACTAATACCCAGCTTTGGCAAAGAAGATGTTTGATTTAGTTTTTGAGACAACACATCGTGACAGACAAATGCAGTACTTTTGGCTCAAATTAGGTTTTTGATGTGGATCTGATGCCTCTCTGGTATGAACAAATGAAACTTGCTGCATGTTCTTTAATTGGGTGCAGGAGGTAAAATCGAATGTATCGAGCGATTCAAGACGTTGTGTTTCCAACTGGATCTTCTTGGGCTTTGGTGAGGCTTTGGTTAAAAGTTTCTTAGATAAAAATTAAAGAGAAATTTATTAAATACATTTGTTGTTGTTAATTAAGGTTTTTAAACACACTTAATGACAACAATTTCAAATACTAATACCCAGATTTGGCAAAGTGAGTGTTTCAGAAACAACAAATCTTAACAAACCAAATGCAGCATTTTTGGCTCAAATTAGATTTTTAAACGCCTGGGTGTGATGTCTTTCTGGTATGAAACAAATGAAGCTTGGTGTATGTTCTTTAATTGACAGCGGAGGAGGATATCGAACTTTCAAGTTTAAATTGCCAACTTGATCTTCTTAATAGCCTTAATGAGAGTTGACGTACCTTAATTAAAACTCCGATGTTAAGAATTCAAATGAAATGCATTAAATGCTAATGCTAATTGTGGTTTTATTAACGTTGACTGTTGGTTTTAGCAGATTTGACAAAACATTTGTAGAATTTAAATGGTGGTTTGACCCTAGATATTGAATTTGATTCTACTTATTTGCTAATAAAAATAATTGTAGCATTGAAACTTTATTTGTTGGAAATATTCAACTATTGAAATTGCATGGTGGAGTCGCAACTATTTGATGAGTACATATTGTACCTCCTTAGTAACAACCTTAGTTGAAATTCAACAATACTGTGTGTACCCAAAATCTTAAGACTATGTCAGAAGGATGGGCATGATGATGTCCACTCCGATGGCCTTGCCAACCCAACCCTTCTAGGGGACTATTTTGACTACAAATTATCCACGAATTTGGCGTGCAAGCCATTAATACGACATGCATGTATACTACTGTGTCCAAAAAGTAAGACCAATTTTCAATTTAAAATACCAGGTGCTTATGGAATTTCAAATTTCTTTTCTTTTTTAGGTTGCTGGCACTGTCCTTGACATCTGTGTGACATTTCACGTCAAAATATTTATTAGTGTTTGAGACGCTAATACTGATTCCGGCGATTTTTAAAATGTCTGAATGAATTGAGCAAAGAACTTGCATTAAATTTTGTTTGCGGAAACGTATAGAAGGTTGCAGAAGGCATTCGGTGAGCATTCCTATATCGGGAAGAAATATTTAGAAGTGGTATAAACAGTTCAAAGAAGGCAGAGAACGCGTTGAAGACGAAGTGCAGTTCAGAAAAAAATAAAAAATTCAATGACTAATCAATATAATTTTAATTACCTATAAAATATTTGGTCTGCCATAAATAGAAAACAAAATTTTTTAGTTCCAATTCTGTTCAATGTGTGTGCGTGTGCGTTTGTGTACGTGTGCGTGTGTGTGTAAGAGAAGAAAGATGTGACTATGGCATTAAAAACAACAGAAATGCGCAGTTGTATTATTTTTAAACGATTGATTTTTTATTAACATAAATAATATGTTTGCTTAAATTTAAGGAATGGTGGGATTATTTATTTATTTTTTTTAACAATGTGTAGTTTACTGACCTCTCGAATTACAAAATTGGAAATGCAACGTCAATGAACTCAAACAATTCGAAAGCTTTCAAAGATTCCGTAGAAAATAATCTAAATGAAAAAAAAAAAAAAATACATCGAAAAGTAGAATTAAAACATCAACCTCAATAACAAAACATATCAAGAAAAAAAAAACAACTTCTAAATGTTTTGAATACCGAAAGATAATAGTGAGGCAATTAGGAATCAGAGATTTCTATGAAAGCTTGAAAATGAATACCTCTTTTTCCTTATTTTTGAAATCGTAAATATTTCTTTATTTTTTAACTTAAAATAAACAATTGCACGATTTAAAACTGATTTTCCATCATCAAAATAAAAGTAAAAGTTCTCGAATTTTCTTTTGACTCCATTTTCAACCAAAAAAGGAACAATAAAGAACGGATGCAATTTTTTTTTTTTTTTTTTTTTTTTTTGTATTTAATTTAACGGTTTTATTTACAACAAACCCAAAACCACAAAAAGTAAAAAGAATGCAAAGGGGTGACCTGAAAGGAAGAAGGGGGGGTAGATCAAAGAGAAAAGAGTTCAATATCATTCTGGTGTTCTGCAGATACATCAATAACAAAACTCATATCAAGAAAAAAAAAAATCTTCTAAATGTTTTGAATACCGAAGGATAATTGTGAGTCAATTAGAAATCAGAGATTGTTATCGAAGCCAAAAAATGAATACTACTATGTCCAAAAAGTAAGACCAATTTCCAATTTAAAATTCCCGGGGATTATGGAATTTCAATTTTTTTTTTTTTTTTTTAGGTTGCTGATACTGTATTTGACATCTGTGTAAAATTTGACGTCAAAATACTCATTAGTGTTTGAGTTACGCTTGCCTTTGTGAGACGCTAAAACTGATTCCGACGATTTTTGAAATGTTTGAATTAGAAAAGAACTTGCATTCAATTTTGTTTACGGAAACGTATAGAACGTTGCAGAAGGCATTCGGTGAGCATTCCTATATCGGAAAGAGGGTGCGCAGAAGATCTACCTCCCCGTGGTGCACCTCGTAACACTTTTTAGTGGCTAAAAGATCTGCAACTTGGCATTATTGTTAGATTAATGAACTCTGTTTCAGCAAGTTTTGTTGTATTATTTTGTTGTTGTTGTATGTTTTTTTTTTCTTCGTTGTTCTTTTTTTTCTGTAACTGTTCATAATCTGCCATTGGAAATAAAAAAAAATATCGGAAAGAAATGTTTAGAAGTTGTATAAGCAGTTCAAAGAAGGCAGAGAATGCGTTGAAGACGAAGAGCCCTCTGGTCGACCATCAATCTCAACCGAGGAAGCACACGTCCAAAAAATTAAAGATTTGATGCTTGCAAACCGTCGATTTACGATTAGAGACCTTGCTCATGATGTTGGAATTTCAAAAGGATCGGTCAACTCCATTTTGGGCCTTAAACGCATCAAATCTCGATTGACCGAAAACACTGAATGCGCCAGCTCACACTGCATTGATTCTCCCTACACCGTTTTGAATCGATTGAAGAGATTCAACATGAATTGCCGCGCACTTGAAAACCATTCCTGTCGATGACTTTTCAGCATGCATTGCGGATTGGAAAAAAACGTTGGCATAAAGTGCATTGTGTCCGGAGGGCATTACTTTGAAGGCGATGAAATAAATGTGGAAGAATAAATAATAGTTTTTGAAAATAAGAAAAAAAAATAATTGGTCTTACTTTTTAGGCACAGTAGTACATCTAATTCCTTATTTTTGAAATCTCAAATATTTCTTTATTTTTTTAACTGAAAATAAACATTTGCACGACTTAAAATTTATTTTCCATCATCAAAAATTATTTTTCGAATTTTCTTTTTCCTCAAATTTCAACCAAAAAAGAACAATGAAGAACGGATGCAATTTTGTATTTATTACTATTATCATTATTATGTATCTAATTTAACGACTTTATTTACAACAAAACCAAAAACCACCAAACGTAAAAAAAAGAATGCAAGGGGGAGGGGAGGTCAGAGAGAAAATAGTTCGATATCAATCTGGTGTTCTGCAGAGACATCAATAACAAAACGTATCAAGAAAAAAATCTTCTAAATGTTTGGAATACCGACAGATAATTGTGAACCAGTTAGAAATCAGAGATTGTTATCGAAGCTTAAAAATGAATAGTATCACTCAGCAGATAAGCAATGTTGTGGATATTTATATTACATGCAATTAGTGTTTTGTACTAATGAGAACACCTGTCACCCAAATCTGATATCAGATAATCAGTGTTATGAATAATGAGATGTCATGAAATTAGCGAATGTCTGTTCGATCTTCACAGGCCGAAGCAATTATAGATGGAATATGGATTACGCCATGAGTTGTTGCAATTGAAAATTAAGAATTTTAAATTGAAATTGGTCTTACTTTTTGGACACTAATTGGACTTACTTTTTCCTTATTTTTTAAAACGCAAATAATTCTTGTTTTTTTTTTTAAACCCAAAATAAACATTTGCACGACTTAAAAAACTGATTTTCCATCATCAAAAAATATTTCTGGAATTTTCTTTTGACTCAACCAAAAACGGATGCAATTTTTTTATTTATTATTATTATTTTTTTTTTTTTGTATTTATTTCAACTACTTTATTTACAACAAACCCAAAACCCACCAAACGTAAAAAAAAAAAAAAAAAAGAAAGCAAGGGAGTGACCTAAAGGAGGGGGGAAGGGAGGTCAAAGAGAAAAGAGTTCGATATTTTTCTGGTGTTCTGCAGAGACATCAATAACAAATCATATCATCTTCAACGCGTTCTCTGCCTTCTTTGAACAGTTTATGCCACTTCTAAACAATTCTTTCCGATATAGGAATGCACACCGAATGCTTTCTGCAACGTTCTATACGTTTCCGCATACAAAATTGAATCCAAGTGCTTTGCTCAATGAATTCAGACATTTTAAAAATCGCCGGAATCAGTTTCAGCGTCTCACAAAGCCAAGCGTAACTCAAACATTAATGAATATTTTGACGTCACATTTCATACAGATGTCAAGGACAGTGCCAGCAACCTAAAAAAGAAGAAAAAAAATTGAAATTCCATAAGTCCCGGGAATTTTAAATTGAAAATTGGTTTTACTTTTTGGACACAGTAGAATTTTTGCTTTAATTGAAAAATAATAATCCCATCGTTGCTTTAACTAAAGCAACAATGGGATTATTATTATTTTTTTTTATCAATGTGTAGTTTACTGACTTCTCGAATTACAAAATTGAAAATGCAATGTCAATGAACACAAATAATTTGAAAGCTTTCAAAGATTCTGTACAAAATAATGTAAATAAATAATAATAAAAAAAACGCATCTAAAAGTAGAATTAAAACATGAGCATCAATAACAAGACATATCAAGAAAAAGAAAAAAAACTCCTAAATGTTTTGAATACCGAAGAATAATTGTGAGCCAATTACAAATCAGAGATTGCTATCAAAGCTTGGAAATGAAAACATCTTTTTCCTTATTTTTGGAATCGCAAGTATTTCTTTATTTTTTAACTCAAAATAGAATTGCACGATTTAAAACTGATTTTCTATTATCAAAAAAAAAATCTCTAATATTTTCTGGAATTTCTCGATTCTCAACCAAAAAAAGGTTGGATAAAGAACGGATGCAATTTTTTATTTATTATTATCATTTTTTTTTTGTACCTAATTTAACGACTTTATTTACAACAAACCCAAAAACCACCAAAGGTAAAAAAAAAAAAAAAAGAATGCAAGGGAGTGACCTGAAAGGAGGGAGGGGGGTAGGTCAAAGAGAAAAGAGTTCGATATCATTCCGTGGTGTTCTGCAGAGCGCATAAACAACCTTAACTCGTCTCGATCGTCCGGTAGCGGCAAATGGCGCATAAAAGGCGCCAAAACAGGATGGAAGAAGGGGGCGGGGGGTGGAGATGAAATTCCATTGTGCACTCTGTGCAAGAAAACTGTTTAAGTACACCAACAACAAAGGGCGGAGAAGAAAAAGAAGATATGTGGATTCAAAAGAAGAGCAGTGATCGGCCATCGCTGCCCCTTCCTCACCCCAGGAAAGGTCAATGTTCGGTCCTCTCAGAGTTTACAAAAATCGTGCCTTGCTTCAATTCCTCTTAAGAAAGGACAGAAATCTTCTTTTTTTTCTTGTTGTTGGAGATACTTGTGGTTTCGTAGTTTATTAAATGAGATCTTGAAAGAATAATGATCAATGATTATTCATGTTTGCTTAAGGTTAGATAGAAATTCAGAAAGGAATTCATTGACGAAATTCAGAAAGAAATTCATTCTTAAAAAAGATTAAATTAATTTGATATTTCCTTGTTAAGGTATTCACAGTTTCACGATCAATTTCAAATCAGTCTTTAAAATAATTTTTTTAGAAGTAGAAAATCGTTAATTATCACAATTTTGATTAATCAAATCAATTTTGCAAAAATCAATTTTGATAAATCAAACCAATTTTGAATTGATCGTCAAATACCAGAGAGATTTGATTGGCTTCAAGCACTATCTAAGAAACCTACAAAATTTCGATTATTAAGTCTTAAAAATTGATGTGACACACTTTGTCACATTCTACAGCAGATTTACACGTTTTTCAAAACAGTGTCTAGCAAAAACACTAAAACGAAACAAACGCCCACACAAAAAAGAAAAGAAAAATATCAATTATCTGACACATTTAGAATTGATCCATTTTGATCAATTTTTTAAATTTCAAATAAACCTTAGAAATAATCATCAGTTTTATAATAATCAACAGAATTCTAATGATTATAATTATAAGCAATGACAATGACATAACTTAGGGTGGGATTTTAAATAATGTCAAAGATCAATAAGATATGATTGTCTTAAAGTGTTTTCTAGAAAGGCTACGAAACTCCGTCCAGGAAGTCTACAAATTGATGCGAGACACTTAGTCGCAATCTACAGCAGACTGACTCGTTTTTCAAAACAGTGTCTACGGCCAAACAAAAAAAAAAAAAATATCAATTACCTGGCACATTTTGAAATGATCGAACTGATTAACTTTGATCAATTATTTTAAATTTCAAATAAACCTTAGAAATAATCATCAGTTTTATAATAATCAACAGAATTCTAATGATTATAATTATAAGCAATGGCAATGACATAACTTAGGGTGGGATTTTAAATAATGTCAAAGATCAATAAGATATGATTGGCTTAAAGTGTTTTCTAGAAAGGCTACGAAACTCCGTCCAGGAAGTCAACAAATTGATGCGAGACACTTAGTCACAATCTACAGCAGACTGACTCGTTTTTCAAAACAGTGTCTACGGCCAAACAAAAAAAAGAAAAAAATATCAATTACCTGGCACATTTTGAAATGATCGAACTGATTAATTTTGATCAATTATTTTAAATTTCAAATAAACATTATAAATAATCATCAATTTTGTAATAATCATCAGAATTCTGATGATTATAATTATAAACAATGATAATTATAACGTAGGGTTGGAATTTAAATAAAGTCAAAGATCAGAAAAATTTGATTGGCTTCAATGCTCTCTAAAAAAATCTACAAGACTCAGTCCAAGAAGTCCAATATACTGACGCGAGACACTTTGTCACAATGTACAACAGATTTACTCGTTTTTTCAAATAGTGTCTAAAACCAAACAAAAAAAAGAAAAAAAAATCTCATTTATCTGACACATTTTTAACATTTCTTTATATATAATACAAAATTTATAATATAATGCAATTAAAAAGCAAATAAAGAACTTGATGTGTATTAATATATAAATTGTACCCAAATGCATAACTAATTAGTCAATTGTTCTTTACTTAGCGTTTAGTTTTTCAATTAATACTTAAAAATATTTTCACACGCTTATGTGTTGCACAGGTTTACGCCTTTCAATGTGCTATTTAGTTTTAACCACATCTATTTTATTTAGTGAATTTTAAAATGGAACATGTTTTTTGGCATTAAAAATCTCAAAAAGAAGAAGAAAAAAATACATAGAGATCACACATTTAAGTTAGCATAATGATGACAAATGATTAAAAAAGTTAATTAATGTATTTCTTCGATTATTTAAAAGTTTATTTTTTTTATCAAACTATAGTTGGATCTTGTTCTCTGTTTCAATATTTAGTAAAATCTGAAAATACTTCAAAAAAATTACCAAATATAATTTTAAATTAAAATGAGATCATGATAAAGCAGATTGCATGCATAACAGAAAGCTCATTAATAAGACGTCTTTATATTTTTAACTAAACTATCAACCAATCATGTTCTCTTCTTCATTAATTGATCATATGGTGTCAACGTTGGTAAATATTACAGAAATGTATTTTTCATTCACTACTTACTGCTTCATGATTTTTACAATATTCTTACAACGTAACAGTCTTATCAATGCATTGCTATAAGCCGTAACATATGATTTTACTGATAAATCAATAGAATATTTGAATTATTCTAAACGCTTCCAACAAATCGATATAAAATACAAGCATATCACTTCAATTCTGATATTGAAAATATCGCAAAGAATTAGAAGGCATCATATTAAATCAGGGGTGGCAAATCCGCGGTCCGCCTTGAACATTCTTCCGGCTGATGATATTTATCCCACTTTTACAAAATATATTTATTTTATAATGGCCGAATTAGTGAAAACCAATGTACGAAAAAAATAGATTATGTGTGCATCCATTTATTTAAAAATTATCTGCCGAAATTATGAGAAAAAATTAACTTTGATTTTAAAATAATATTCTTGCGAATATACGACAGATATAGCCTATTTTAGTTATGAGTTGACAGAATAATTAAATTATATTCTGCGAACTCATGATGCGCGCGCATCTTGAAACATCTAATATAAAAGATTATAATATGAATATAAAAATGTCTATAGCGAGTCTAAAACTAATATGGGGATATATAATTTTCTATTCGGCCAGTGGAGTTATGATGCATTTCCAAAGTGGCCCGCAAGATCGTTTGGGTTGGTCACCCCTATATAAAATGATGCGAAAATTATGGTATCACACCTTGAAACATCTAATATAACATGTTATAATATGAATATAAAAATGTCTATAGTGGGTCTAAATCTAATATGGGGATATATAATTTTACATGCGGCCAGCGAAGTTATGATGCATTTCCAAAGTGGCCCGCAAGATCGTTTGGGTTGGCCACCCCTGCATAAAATGATGCGAAAATTATGGTACCACTACGGTATGAAATCTATTTTTTACACTCATATTTGTTGTTAATAAAAAGTTATAAATTCATACAAAAATATGGATACTATGTTGTCGCAGTGCAATAGTAGTGAAAACCAATGTATTAAAAAGATACATTATGTGCGCATATTCAAAAATGAACTGTCGAAATTACGAGAAAAAATTAACTTTGATTTTAAAATAATATTCTTGCGAATATATGACAGATATTGCCTGTTTTATTTATGAGTTCACAGAATAATTAAATTATATTCTAAGAACTCATGATGCGCGGGATCCATATTCATATTATAACCTGTTATATTAGATGAGACATCCAATATAGCAGGTTATAATATGAATATAAAAATTTCTATAGTGCGTCTAAATCTAATATGGGGATATGTAATTTTATATGCGGTCTGAGGAGTTATGATGCATTTCCAAAGTGGCCCGCAAAATTAAATTATATTCTGCGAACTCATGATCAGCTCGCATCTTGGAACATCTAATATAACAGATTGTAATATGAATATAAAAATATACTGGGTCTAAATAGTGGGCTAATCTCTATAATGCGTCTAAATCTAATATGGGCAATATAACTTTATATGCGGCCCGCGGAGTTATGATGCATTTCCAAAGTGGCCCACAAGATCATTTGGGTTGGCCACACTTGTATTAAATGATGCGAAAATTATGGTACGAAATCTATTTTTTCACACTTACATTTGTTGTTATTAAAAAAGTATGAAATCATACATAAATAAAGATACTATGTTGTTGTGGTACAGTAACATTACCTCCAAATCTGGCTTGATTCCGAATACAGACCACCAGCGATTTCAACGTCTTCAGACAAAGCTCAAATACTTTTCTGTGCAGACTATTTCCCAGCCACATCTAACAGAAATAAAATGCAGATGCCATCAAACTGTTGATGACCGGGGTTTCTTTTTCTTCCAACAATAAAAGGGCCAAAAGAAAATGGCGACTTTCAGTTACAACGTTCCAAAGTTTCAATTTCCCAAATGCTGCAAGCGCGCTTCAGACACGTCCTCTTGATCTATTACGCCAAATAAAATTTAAAGAATCTTCCCTCTCCTTTTTCCTTTCTGTTGGTGGAGTGAGCCAAGAAATTCCATTTCGTGAAATACGCTCTCGCTGGCATCAGACGCCACTTTCTGAAAGTAGAAGTGAGGCGGTTGCGGACAGCGATGACAAACATCGATGCCATATGTTAGTTTTCTGTAAAAGTCACTTGTATTTTTTACACTCGACGGATTGAATCACTGGTATTCAACGAAAGTGGTCGTCACTGAGTGATTCATGATCTGTTCGTCGAATTCACTATTTGGAAATTAATATTTTTTCATCAGACTTTCTATGTTAATTCTAATATTTAAGTAGTATCAGGGATTAATGATCGGTTCGTTGAATTCACTATTTGGAAATTAATGCTTTTACATCAGACTATTTATGTTAATTCTAATATTTAAGTATATAATCAGTGATTCATGATCGCTTCGTTGAATTCACTACTTGGAAATTAATATTTTGTCATCAGACTTTTCATGCTAATTCTAATATTTAAGTAGTGTCAGTGATTCATGATCGGTTCGTTGTATTCACTACTTGGAAATTAATTTTTTCATCAGACTTTTTATGTCAATTCTAATAGTTCGTAGATGATCAAAGATTCATTCGCGGTTCGTTGAATTCACTGTTTGGAAATTAATATTTTTTCATCAGTCATTATAAGTTCATTCTAATAGATCTGGGTCATAGTTCTGGTAAATGATCAGTGATTCATGTTCATTCTAATAGTTCGTATATGATCAATGATTTATGGTAATTCCAATAGTTCGTAGATGATCAGTGATTCATGCTAATTCCAATAGTTCGAAGAGGATCAGTAGTGATTCATGTTAATTCCAATAGTTCGTAGATGATCAGTGATTCATGTTAATTCTAATAGTTCGTAGATGATCAGTGATTCATTTAAATTCTAATAGTTCGTAGATAATCAGCGTTTCCTGTTAATTTGAATAGTTCGTAGATGATCAGTGATTCATATTAATTCTAACAGTTTGTAGATGACCAACGGTTCATGATCGCTTCTTTGAATTCACTACTTGGAAATTAATATTTTTTCATCAGACTTTGTATGTTAATTCTAATAGTTCATATAGATGATGAATGATTCATGACCGGTTCGTTGAATTCATTATTTGGAAATTAATCTTTTTTCTTCAGAGATTTTATGTGTATTTTAACAGTAAAAAATGTGATCAGTAACATAGTATCGGTTCGCTAAATTCACTATTAGAAAATTAATATATTTCATCAGACTTTTTATGTTAATTCTAATATTTCAGTAAGTGATCAGTGATTCATGATCGGCTCATTGAGTTTATTATTTGGAAATTAATATTTTTTCACCAGATTTTTTATGTTGATTCTATTATTAAAGTAGTATCAGTGATTCATGACTAAGTATCAGGGATTCATGACTAAATATCAGTGATTCATGATCAGTTCGTTGAAATCATTATTTGGAAATTAATATTTTATCATCAGACTTTTAATGTTAATTTTAATATTTATGCAGATGTTTTGTGATTCATGATCGGTTCATTGAACTCACTATTTAGAAATTAATATTTTTTAAAAATTTTTATATAAATTCTAACATTTAAATAGTATCAGTGATTCATGATTAAATATCGGTAATTTAGGATCGCTTCGTTGAATTCACTTTTTGGAAATCAATATTTTTCCTTCAAACATTATATGTTAATTGTAATAATAATCGTAGATGATCAATGATTCATGATCGGTTAGTTGAATTCACTATTAGGAAATTAATATTTTTGCATCGGACTTTTTATGTTAATTCTAATATTTAAGTAGTATCAACGATTCATGATTAAATATCAGTGATTCATGATCGGTTTGTCGAGTACACTGTTTAGAGTTTTTCATCAGACTTTTTATATTTATTTTAATAGTTAAGTAAATGATCAGTGACTTTAAGGAATTAAATATTTCGTATCTTATATTTTGGAAAAATTTAAGTAATCGTTTGGTAAAAGAAATTGTGTTTTGCTGTTTAGCAATTAATTAGTTAGTTCGTTCATTGAATTCGCTATTTGGAAATTAATAGCTTTCCATTAAATTATGTTAATTTTAGCAATTAAGAGGTCAACTCCAAAAGTATTTCTACAATAAAAACACATACTTGAACATGTATGAAAACGCGAATGCATCTTTGTCCTCGGTTATCGAGAATTTCAATTCGTAAAAAAATATTAAAATAATTTATTAAGTTACCCCACCTTAAATAAAAGTGGGTCGAAACTAATTTTTAATCGAGAAAGTAAACCATAATTAAAATATTAATATCAAAACAAGTAAGTTGACAATATATAAATAAATAAATAAAAAAAAATTTAAGTTTGATTTGAAATCTATATATTATTTGATAACGGCTAATCAATCCAACAAAAGAAAAGTCTTCAAGGATTTGCAAAAGCTTCTGCATAGTTATTTTAAAAAAATAATAATAAGCTAAAAAGTAATAAATTGAAGAAATTTTGTTTGGTAAATTCTTTAATTTTCTTTACTAGCAAATATTACTGATAATAAACTACCGTTCATCTAATATTATTAATAATAAACGACATATTGCTAAAATTCTGGATAGATGCACCGTAACTGTTTTTTTATGTAAAAAGTTTGTCGATGCTGATTGTGACAATATGTGAAAAGAGCCTGACATATATAATCACACTGCCAAGTGAGAGTTTTCAGAAATCTCTTCTGGCCCATAAATACTGGTAGTAACCGTTAAAGATTCTCCCTTTAGGCATGATTTTTTTTATCACCCACTAGTGAGTAATTTTTGGCATACATAAGTACTATTCATCAATGCCCAACAAATTATCAGAAGAAGCCGTAACCTTTTTAATGAAAAACTGAGTTTATTAGATAAATAATGCCAGCCGACAGGTTTCCAACTGGTAACATGCACAGATAGTGTGCTGAAGGATTGAAGTTCGAATCTGCTGGCAGTGCTTTCAGAAACAAGGTCTGGTTTGACGCTCTACGGGTATTTTTTTCTTATTATAAGTTAATTAGACCAGGACCTACAGTATAACGGGGATTCTGAACAACTAACAATTATCCATCCCACCGCCAGAGTTCGAACCTGTAGCATGTGGTACCAAAGGACAGAGCGCTAGCCAATTGGCCACCAGGCCGCTTCAGGAATAAGGAAAATCGACGACAATTTTGAAAACGGGATTAAAGCACCTCACATCAATAGTCAGTCTGACTGGTGGGAGTTTTCCGTTTTTTGCCGTATGACACGCAATGGCATCACAATTGCCGCTAAAAGTCTTTCCAGAAGACAATGATTCGTTTGATGGCCATCATGGAATAAATGAAGCAATGTTTCCGATCTTTCGTTCAACAACAACAAAATCTCCCTTTCATTGTTAAGAAAAATTCAATAACGAATCGGTCCAAATATATTTCCGGACAAATTTACGCCAATCCCAATACAATCCTCCACTATCACGATTCTTCATTCGAACTCCCACAACAATTGCCTTGGACACTTGATCTGCAAAAGTATGACACGTAATAACAGCGCAGTTGCCACTAAAAGTCTTTCTAGAAAACAATGATTCGTCTGATGACCATCGTGGCATAAATAAAACAATGTTTCTGATTCTTCGTTCCCTCCAATATTCAACAACAACTAAAAATCTCACTTTCATTGCTAAGAAAAATTTAATAACGAATCTGTCCAAATTTATTTCCGTTCAAATTTACGCCACTCCTAATTCAATCCTCCTCTATCACGATTCTTCATTCGAACTTCTACAACAAAATATCCGGAACACGTATGACACGCAATGGCAGCGCTGTTGCCACTAAACATCCTTCTAAGAAGGCAATGTTTCGTCTGATGGCCATCCTGGCCTGTGACACCATATCACGCCTGTGATACCAAAGGCCAGAGCGCTAGCCACTTGGTCCCCAGGTCGTACTCATGGGTGAAGGGGAAGGAAGCAGCTTCTGTTTGTGATGGAGCACACGTATGTTAAAGTCTGACTTGGCTCCGTGAAGCTCTTTACAGTCAATATGAGACTGGGACCTACGGCTTAAAGTGGATTCCGTACCACTATAAACATTCATGGCTATAAACCCGATACCCGTGTTACCGAGCTCCAGTACGCTAGCCATTTGTCCATCAGACTCTACGTGATGTCCGTTGTATTCAGTGCTTTCAGGAAAAAGGAAAATAGACGATGATTTTGAGAATTTTTAACCTCATATCAATTAACATCAACTCACATAAATAGTCAAGCGGACTGATGGGAATTTTCCGGGTTTTACCGTATGACACGCAATGACATAGCAATTGCCACTAAAAGTTCTTCTAGAAGGCAAGGATTCGTCTGATGGCCATCCTGGCATACAGTAAACAATGTTTTCGATCCTTCGTTCCCACCAATGTTCGACAACAATAACAATAACAAAATCTCCTTTTCGTTGTTAAAAAAATTCAATAACGAATTGGTCCAAATATATTTTCGGACAAATTTACGCCACTACCAATTCAATCCTCCACTATCAGGATTCTTCATTCGAATTCCTATTACAATAACATTGGACACTTGATCCTGGAATATATCCGGAACACGTATGATACGCAGTTGCCACTAAAAGTCCTTCTAGAAGCCAAGGATTCATCTGACGGCCATCCTGGCATAGATGAAACAATGATTCCGATCTTTCGTTCACACCAATGTTCGACAACAACAACAACAACAAAATTCCATTTCATTGTTAAGAAAAATTCAATAAACGAATCGGTCCAAATATATTTCCGTTCAAATTTACGCCACTCCCGATTCAATCTTCCACTATCACGATTCTTCATTCGAACTCCTACAACAATTGCCTTGGACACTTGATCCTGGAAAAAATCGCCGAACACGCATTCGCTTTGTGGACCAACCCTCGAAAACAACAGCAACATGTTTTATTGCGAGGGCAGAGAAAAGAATCAACGGAAAAGAGAACTCTTTTCTGTCCCTCCCTCCACCCCCGCCTCTCAGGGACAAGATTAGGCAGCAGAGGGAAATCGATCCACTATTTTTCCCTCCGGAAAATCCCTTTCCCGACAAAATAGAGACCGGGGGTCTATATATAAGGATATATATATCTCAACATGTGTTTACATGAACGAAAACAAATTAGTCTTTCTCGGTGAAATGATATTTCTACAGGCCTCACCCCTTCACCCTCCAGTAAACAAATTTCGAAGAGTTTTGCCGCTAATGAAAAGTTCTATTTCTGATTCACTAACTGTTGTTGACTCGAGTGGTTTTCTTCTGGTCGATTACGGATCGGGTTCGGGATCAGAAAATTGCGGATTCATCGGCCGGTGGATGGGGTGCAGCAAACGATTCCGGTGGTGCTTCACTGGATTCGATTGCTTTCACACTTTGCGGGGTGGAGTTTCAGTTTTCTCTATTCAGATTCGGGTGAGAGTTGGAAATGTTTCTAGACCTCATTTGGTTGTATAGTGGGACCCGCCAAACTGCTAATGATTCAAATGTCTCAATAGATTTGATGGTTAAGGTAACCAAGGTTAAAGGTTAAAAGGTAACCAAGTATGATTAAACATCGATTAAAGTCTTGGTGATTTATCGATTAAAGTTTTTGTCTCTTTAGCTTAAGATAAAACTTATTTTCTATTAAGAAATTTACTTTATTCTATTTTATTGATAGCTATTTTGACTTAGTGCCGATAGACTGATGGCCTAGTTACTAGAGCTCTGGCGCTCGGTGCCACAGGTTTCGGGTTGAGTACCGGTTTGGTTTGTCGCTGTACGGTCATCTTGTACACACTTTAGGCTAAACAGACGGGGACCTACGGCTTAAAAGGGATTCCGAACCACCAACAAACATCCATACCACCGCCAGGATTCGAAGGTTGAGTCCCGGCAGTGCCATGGATGTTTTTAGTGGCTTGTAATCCACTTTAAACAATAGGTCTCAGTCTAATATGATTGTAGAGAGTCACAGAGCCCAGTCGGATTTCTTTCTCATCCACATCATTCCCAAACTGTAAAGGGGCAACTCAACTGCAGTCACAGTGATGTGGTGTAGTAGTAGTAGTATTAACAGAGTACTTATATGACTCTACACTTTATTAAAAATCTTTCTTTTGCTATCCGAAAATTCATAATTTACCTTTCAAATAGACTATCAAGGTAAATACACTCATGTCCATAAATTAAGGATAATTCAGAATCACACAGAAATTGAACTCCAAAATAAAAATTTCACGTGTAGAATTATCACACACATCTTGAAGAAGAATATGCAAATTACAGGAAACCACCAGATGGCGCGGATAGTACGTCACAATGACGAGAGTGTAAGAGAGGGGTATATAAGGAATGGTGGCAAAGAAGTAAAATTGTTCACAAGCGCTTTAAAAGCCTTTCAGTCCAATAACCGCATAGTTATGGCACAACGGAAGCATTTGGATGATTTTTTACGTGGTAGAATTATCGGACGACTGGTATGTGGACGTACCCAGCTGGAAGTATCCGAGGAACTTGGAATCGCCCAGAGTGTCATCTCCAGGCTTTGGCAACGATTCCAAGATGATGGTAATATGAGTAGATGTTACAGCACAGATCGCCCCCGAGTTACAACGCCGAATGAGGACCGGTATTTAGCAGTTACTGCCAAAAGAAACAGACGGAGCACAGCATCAGACCTGTCTCGCCAGCTCTCTTCAACTACCGGTACGACCTTTTGTTTAATAAATAGACTTTACAAATAAGTCAAATTTGTTTTGCTTCTGTCTCTTTCTTTGCCTGAACTTCATTATCCTTAATTTATGGACATGAGTGTACATAAACTGTCACGACAAGTGTTTCGTATGAGAGAAATCTAACCATAGTTGCTAGCTAGTCTCATGGTTTCAGAATGAATTATTGCAAAGTACGATGCCTAAAGTCTAGAGCGGTGTCTTCTGCCTGATAACCTTACCCCTTAAAATGAAAAGATCTACTCTCACATCGACTTTGGCCTACCTTGAGACTCTTACGCCAATGAACAAGAAGAAGCATTTGAAAATAAATATTGGATTTGGCGATACCCAGAATGCATCGCAATATACAGGGCATTGCGGCCTCATACTTTGTAATGAAGCATTCCAAAAAGATGGGAAAAAGAAAAGGAGAGAATTCTCACCCTTTCAATCTTTTCCTCGAGCCCACTGAAAGGACTTAATCTTGTCCATCTCGACTTGGACATGGTAGTTTTCGGTTCAACATCTCCTGTTTGGATTTCAAACCAATTTTTCATGGGCATTATTCGGTATTTGCAAATTGTACTGGAGAAAGTTGGAAAACTTCCAAACAGACAGACTGACTATCGATGCGAGGCATTGTATATGAATCGTCACCGAATCTATTAGGTTTCAGAACAATAACTTCCCCGTTTGGACTGAATCACTCAACTGTAATAGGGAGCTACGGATCACACGCTCGGACGTCATATTGTATTGTGCAGGTATGGGCTGACCCTACGTAAGGCAGCCCCAATGTAAATGGGGTAGAGTTGGACTGAGATATTTGGTTTGGGAACAGATTTGAAAACTCCCGATTTTATTTACACACATGCAATTAGATATAACCAATATTTAACACATTTAAATTAAAAGGCAAATAATTATATCTTCATAGAAGGGCACTGTTTCTGAGCCAGGAGGGCACAGTGGCGCAAGAAAGAGTAAGATTGCGCTAAATATACTTCCCTTCAGATGAGATTCTCAAGACCAACTAAGAAGGAGGGGTATGTTAAATATAATTCCTCTCGAATGAGAGCCTAGAGGCTAACTAAATGTCTCTCAATAGAAGCGCAGGGTTGCGCTGTATTTCCACTCAAGTGAGAGTATGCAGTCCTATTCTCCATTTCTACTGAACACAATTAGAGGCCGCTCTTGCCAGCGTGTAGGAGTAAGAATAGTTACATCGTGAGAGGAAGATTGTTACACAACTTGATTTATTTAATTTGGAATAGAATGCAATGATATTTTCAGAGTATTGATTGGCTTATTATTTTTAATCGGTGCATATATTTTTAAATGCGATTTATTTATCTTACTACGATCTCGATATAATTCCTTAATTTAAAATAGTTTTTTTTTTTTTTTTTTGTATTTTATTAGAGCCTTTTATTAGTGTTATTTCCGATTTTATAACCGTTTAACATGCATTTTTCTCAAATTAAAACAGCATTCTTTGCAAATAAGTAATACAATTTTATAAGTTAAAATAGGTAGAAGACCGTTGTATGAAAACAGACATCATCAATAAAAATAAATATATATCGTCACTAATAAATGTGAATCCCATTCAAAACGAGAAATATCGCTTTTAAATCTCAAAATCACGAACACGTGCCTTCTGACTTGTGCAACCTTCGATTCAGTTTTTAAACTCTTCTTCGGTGATTTATCATCTATGATCTGTTGCGGTGATTTCATTTCTTTTAAGCTGTGATGGGATTATTATCCTTTGACATTCTCTTTCTTTTTTTTTTTTTTTTTTTTTTTTTTTCACAATTCAGCTTTTTTTTGAAAGCTGAGTAAGATCTCACTAACTTCTAATTGAGAGCTAGAAGGTCGAATAACTTCTGGTACTTCACCTTCATATAAGGCAAATATATTGTTGTTTTATTTTCTTCTTTCCCGAAGCTGTTTGAAAATATTTTTTTTTCAAAATATTGCATGAATATAAGGTGTGTTCCAGTTACAGGTTAATAAACTTCTGGGAGGGGTGGGATACAGCTAGACCACTCAGTAATACACAGTTGGAAATGTTTTTCTAATCTTGTAGATTGCATTGCATGAGAGCTGGAGTTACCAACGTTTTCGCGCAGATTTTATTTCGAAAACCGACGCAGCGATGTAAGGATGTCTAATCATACGAAAACGGAACTAGTGGATATGCATCCGGTTTATGGGTATAAGGAGCCGCAATGTGCTTGTAGGCGTTATAATAACCGATGAGGAGTATTCTCAGGCAAAGCCATTTTTGATACTTGCATCAACGGTTACCTGAGTTGCGAAGGGTACTTCATAGTCATTTATTATTTACAACATCATGATCACGTATGGGCTCGTGGGCTTGGCCAGCCAAGTGGGATAAGAAACAACAACAACACAACTTCATAGTTGTTCATTTGTTGAAAATATTTATTACACCTTCATAGTCATTTATTATTTACAAAGTCATAGAGGTTGAATAGCTGTTCAATTGTTGAAAATATTTATAACAACTTCATAGTCATTTATTATTCACAACTTCATAGTTGTTGAATAGATTCAGAACTATTCAATGGTTATTATTCAGGAACGACAAACAAACCACTGAACAATAATAGCTGCTCAGCAGAAAAAAATTCACAAATTTCAGATTAAATCTACAGTTTATTTACAGATCATTTAATGCAAAGTTTCATTTCCAAAATCGTTAAATGCACTATAAACGATTTTGCATGAAACAACTTTTTATAACTAAAATTATTGCTATTCTAGCATGTTTTATGTTATGCTATTCTAGCATATTTTATGTAGTTTTTTTCATAAAAAGTTTTTATTTAGGGCAAAGGGCGACAGCTCCTGTTGTGATGGAGAATCGTATGTAGAAGTTTGAGTCGGCTCCGAGTCGCTGAAGAAGGGAGAGCAGTGGCTTCCTATAGGACTTTTAGAGGGAATACCCTGCATTTACATATCGTATGGGAGAAACCCGTAAAACTGTCTCCAAGTAGTCCAAATAAAGAGGCAAGATATTGAACATCACAAGCATAATCAAGTCTCCTCTTTTTCGAAACAGTGTCTGCAACAATTCCGCCAGCGGAATGAACCTAAACCCTAATGTACACCAGCGGCACGCGCTGCCACTGAGCCACGAATCGGGCAATCGCCATACTTAATTATATTTATCATTGCATAAGTCCATATGCCACAGTTAATTGTATATATCATTGCATAAGTCTTAGTTATGTACAATTGCTGTGGTATATACAATTATAACAATTTTATATATTATGACAATTTTATATACAATTATGACAATTTTATATATAATTATAACTGATATATATAATTATAACAATGTATACAATTATGACAATGATATATATATATAGAAATATGATATAATTTTTAATTAGTTTATGTAATTTTTTTTAAACTAAGAGTAAAGATACGGAATTTCAAAAAGACATTGTTTTTATTAAAGATTTAGCCATTATAAAATCAGAGCGATACATTCAAATCCAGCTACGCGAAAAGTCAGACAACACTAATTTTTACTCGGGCTTATCTATCGTTAGCATAATAAATTTCCACGCATACATAACTACCATTTTTGCTTTAGTCCAGACTTAAGTCCCCGATTTATCCCTTTGTGCAATACCAACCCTCATCGAGAAACTACTGACTGTCTTCCAACTCTAATGATCCTCAGTCGAAATTCCTGTACTTAAACAAAAGAAGCGATTTGTGCAGTATTTCATTTGCAGTCTTTCTTTCCGTCTCTTTTCTTTTCTGTTTCTTTTTGTGTTTGTTCCTTTTCTGCTGCTGTGGAAGGCGCAAAGCCAATTCAAATAAAAATCTCCTAAGCAAATAAGGAGAGTTCTTGTTTTGGCAGAGAGCCATAACCCATCTGGAACACTTTTAACACTTGACCGCAAGGGAGGTCGGTGCAGTTTTTCCGAGAAATATTGGTGCAAGTTCTATCGAGGGTACACACAATTGAACGGGGTGTGGGTGCACTGATTTATATATATGACAATAATAAATATATATATAATTATAACAATATATACAATAATAAGGATGTACGCAATTATAAACGTCATATACAATTATAACTATGGTAAATGCAATAACAACGTATACAATTATAACAATGGTATAATTGCAAATACCATAGTTAACTGTATATACATCATTGTATAAGTCATTGTTATATACAGTTGCTATGATATACAGAATTTTAACAAAGATATAATTGCTTATACCATAATTAATTGCATATAGTATTGTAATAATTGCATGCGTCATCATTATATACAATTGTAACCATGTTATATGCAATTATAACAATGACGTACACAATCATGACAATGATATATATAGCATAACAGTGATATATACAATTATAACATCGGCGTATACAACTATAACAATGATATATATATCTACTGTAGAAATTTGATATCATTTGCAATTAGTTAGTTTATTACATATTTCTACAGTTTTTAAATTATAAAAATATGGAATTTCATAAATTATCAAGTTTTTTGAAAAGTAATTAAAGAAATAATAGCTTTAAGCTTAATAGCTTTTTATTAAAGATTTAGCTATTTGCCAAAAGACAGAAAACACTTATTCTTCCACAAACTTATCTGTCGTTAGCCTAATAAATTTTCAAACATACATAACTACCCTTTTTACTTCACTCAAGACTTAATGTTTGCTTCAAGAAAGGGCAGCATTAAGTAACTTTCCAAGTCTTAACTTATGTCCTCCCCTCCCTCCTAAAACTGCACCCCGTCACCCGATTTATCCCTTTCTGCAATACTAACCCTCAACTAACTTCCAACTCTAATGATCCTCTGTCGAAATTCCTGTCTTTAAACAACAGGAAGCGATTTGTGCAGTGTTTCATTTGCAGTCTTTCTTTCCATCTCTTTCTTTTTTGTGTTTGTTCCTCTTCTGCTGCCGTGGAAGGAGCGAAGCCAATCCAAATAAAAATCTCCTAAGCAAATAAGGAGAGTTCTTGTTTTGGCAGAGAGCCATAACCAATCTGGAACACTTTTAACACTTGACCGCAAGGGAGGTCGGTGCAGTTTTTTCAGAGAAATATTGGTGCAAGTTTCTATTGAGGGTGTACACTATTGAACGGGTTTTGGGTGCACTGATTTTTGTTTTCGATGTTTTGCAGGATGATCTGCATTGTTTTCTTTCTGACTTTTTGAGTGTTTTGGGTGACTTTTGAGGGTCAACTTCTCAACCCAGTTTTTCTTTTTTTTTTTTTTTTGTGCGTGTGTTTAGAATTTCTGATGAGAAATATTCGTGTCATGTGTAGAAATTCATACAAATAAAACTCTGGATTTCACATACGTGATCACGGGATTTTTAACATCACAAGATTTGTTGACTTTTATTACGCTATTTAAGTATACTATTGTGACCAAAACGTAAGACCAATATTCAATTTAAAATTCCCGGGGCTTATGGTATTTCAATTTTTTTCCAATCTTTCTTAGTTTGCTGGCTCTGTCCTTGACATCTGTATGAAATTTGATGCAGTGGCAAACACACGTACAGAATAATTACGTACATATAAATACACACATACATACATATACATACACACATGCATACATATACATACACACATACATACATATACAATATACACTACACCTCTCTTTTTGTGAGTTGTATATGCTATAATTTTAACATTGTAGTTGGCTATTTGGTCATGTGTAGAAATTCATACAAATGAAACTCTGGATTTAACAAACATAACATTGGATCGTAAATCTGGATTTAACATTATCAATAAACATTTTAACTCATCTACGAAGCAACCAACTGTAAAAGTATTTAATTGTCACATAATTTCTGTTTTTTATTGATACTAGCTTAACCTTTCATCCAAAAATTCTATAACAAACAACACTTATTATCAAGTACGAAATATCGTTTACAACAATCACCGCAGATTTGCATTCAAACGAATATTTTAATCTATGCTAACGAATAAAATTCGCCGCAGACGTTCAATAATCTGAGCATCCAAATTCCTTCATTGCAAATATGAAGCCAAGACACTGAAGAAAAAGAAAAATTTCGCCAAATTCCGCCGACGGGTGTAGATTTCTTTAATACCTTTTATGCATACAAAATTAAAAATGCGGAAATGGCGAAAAACCAACTCAAACAGAAACAGAAATAAATAAAAATCTATTTTTAAGGAGCAATTTGAAAATGCTAAATAATTTCCTCTCTGCTCCTATTTCTCCTTTTCTTTTTTGACTCATTATTTTTACTACTTACACATACTCGTAGGATTCCTCTTTTAAAAGAAGTTCGTCTTTGAAATTTCACTTTTGCCACTCCGGCGTCCTTTTATGATTTATTTATCGCCCTACTCAAGAGTAGTGGGTAGAAAAAAAAAAAAAAAAAAGAGTTTTCACACAACTTTCTCCATTACAATGCGAAAGAAAATAATGCCCGACAATTTTATAGCTTCAAATCAACAGACAACAACAACAACAACAACAAGATGAAAGAAAAAAACGACGATAAGAATTTTAAAATGAATTTGCCGACCACCCACTGTGGCATTATGTCTCACTTTTTTTGTTGCTACAAGTCTTGGTTTTGCTGACTAGAGAACTTGGTGTAGATGGTTTTGAATCGACTGTAAGAAAAAAGAATGGTAGCTCGGAGGTAAATAAACTCGATATATATATAAAAAATAAAAACCACTATATTCTATAGAAAACTATATTTGCAGATAATGAAATAGTTTACGTTAAAAGAAAGAAATGGCTTTTAGATTTATGAAATAATTTTATTGTTCAAAATTTCTTCGACAAATTTATTTTGGAAACAACAAATAGTTTAACAAAGAGGTAAACGAACTATAGTTACTTTAATTGCAGAATGAAAATTCCTAGTGAATATATATATATATATATATAAAAAATTTGTTTTTAAAAATCTACTGGCCTTGTGTTCAACTTAGTTACGCGGCCAGATGGCCAACTGGCAAGCATTAGAATATATAGAATATATAGAATATATATATATATATATATACACATATGAATAGTTTATAAAGTAGTTAATAGTTTATAACATGTGGATTATAAAGCATTAACAGCTGTATCTTATTTGTTAAGAGCAATTTTAAAATGGGCAAGTTATCGGTAATCTTAAAAAAATTTGAAAAAAAGTATCGAATTCTTGAAATAAAGTGGCCTGATGGCCAAATGGCTAGTGCCCTGGACTTTGTTAACACAGGCCTCAGGTTCGAATCCTGACGATGGCATGGATGTTTGTGAGTGTTTCGGAATCCACGTTAAGCTGTAGGTCTCGGTCTATTTAGTCTGAAATGTGCACAAAATGACCGTAGAGGGGCAAACCAAATCAACTTATGTACAATAGGACACCTAAGTTCAATTACGTTAAGACATTGCCTTCAGGGAGGAATTTTTGAAGTACACTCATGTCCATAAATTAAGGATAATGAAGTTCAGGCAAAGAAAGAGACAGAAGCAAAACAAATGTGACTTATTTGTAAAGTCTATTTATTAAACAAAAGGTAAAGAGCAAAAAAGATGCTATATGTTTGACATAATTAATAAAAATTGCGATTTTTACTCCCTGGAGCAAATTTCAAAAAAGAACCTATTCACAAAAAGCAGTATAACATGGTTAGTATGATGGTTAATATGGAGTATGTCTCCCGGACGATGCAATACAGGCATTACAACTCCTAGGCATGCTGAGTATCAAATTATCAATCTGATCTTGGGGAATATTACACCATTCATCAAGCAATGCCCTCCGAAGTTCCGGTTGACAGGTGGGAGGGGGTTGACGGGCTGCAATTCGTCGGCCAAGCATATCCCACACATGCTCTATTGGATTCAAGTCCGGTGAGTATGCTGGCTAATCCATATGGGTGATATCCTCCAATTGAAGGCATTCGTCTACAATGTTTGCATGGTGAGGACGGGCGTTGTCATCCATAAACAGAAATTCAGCACCCATGGCGCCCGGAAACAAACGTACATGTTGTTCCAGAATGACATCCCGATAGATGTGGCCTGTCATCGTTACACTCTGAACATGCAGGTCAGTTCTGGAACCTAGAATAATTCCACCCCAAACGAGCCATCCTGCACCACAGTAACGGTGTCGTTCAATGGTGTTCTCTTGGTGGTAACGGGTACCTGGCGCTCTCCATATGAAAGTCCGGCGAGAATCAGACTGCAAACTAAACCTGGACTCGTCGGAAAACATCACACAAGACCACTGTTGCGGTGTCCACAATGCATGCTCTCTACTCCAGGTTAATCTCAGGCGACAGTGAGTTGCGGTAAGTGGAACACATCTGACAGGCCTACGAGCATATAGTCCAATGTGCCCTAAGCGTCTGTACACTGTCTGCGTTGAAACTGTCTTACCGGTAGCTGAAGAGAGCTGACGAGACAGGTCTGGTGCTGTGCTCCGTCTGTTTCTTTTGGCAGTAACTGCTAAATACCGGTCCTCATTTGGAGTTGTAACTCGGGGGCGACCTGTGCTGTAACATCTACTCACATTACCATCATCTTGGATTCGTTGCCAAAGCCTGGAGATGACACTCTGGGCGATTCCAAGTTCCTCGGATACTTCCAGCTGGGCACGTCCCCATTCCAGTCGTCCGATAATTCTACCACGTAAAAAATCATCCAAATGCTTCCTTTGTGCCATAACTATGCGGTTATTGCACTGAAAGGCTTTTAAAGCGCTTGTGAACAATTTTACTTCTTTGCCGCCATTCCTTATATACCCCTCTCTTACACTCTCGTCATTGTGACGTTCTATCCGCGCCATCTGGTGGTTTCCTGTAATTTGCATATTTTTCTTCAAGATGTGTGTGATAATTCTACAGGTGAAATTTTTATTTTAGAGTTCAATTTCTGTGTGATTCTGAATTAGCCTTAATTTATGGACATGAGTGTAAATGCACCTCAATTACGTGTTGTATGAGAAAAGCCCTGAAAACTTCCACCAGGTAATTAGTGAAAACACACACACTCTCACAATCATTAACGAATATCGTTTGGAAAAGCAATAGCGGCAAACTGATGCCACCAGCGGATTTGAATTTTACTCTCCCCTCTACGCTAGGGCCATGGAGCGGAGATATAAAATACTTAATTTTTTTTTAGCTCTTTAATAGCCTTATCACAAAAGCTTGTGTTGTTACCTTCAATCTCGTGTTAACTGGTTTTACCACTCAAATAATGAGTTTATCCTAGCGCGGTCATCCAACTTTTATTTTTCTTAGCTGAATTGCAGAATGCATTATATAGTATAACCTGTTTCGCATGAACCAATGAAATTCAGGTCTAAAAATATGTCATTCACAATAGTTAATAGATGACAGCGCGGTTTATGGTGTACTATGTTCGGCGAAGATCATGTACATCATAAACTTTTTGGTTCCGTGGCAAGGTATGGTAGCTAAAGATTAAAGATAGCGAAACAAGCTCGTATGACAAAGCTTCAAGGCTTGTCAAAGACACCACTTTAGTGGTCAGCGTTAATTTTTTATATCATTCCCAGCTTAGAAAGAATATACCTTGAATTTTCGCATTCTCTTCTCCCAACATTACCTATCTCTTCAAACTGCATGGAAGCACTTAAAATCTTATATAATTAATGTACAAATCATTTCATTTAAAGCTTCCATATATGGCGTTGACAATTATTGTTTCGATCGGGTTGGCTGGTAGAGTTTTACAATGATTCTGAGTTATGATATTATTGACATGATTCCGAGTTATGATGGTCCATGATTCGGCCATACAAAGATGGAAAAATCGTTTCTCTTTTCTATGAGATACATTTAAGTTTCTATCCATCAGGCCTTTTAAGGCTTGTTAGACTATCTACAATAAAGGTATTAATTTGGGTGAATCATCGTTAATTCACTTTACCAATACAATGCAGAATTAACGCATCTAAATTCAATCTCCTCGTACACCAAATCATCTTTATTTTCAAACCCAAAAGAAAGACTTCAAATCTTACATACACAAAAACTTTCAATTTGGTAAGAACTGAATTCTTTTTGTTCAAACAATCGTTCTAACCATCAATTTTAGTTTGACACTCTACGGTCATTTTTTTTTGCACACTTTAGGCTAATTAGACATGGACCTACAGTTGTTAATTGTATTCATTTGTGGATTCCGAATCACTAGCAAACACCCATGCCACTGCGAGAATTCGAACATGAAGCCTGTGGTACCAAAGGCCAGGGCGCTGTCCAATTGGCCATTAGACCGTTCTGAAACTGTTGCGGAAGACTTACTGTGAAAAGTGTATATCAAAAATATAATCATGTGAATGGTATAAAGCAGCCAAAAGAGTCCTAGACGTGTTAGTTGATGTGCCTCGTTCTGTTCGATCTTCTGTTACGACCGATAAAATGAAGAAGTTAATGGTCAAAAATCGTCATTGTCATTTGTCAAACCTTGTCATTTTTGGGACCATATAACTCATGGGTCAAAAATGGAGGCATTATAAATTAACAACAATTATATAGAAAAGAAATTGGGATATTTTGAATATATATTATTTTTTTATTTTAATATGTCCATAAGTTAAAAATGCACAGAAAAAAGTAAGTTTTATTTTAATTTTTTGTGATAAGTGTCATTTAACTCATAAGAAACACAACTCAGTGATGGGAAATCATTTAAAATGCGATTCGGTCTAGAAACAAATATAAACAGCATTACAAAAAAAATTAATATATCACAAGATGTTAAAAATCACGTGATCACGTATGTTAAAGCCAGAGTTTCATTTGTAAGAATGACACAAATATTTCTAATTTTCCCCTAAATTCAAAAGATCACTCCGGGGACGTCGCTTTGAGCCGATTGAAGAGATTCAACTTGAATCCTAAGCGCTGAATCTACGCTTTGAAGACCATCCGTGCCGATGACTTTTTAGCATGCATTGAGGATAGGAAAAAAAAGTTGGTGCATTGTGTCCGAGCGGATTACTTTGAAGGCGATGAAATAAATTTGGAAGAATAAATAAAAGTTTTGAAAAAAAAAAATATTGGTCTTACTTTTTGGGCGCTGTATTATGTGAAATCCAGAGTTTCGTTTGTATGAATTTCTACGCATGATACAGATATTTCTCATCGGAAATTCAAAACACACGAAAAGACAGCAAACTGGGTTGAGAAGCTGACCCTCAAAAGTCACCCAAAACACTCAAAAAGTCACCCAAAATACTCAAAAAGTCGAAAAGAAAACAATGCAGATCATCCACCAAAACATCGCAAACAAAAATCAGTGCACCCAAAACCCGTTCAATTCTGTATACCCTCAATAGAAACTTGCACCAATATTTCTCGGAAAGACTGCACCGACCTCCCTTGCGGTCAAGTGTTAAAAGTGTTCCAGATGGGTTATGGCTCTCTGCCAAAACGAGAACTCTCCTTATTTGCTTAGGAGATTTTTATTTGAATTGGCTTCGCTGCTTCTACAGCATAAAAGGAACAAACACAAAAAAGAAAGAGATGGAAAGAAAGACTGCAAATGAAACACTGCACAAATCGCTTCCTTTTGTTTAAAGACAGGAATTTCGACTGAGGGATCATTAGAGTTGAAAGTTAGTTGAGGGTTGGTATTGCAAAAAGGGATAAATCGGGTGACGGAGTGCAGTTTTGGGGGAGGGAGGATATAAGTCAAGACTTGGAAAGTTACTTAATGCTGTCATTTCTTGAAGCAAACATTAAGTCTTGAGTGAAGTAAAAATGGTAGTTATGTATGTTTGGAAATTTATTATGCTAACGATAGATAAGCTGGAAGGAGAATTAGTGTTTCCTGACTTTTCGCGTAGCTGGATTTGAATGTATCGCTCTGATTTTGAAATGGCTAAATCTTTGATAAAAAGGACGTGTTTTTGCTGTATCCTTATTCTTAGTTTAAAAACATTACATAAACTAATAACAAATAATATATTTCGACAATTCAAATATCATTGTTATAAATATGTGCATCATTGTCTTAATTGTATCTGTCGTTATTATAATTGCATATACCATAGTTACAATTGTATATAACAATGGCGCACGCAATTATCACAATGATATATGTAATTAACTATCATGCAATTATATTTTTGTTAAAATTGTATATATCATTGTTATAATTACATTTTCCTAATTGTATACGTCGTTATAATTGCATATACCCTAGTTATAATTCTATATATAAAAATGACGTATGCAATTATGACCACATATGTTAAATTCAGACTTTCTTTTGCGTGAATTTCTGCACATGACACAAATATTTCGAATCATTATTAATATTATTTAAGACTTATTTTAATTATTTGTGATAAATGTCATTTAACTTATAAGAAACAGAACTCAATGATGATCTAGAAATTCAGTCTAGAAGCTAATATTAATAGCATAAAAAATCAGCTCATGAGCAATGTGATGTTAAAAGTCACGTGATCACGCATTAAATCCAGAGTTTCATTTCTATCAATTTCTACACATGACACAAATATTTTTCATCTGAAGTTCTAAACACACACAAAAAAACAGCAAACTGGTTGAGAAGTTGACCCTCAAAAGTCGCCAAAAATACTCAAAAAGTCGAAAAGAAAACAATGCAGATCATCCCGCAAAACATCGAAAACAAAAATCAGTTCACCCCAAAACCCGTTCACAATTGTGTGCACCCTCAATAGAAACTTGCACCAATATTTCTCTGAAAAAACAGCACCAACATCCCTTGCGGTCAAGTGTTAAAAGTGTTCTAGATTGGTTATGGTTCTCTGCCAAAACAAGAACTCTCCTTATTTGCTTAGGAGAATTTTTATTTGGATTGGCTTTGCTCCTTCCACGGCAGAGAAGAGGAACAAACACAAAAAGAAACAGAAAAGAACAAAGATGGAAAGAAAGACTGCAAATGAAACACTGCACAAATCGCTTTCTTTTGTTTAAGTACAGGAATTTCGACTGAGGATCATTACAGCTGGAAGACACTCAGTAGTTTCTCAATGAGGGTTGGTATTCCAAAAAGGGATAAATCGGGTGAGGACATAAGTTAAGACTTGGAAAGTTACTTAATGCTGTCGTTTCTTGAAGAAAACATTAAGTCTGGAGTAAAGTAAAAATGGTAGTTATGTTGCGGAAGACTTATGTTTGAAAATTTATTAAGCTAACGTCAGATAAGCTTGAGGAAGAATAAGTGTTTTCTGACTTTTTGCGCAGTTGGATTTGAATATATAGCTCTGATTTTCAAATGGTTAAATCTTTAATAAAAAGCTATTAAGCTTAAAGATTTTATTTCTCTTATTATTTTTCAAAAATCCTTATAATTTTTTGATTTCCATATTTTTATTCTTATTTTAAAAACTGTAGAAATATCTAATAACTAACTAATTGCAAATGATATCATATTTCTACAGTAGATATACCATTGTTATAATTGTATACGTCGATGTTATAATTGTATATACAATTGTTGTATTTCTAGCTATCATTATCATAATTGTACACGTCGTTATAATTGCATATAACAAAGTTATAAATGTATATAACAAGGACGCATACAATTATAACAATTATATATGCAATTATATCTTTGTTACAATTGTATATATCATTGTTATTGTATATATCATTGCTGAAATTATATATAGCGAAGTAATTGTATACGTTGTTGTTATAATTGTATATAAGATAGCAATTGAATATAGCAATCGCTTATGCAATGATATATCCAATACATTATCCAATAATCCACTACGATATCCAATTAACTATATCATATGCAATTATACCATTGTTATAATTGTATACGTCGTTATTGCATTTACCATAGTTATAATTGTATATGTCGTTGTTATTGTATATATTGTTATAATTATCTATATTATTGTCATATATATAAATCAGTGCACCCAAACCAGTTAAATTATGTACCCTCAATAGAACTTGCAGCGATATTTCTTGGAAGAAACTGCACCGACCTCCTTTGCGGTCAAGTGTTAAAAGTGTTCCAGATTGGTTATGGCTCTCTGCCAAAACAAGAACTCTCCTTATTTGCTTAGGAGAATTTTATTTGAATTGGCTTTGCTCCTTCCACAGCAGCAGAAAAGGAACTAACACAAAAAAGAAAGAGATGGAAAGAAAGACTGCAAATGAAACACTGCACAAATCGCTTTCTTTTGTTTAAGTACAGGAATTTCGACTGAGGATCATTACAGCTGGAAGACAGTCAGTTAGTTTCTCAATGAGGGTTGGTATTGCAAAAAGAGATAAATTGGGTGATGCTGTTTGGGGGGGGGAAATAAGTTAAGACTTGGAAAGTTACTTAATGCTGTCTTTTCTTGAAGCAAACATTAAGTCTGGAGTAAAGTAAAAGTGGTAGTTATGTGTGTTTGAAAATTTATTATGCTAACGACAGATGATCTCGAGGAAGAATTGGTGTTTTCTCACTTTTCGCGAATAAATTTGAATTTATCACTTTGATTTTAAATTAGCTAAATTTTTAATGAAAATGACGTATTTTTGAATTTATGTATCCTTATTCTTAGTTTAAAAAATTACATAACCTAATAAGAAATAATATATTTCGAAAATTCATATATCATTGTTACAAATATGTACATCATTGTCGTAATTGTATATGTCGTTATAATTGCATATACCATAGCTACAATTGCATATAAAAAGAACGTATGCATTTATGATCGCGATGTTAAATACAGAAGTTTTTTTTATGAATTGCTACACAAGACACAAATATATCGAATCATTATTAATATTATTTAAGACTTATTTTAATTATTTGTGATAAATGTCATTTAACTTATAAGAAACAGAACTCAATGATGATCTAGAAATTCAGTCTAGAAACTAATATTAATAGCATAAAAAATCAGCACATCAGCAATGTGATGTTAAAAATCACGTGATCACGCATTAAATCCAGAGTTTCATTTGTATGAATTTCTATACACGACACAAATATTTCTCATCAGAAACTCCAAACACACAAAAAAACACCTAATTGGGTTGAGAAGTTGACCCTCAGAAGTCACCCAAAACACTCAAAAAGTCTGAAAGAAAACAATGCAGATCAGCCCGCAAAACATCGAAAACAAAAATCAGTGCGTCCAAACCCGTTCAATTGTGTGCACCCTCAATAGAAACTTGCACCAATATTTCTCTGAAAAAACTACACCGGCCTCCCTTTGCGGTCAAGTGTTAAAAGTGTTCCAGATTGGTTATGGCTCTCTGCCAAAACAAGAACTCTCCTTATTTGCTTAGGAGATTTTTATTTGAATTGGCTTTGCTCCTTCCACAGCCAGAGAAAAGGAACAAACACAAAAAAGAAAGAGATGGAAAGAAAGACTGCAAATGAAACACTGCACAAATCGCTTCCTTTTGTTTAGACAAGAAATTTCGACTGAGGATCATTAGAGTTGGAAGACACTCAGTAGTTTCTCAATGACGGTTGGTATTGCAAAAAGGGATAAATCGGGGTGACGGGGTGCAGTTTGGGAGGGGGGGAGGGAAGGACATAAGTTAAGACTTGGAAAGTTACTTAATGCTGTCCTTTCTTGAAGCAAGCATTAAGTCTTGAGTAAAGTAAAAAATTGTAGTTATGTATGTATGCTTGAAAATTTATTATGTTAACGACAGATAAGCTCGAGGAAGAATTGGTGTTTTCTGACTATTCGCGAATAAATTTGAATTTATCTCTTTGACTTTAAAATAGATAAATCTTTAACAAAAGGCTATTAATCTTAAAACTATTATTTTTTTAATTATTTTTCAAAAATCTTTATAATTTTTGAAATTTCGTATTTTTATTCTTAGTTTAAAAGCTGTGGAAATATGTAATTAACTAACTAATAGCAAATGATATCATATTTCTACAGTAGATATGTCATTGTTATAATTGTATACGTCGATGTTAAATATATCACTGTGACGTCGATGTCCCTGCATATATTACTGTTATTGTATATATCATTGCAGTAATTATAAATATCATTGTCATAATTGTATACGCGTTATAATTGTATGTACCATAGCAATTGTATATAACAATCACTTTTGTAATGAAATATACAATTAACTATGGCATATGCAATTGTTATAATTGTATACGTTGTTATTGCATTTACCATAGTTTTGTATACGTCGTTGTTTATCATTGCATATACCATAGTTACAATTGTATATAACAATAACGAATGTAATTATAACAATTATATATAATTAACTATCTTCTATGCAATTGTATCATAATTGTATACGTTTTTATAGCATTTACCTTTATAATTATATATGTCGTTGTTTATAATTGCATACATCACTGTTAGTGTATATATTGTTATGACTATATATATTAGTGTCATATATACAAATCAGTGCACCCAACCCGTTCAATTGTGAGTACCCTCAATAGAAACTTGCACCAATATTTCTCGGAAAACCAGCACCGACCTCCCTTGCGGTCAAGTGTTAAAAGTGTTCCAGATTGGTTATGGCTCTCTGCCAAAACGAGAACTCTCCTTATTTGCTTAAGGGATTTTTATTTGAATTGGCTTTGCTCCCTTCCACAGCAGCAGAAAAAGAACAAACACAAAAAAGAAATGAAGATGGAAAGAAAGACTGCAAATGAAACACTGCACAAATCGCTTCCTTTTGTTTAAAGACGGGAATTTCGACTGAGGATCATTAGAGTTAGAAGACACTCAGTAGTTTCTCAATGAGGGTTGTATTGCAAAAAGGGATAAATCGGGTGAGGACATAAGTTAAGACTTGGAAAGTTACTTAATGCTGTCGTTTCTTGAAGCAAACATTAAGTCTCGAGTAAAGTAAAAATGGTAGTTATGTATGCTTGAAAATTTATTATGTTGACGATAGATAAGGTGGAAGAAGAATTAGTGTTTTCTGACTTTCTGCGTAGCTGGATTTGAATGTATCGCTCTGATTTTAAAATTGCTATATCTTTAATAAAAACAATATATTTTTAAACTTCCGTATCGTTACTCACAATTTAAAAAGATTATATAAACTAATTACAAATAATATCATATTTCTACAATACATATATCATTGTTATAATTGTGTACGTTGTTATAATTGTATGTATCATTGTTGTAATAATTATATATAATTGCTATAATTATATATATCAGTATCATAATTGTATACGTTGTTGTTATAAATGCCTATAACAGTTACAATTGCATATATCATTGTTATAACTATATGTATATCATTGTCATAATTGTATATGCGGTTGTTATAATTGCAACAATATAATATATTATATAATTATAACAATGATATATACAATTAACTATAGTGTATGCAAATATATATCCTTGTTATTGTATACGTCGTTTATATAATTGCATATTTTGTTGCACATATGTTGTTTTTATAATATTAAGAATTAAAAATTTAATTTAATTTTATGTTAAAAAATATGAAAAGCACACATGAATTTTTAGAGATTCTTAAAAGAAAAAAAGGTTTTTTTGAGGAACAGACAGATAAATATGAATAATTAGTGTTTGTATTTCTATTTTTAATTTACCTATTAGAGTGAATATCACAATTTTTTAAAAGAATGGAACTATTGCAAAATGAAATAAAACTGATTGAAAGTTACCCTTCTATGCCAAGAATGGTACCATAAAATCATAGTTTAGAATGTCTTTTCAGAAAAGCTTAAGAATGTAACCATCGCCTCTCCCCCCTCAGCTGCTACTCATGTTAATATTCAATCCAAGTGACGGTGATAAAACATTGATACTGTGTAGAAAGCATAATATAGTCTCTTCTGGCGAAAGTGAATTCTGCTACATATTAGCCGTTGTAGGATATCTAGGGTTCTTCAGGGATATACTGCACTTACATTTTGTCATAGCAATTTTGAATAAACAGCACAAAAGGGGGCATTTTGCAGGCATGTACCCACTTCAATTCCTCCCCGAACCTAACAGTGGGATACACTGCAGTGATATTACCCAGGATATACTGCAGGATATTACCCCATTGCACGATATTATCCAGGGATAAACTGCACCCACATTTTAACACTGCAACTGTACACAAACACCTCCAAGGATGGCATTTTACAGGTTTGCACCCTCATCAATTTCATCTTGAACCTAACAGTAGGAAACAATGCAGGGTTACTACCCAGACACATTTCAGGATATTACCCGGCTATACTGCAGCCGCATTTTGAGACTGCAATTCCGGAAAAACACCTCCAAGAATGATATTTTAGAGGTTTGCACCCTTTTCAATTACTCCTTGAACTGAATAGTAGGACACACTGCAGGGATGACACTGCTACCCAGGATACACTGCGGGATATTACAGAGGGATATACTGCATCCGCATTTTGACACAGCAATTTTGAATAAACACGTCCAAGGATGGTGCCTTACAGGTTTTCAAATTCCTCAATTTCTCCTTGAACTTAACAGTAGGACACACAGCATTATCCTGTAGTGTATGCAGAGTTATTACCCAGGATACACTGCGGGATATTACCCAGGCATACACTGCACCCACATTTTGACATAGCAATTTTGAATAGACGCCTTCAAGGATGGTGCAATACAGGTTTGCATATTCTTCCCTTCCTCCTGGTAACCGTAGGACATACTGACCAATTCTTATATAGCACCTAACCTCGGCATGGCTGTTGCTTCAAAAATATTTAGGGGAAATTTGGATGTGGTGTAATAGAACTTCCATGGATCCTCCTGAGTAATGCTTAAATCTTCAACATGTATGTTTCTTTTCAGCATGCATGTTTGTTTTCATCATGTATGTTTCAACATGCATGTTTGTTTTCATCATGTATGTTTCTTTTCAACATGCATGTTTGTTTTCATCATGTATGTTTTGAATTTTCAACATGCATGTTTGTTTTCATCATGTGTATGTTTCAACATGCATGTTTGTTTTCATCATGTATGTTTCTTTTCAACATGCATGTTTGTTTTCATCATGTATGTTTCTTTTCAACATGCATGTTTGTTTTCATCATGTATGTTTCTTTTCAACATGCATGTTTGTTTTCATCACGTATGTTTCAACATGCATGTTTGTTTTCATCATGTATGTTTGATTCCAACATGTTACAATTCAACATGTGACAACTAATTTAATGACAAAAGAAAACAACACGCGAAAGAAGTACATATTTTGAATGCAAACAAAATTTAAAAAAAGGAAAAACCAAACATCCGATGCAAGACCTGAAAACTGAGAATTTTAATTTTTCGCCCCCCAAACATCATAATCACTTTTCAGTCAGGAACCAAGAATAAGCAGCACATATAACTCCTTCATTATCTTTCAACCCTCTTCAATCGCCCATCTTCAAAGCAGATGAAAAAAAAAAAAAAAAAAAGAATTAGTGGGGGCGAAGGGGGATACACATACCCCTCCACCCACGTATTATATATATGTATGTAATATATATATGTATATAACAGCCTTTTGACAAATTCTTCCTGGTCTCGATTCAAATCTTGCGCCGAACAATCCTTTCCCTCTTTTCCACATTTCCTTTTTCTTTTTTTAAAAAAAAAAAAAAAAAAAAATCTTTTTTCCAAGGATCGATTCCTGGAAAGGGGTCGGAAAAAATGGGGGAATGTGGGAGAGAATGTAGGGAGGATATTTTGAAGAGTCGTGTGTGTTTTTTCTCGTCAAGAAATTTATGTCAAAAACTCGAAGCCATCTTTTTTTTTTTTTTCTATCCTCTTCTCCGATTTTTTATTTTATTTTATTTTTATTTTTATTTTTATTTATTTTTATTATTTTTTTTTTTTTTTCGTTTCTCTGCGTGGTCTTTTTCTCAGACTATTGGAACTGCCGGTGGCATCACTGGAACGTTTTCTACAGCTAGGGTCCCCTTTTTCTCCCTCGTAAAAGGAGGAGGGAGTTTCTAAAAAGTGATGATTTTTAAAAATCCCTTTTTGAAAGGTATACGCGTCTGTAATAAAATTAAATGCATCATGTTATTTATTCACTTGAAATGATATTTTAATTTTTGTGTTATGATTCTTAATCGAACGTGCTATAGAAACCTTTTCTATTTTATTGAAAAAAATTGATAAGATCAAGAATATTTTTGTTTGGTATAAAAGGTTCTGTTATATGTTAATTCGTTATTTCTTATATGGTAATTCTAATATCGTAATTTGTTATTTCTTATGTGGTAATTCTAATATCGTAACTTGTTATTTCTTATATGGTAATTCTAATATCGTAATTTGTTATTTCTTATGTGGTAATTCTAATATCGTAATTCTTTTGTGGTAATTCTAATATGGTAATTCTTTAGTGGTAATTCTAATATGGTAGTTCTTATGTGGTAATTCTAATATGGTAATTCTTATGTGCTAATTCTAACATGGTAATTCTTATGTGCTAATTCTAATATGGTAATTCTTATGTGCTAATTCTAATATGGTAATTCTTATGTGCCAATTTGTTAATTCTTATGTAGTAATATGGTAATTCTTATGTGCTAATTTGTTAGTTCTTATATGGTAATTTGTTAATTCTTATGTGGTAATTCTAATATGGTGATTCTGTAATTCTAATATGGTGTTTCTTATGTGGTAATTCTGTAATTCTAATATGGTGTTTTTATGTGGTAATTCTGTAATTCTAATATGATATTTCTTATCAGATAATTCTAATTCTTCTGTGGTATGGTAACTTTTGCTGTGCATGAAAAATTACTGTACCAAAACACATTGATAATATAGCAATTGTGATCTGGCTAATAATAATAATTTAATTTAACTAATTTAAAGAAGTATGTAGTAAGGGCAATTCGCCGTTACAAAATCGAATTCCATAAAAAAAAATCCCATTAACATTCTTCATTATTTTTTTAGTTTTCGTAAAAGTGCCCTTTATTATGTTATTTTTATAATTTTTTTAATAATTAAGTTATAATTTTTTAATAATTGCCGTTGTTTTTCTAATGCATCTGGCAATACAGTGACAGTTAATCTTTATGCCATAAGCAAGGGCTTCACCTCTGTTACTCATTTAGTACTACCCTGGATGTACGGGCAGCTTGAAGATATGCTACGGACGCGAGTAACACTACCCCCGCAACGCTCTACGATCCTATTAGACCGGGACCTACGGTTTAAAGTGGATTCCGAACTACTACAAACATCCATGGCAACGCCGGGATTCGAACCCCGAAATTTGTGGTACCTAATGGCAGAGCGCTAACCACTCGGCCATCAGCCACTCCCCCTTTTTGCCACTTGGCACAAGCCCTATTTTTTAATAATTAATTTGCATTAGTTTATAATTTTTAATAATTAATTTGCATTTTTTCAATAAATAGTTTATAATTTTTAATAATTATTTTACAGTTTTTTAATAATTGTTTTATAGTTTTTTAATAATTAATTTGTAGTTTTTATTAATTAATTTATAATTTTTATTAATAGCTTTATAGTTTTTTATTACTAAATTTACAGATTTTTATTAATTAATTTATAGTTTTTTAATATTTTTTATTTATACAATTTTTTAATATAATTTATGTTTAATGCTGTTTTTTATACTTTTATAATTTTTATTTATGTAAATTCTATCATTTTATATACTGGATTACTTAATATTTACTATTTTGAGACAAGCACATCCTGTCATAGTGGCACGCGTTAAACATCACTATGACGTCATTTTTCCTACTATGAAATGATATCACAATTCTACATATATACGTACTAAAGTTACGTAATTTCTTAAAATTTGTGATAATTGTAGGTTTTTATGTTTTTTATCACAGTTTGTTCATTTAAACACGTTTATAATTATTAATAATAGAGATAATTATAAATAATAGAGATATGTTATTAAAAAAAATTAGCAAAACTATTTGTATTTTTTTTTTTTTTTTTTTTAATATGGGTTATTTTAATTTAAGATCATTTGCTAATGCAGATGAATGGAAAATTCATCGTTATTCAGAATGCACTAAAGAGGGTCTTCCCTTCTTCAAACACGTTCCTAGAGTCTGACGAAAGGACCTCCCAGCCTACGAATTTATCTTGCCCCACCCGGTATTAACACACTATCGCTTCATCCTTATTTTTCGGGTTATACGCACTATCCAGTCGAACACTCAGTACAATTATCTAAAATAAAATCTCTTAATGTACGTTTAAAGAAATAATGCAACCGTGCTTCCTCTCACGCATTGCAAAAGCGCCCCCTGTGGCGTTCAAAAGAAATAGAGTAGATCTCGAGACTTTCACCAAAGAGGAAGTACAACTTAATCCACGCTTCTGTTGAGAAACGTTTAGTTTATAATCTCTCATCCCGAGATTAAATATATTCAACACAACCCTGCGTAATAGTTGGCCTACAGACTCTCACCCGGAGAGGAAATATATTTCGCGCATCCAACGCGTAGATGAGTATTTTTATTTTTGGCTTAGAAGTGGAATGCTTCCACGAATCTAGAATTATCTGTCTTTAAATGTGTTAAATATTGTATGTGTGTTGTGTTTGTGCGTGTGTAAATAAAATGTGTTCTCAAACCTGTGTCTCAAGTCTCAACCCAACCACATTCAGTTACAATCCAGAGTTGCTCCAACTACATTTTCTTCACACAATAATACAAATGAAAATTAATACAAAAGAATTTCCACATGTTTATTTAATTCAATTGACTTATCTTCCTTTTAAATACTTTTATTTCAGAAAAAAAAAAAATTGCTAAACAAAATGGCTAAAATGAAAAAACAATTTTCATTTTGAAAAATTCAAAAGGAATTGCATCATTTATTTTAAACAATTTCTTTAAAAAGTTTCAAATCAGATTTCTCAACAAAAATGTTAAGAAACAGTTGTCGAACAATCCGAGATTATTATTTTTTTTTTCTAAATTTAAAAACAACATTTCTATAAAAGAAGTTACAACACCGCTAATGTTGCTTATAGTTAGTTTTAGCTTTTTTTTTTTAGTTTGTCATTCAGGGACATAAATGACTTTTTCCTTGAAAATCTGCAATTACAAAATTTTGAATTTCGAAATTACATTTCAATTTACTTGTTTTTTTGAAGCTGTTTCATTAAATAATAAGTTAATGATAACATATGTTTAAAATTTATAAAATAAAAGCTGTAAAATCAAGAATAATAATGAGTTTCTTGATTTGACTTATATTTTTATGCTCTCCAATTGGCTACTTTATCTCGTGTTATTAATTCATTACTAGCTTGTAAGTCAGAGGCTTCAGCTAAATATATTCTCCCTCAATATAGCGCAACCTGTATCGAGGGTAAATATATTTAGCTCAAGCCTGCGTATAAGTTGGCCTACAGATTTTCACCCTGAGAGGAATTATATGTGGCGCATCCCGCACATACCTGAGTATCGGGTTTTCGACTTAGAAGTGGAATCCTTCCGCAAATTTATAATTATATGGCTTTAATTATTACATGTGTGTGGTGCTGTAAATAAAACTCTGAATTCTCCAGCCTATGCCTCAAGTATCTCAACCCAACCACACCCAGTTATAATCGGATTGCCCAACTTGCACATTGTAATATTCGATAAAAAAAAAATTTTAATTAATGATTCTTCTTTTTTTTTTTTTTTTTTTTTTTCAAGTTCTATACAATTCCAACAATTCTAAATATACTTTTCTTCATACTTTTTTATTTACAATGGCAGGCTACAAAAAGGAATAAAATATAAAAAGAAACAGAACACAAAGAACATGAAAACAACAACGAGACGTGTGTGACGATATGTGTGATAGTTGAATTATGTAAAACAAATTTGGCACAAGAAATACAGGATTTCAGATTTTTATCATAATCAGATACCATAATCAATACCATTGATAATTAGTAATATCATTGATAATGCTGCTGATAATTACCATAATCAAATCTGAATAGGTCAGTTGATTTCAATTAAATATATAGTGAGGTAGAATTATGGAAAGAAATCACATAGTGATCAGAGAAAACACATAGTGACATGTTTAGCCCATAAGGGCCCTAGCCTCCCAGTAACGACCCTACACAGTAGAGGAAGCAAATGCAGGGCAGACAGGAAGGTGAGATGAATCCATGTCCTCTCCAAGTCTGCAGAGCATGCATTTTGGGCTTGCAAATATTTTCATACGAAAAAGATGATTGGCCATACAATCATGACCCGTCAGGAGTCTGAAAAGGGCAACAGCTTTAAACCAGGGCTGATCAGGGATGTTTAGAATAAAGTTAAACCAGGTTTTAGATGAGTTGCCTTCAAGTAGATTATCAGATAGAGTGTTCTGAAAAAAGTCTCGGATCATCAGTTTCATCGAGTGAAAAGAGATGTCTTTACTAAAGGTTTTTTTCTTCGTACTATACGCTTGGAAAATTTGTTGTCAATTTTATTTAAATCAAAATTATTTGTTCGAGCAGAAATATGACGTCATGTAAAATTTTGCAAGTATTTACGAAGAAATACATTTTGTATTTTTAATGGCGACATTTTATACACTAATACTTTCTTAACATTCAAGGTTGTATTGACAACATAAATTATATTTCTTAAAGTATTTAGTACCTTAAAAAAAAAGCAACACGTTTTGAGATTTCAAAATAATCGCAATTTGCTGAAGGTGAAACATTTAATTTGCACGTGAGGAAAAACCGTGTGTGTAAAAATAACCCACAAAGGAAGTTTAACTTTCTGTTGTGTATGTATCTGAAGGGAAAATTTTCGGTATTCATAAGCAAATCAAATTAAGCAATTATAATTTATTTGATTGTTTATATTAGCATATGAAGTAATTAATGATTATCTTCGTAGCTCAGAAAAAAAAAAGTTATTTGTGATAATTGTGTGATAGTTTAATTATGTAAAGCAAATTTGGCACAAGAAATACAGGATTTCAGATTTTTATCATAATCAGATACCATAATCAATACCATTGAGAATTAGTAATACCATTGATAAATACCATAATCAAATCTGAATAGGTCCGTTGTTTTCAATTAAATACATTGTGAAGTGGAATTAGCATGTAAAGCAAACTTGGCGCAAGAAGTACAGGGTTTTAGATCTTTACCATAATCAATACCATTGATAATTTATCATCATGATCATCATCAGTGGCGCAACAGCCCCATGGCGGGCAAAGGCCGTCTGACTACAGGCAGATTTCCAGACAGAAGATGCTTTCTTTTTACGGGGTAAAGCCTACCCCTTAAAGAGAAGGCATCAGCCTACGCCCATATTAGATCGGGATCTATTGTTTAAAGTGGATTAAGAACTACAAAAAATATCAATAGCACACCGGGACTCGAAACCCGAAACCTGTAGCACGAACGACCATTGATAATTACTATAATCAAATCCGAATAAGACGTTGTTTTCAATTAAATACAATGTGAAGTGGAATTTTGTAAAGCAAATTTGGCGGAGGGACTACAGGATTCCAAATCTTTACCATAATCAGATACTATTATTAATACAATTGACAATTAGTAATACCATTGATAATTACCATAATCAAGTCAGTTTAGGTCTATTGTTTTCAATTAAATACATTATGAAGTGGAATTACTATGTAAAGCAAATTTGGAGCAAGAAGTACAGGATTCCAGATCTTTACCATAATCAGATACCAAAATCAATACCATTGATAATCACCATAATCAAATCTGAATAGGTCTGTTATTTTCAATTAAATACATTATGAAGTGGAATTATGTAAAGCAAATTTCGAGTAAGAGGTTCAGGATACTAGATTTTTACCATAATCAGATTTAAATCTGAATAGGTTTGTTGTTTTCAATTAAACACATTGTGAAGCGTTATAAAGCAACATAAGCAATCGACAGCTTGAAAAGCGATCATCATTCTGATGAAACTAACGGATACCCTTTCTATCAATATAAACAGAATGTGACGAACGTCGTATAAAAATCGACTCTCATATAAGAAGAATAATTTCACAAACATTACAGTACGGTTTCTTAAAGATGTCCATAAAAATTTCACTTACAATTGAGTATTTTGTATATATATATAGGATCCCTAATAATATATAAATAATACTACCCTAATAATAATAACCTGGATAAAACTAATACTGACCCTAATAATATATAATTCTAATATTGTCAGATCAGCTATCGCGAAGAGCGACTAGGTCAGAAGGATTTGCACGCAGTGGTTTAATAGGGAAGAAATGTAATTTTGGAGATATTTTAATTACGTAAAAATAAAATGGTAATTATTAATAATTAAAATTTTCAATTATAATATCAAAAGAAAAATTAAATGAAAAAATTTCCAGCATAACTACAAGATATATGTATACAGACATATTTGTTGATAAATCTTTCCATAAGGTGTAATATAATAGTATAGGGGTATAATATAATAGTACTTGCAACTAATAATAGTGTAATATAGTACTTGCAATAATGTATGCCCTTTCTGCGATATATTATAATTTTGCTAATGAAGTACTAGCATACATTTTAAAATTTCATCTAAATGTTCTGTATCATTTTTATAAAGCAATTATTGTAATAATATAAAAATATTTATTTAAATTAAACAGTTACTGATTCAAATACAGTACAATATACTATAATACCTATTTATTAACTCATTCAAACGAATTTCAGGAACATGATTAGAGTAATTGGACACTGAAATTAGATATCTAAATCAATATCAATATTACATTGTTATACGAAACATCTGAACATTCAAAGGGTAAATAAGGCTCCAAATTCCAACTATACATAAATAATTAATTGCACTGGCCTATCTATTCGAAATTTGGAATATTACTAAATGGATTAAATGATATTAAAGGACAATTAAACAATTTTGCTTACGATATCAGAATCAAGATAGAGGCAGGATTTAAGGATATGACTGAGATAATTATTTTCTAGGTCTGATATCGGAATAATTTTGAGAATACGATCATTAAATACGGAGTAGAACTAATATCTGTATTCAGGAATCAAAATTAATTGGATGCAGTCACTGATTTCTGACATTTCAGAGTGTTTCAACGGAAGATAAATCTTTGGTTACGCTTTGAAACTTTTACTGGTTTTAATATAATTATTTAAGCTGTTGTAGCATGGGAAATATTTTGTGTTACAAAATAATTAATAAAACATTTATCCTTAATCATGAAAGCTCCAAGAGTATTTTTTTTTTCTTAATTTTTTTTTTCCTGATTTTTTTTTTTTTTTAATTCTGATTCTGATTTTTTCTAATTTTTTTTTAAACTTTGCCTGGTTTATTGGCATGATGGTCTAGTGGCTAGCGCTCTGGCATTCGGTACCACAGGTTCGGGCTCGAGTCCCGGCGGGGCTGTGGATATTTGTAGTGGTTCGAAATCCACTTTAAAACGTAGTTTCCGGTCTAATGGCATAGAGCGTTGCAGGGGTATTGTTGCTCCGCGTTCATAGCTTATCTTCAAACTACAAGCACCCCCTGGGTAGTGCTATGTAAGTAAGCCCTTGCATGGCATAAAAGATAATTGTCTAAGTATTTGTCATCTGCATTAGAAGAAAAAAAAGATTTGTTTGCCACTCTACTGTCATTTTTTTTCACACTTTAGGCGAATTAGAGCGGGACCTTCGGTTTAGCGGGGATTCCCTACCCACAAACAAGCATCCTATGCCACCACCAAGATTCGAACATGAAGCCTGGGGTACCAAATGTCTCATCAAGGAGTTATCATAATCATTGACGCAACAGCCATATGGTGGGCCAAGGCCGTCTGCCTTCTGGCAGATATCGAGACATGAGATATCTTTTTTTATACGGGGTAGGGTTACCAGCCCTATGCCCAAAGCTCTATAGAATACTTTAGACTGGGACCTACAGTTCAAAGGGGATTCCGAACCAAAACAAACATCCATGTCACCGCCGGGACACGAACCCGAAACTGTGGTACCGTACGCCAGTCATCAAGGTTTGGTTTGGTTTGGTTAATCACTCTACGGTCATCTTGTGCACACTTTGGGCTAAACAGACCGGGACCTACGGTTTAAAATGGATTCTAAACCACTACAAACATCCATGGTACCGATAGGAGCCGAACCCGAAACCTGTGGTACCGAGCGCCAGAGACCAATCATCAAGTTATTTGATTCCATTACGAAAAACAATTACTTTCTATTTGTTGAAGTTTGTCTTTTTTTTTTTGAATCATAATATGCAATATACCATGAATATATACATGTCTAAGTATTTGCCGTCATGAATATATTACATAATATAAGATTTGTGCATAAACAGAGAATTTTCAGAATTTTTTTTGTAAGATTAAGTACAGTGATCGGCTTATATACGGGATCAAGTGATAAATCGCGAAATATCGCTAAATAAAGCACTTTTATTATTATGTCTTTAATTTATCTTATGATAATTTATTTATTGTTATGTCTTTAATTTCTTAAGTTTATGGAAAAATTTTATGAAATGAATCATCCGCTTTATAAAAATGAGTTGTTTTATTTTCGAAATTGTTTATACTTCTGAAGGTATAAACAATAAATTGGTTTGTTTTCTGGTTTGCAGCGAAATTTGCGCCTGGCAAACAGAAAAAGTACCAAAGAATACACCAGAAATAATAATAGAAATCAGTAAATAACGACTTATATACGAGTTTTGAATTTTTTTTGCAGAAAAAAACACAAGAATATATTTTTTACATCGTAAATGTTTAAGATTCATCCCACCAAATCATTTGACCTCAAAATAAAATATAATTATCCTATATACAAAAAAATAATTAATCTAATTAAAAATATAGTCATAACATTAATCTTATAAAAAATAATAATTATTAGCTTAACTATTCAAGTAAAAACAACAAAAGAGTGTCTCAAACGTTAATAAAAAAGAATAATCACATAAAAAAAGCATAAAATTTCCTATTGCATAATTATGTTAGGAAAAAAAATATCTATATTTGATTTTATTTCATCAAATATAATACAATTACCAAGAAGAAATAAATTACGATTGGTTTATAAAAACTTATTTCTAAAAGCCTCAATCGTTTAATAGAAAGTTAAACATTAATAAGAATTAATTGTAATACAATCAATTTTTAAATGGTACACTACGTAAATAAAGTAGAAGGACACTTGATTTTGTAACAATAACCGAAAAATATTTTATTTTTACTAAAATTTTTTTATTAGAAACATTTTACAAGTATTTTAAAAATACAATTTTAACATCAGAATTATGATATTCAAACATAAAATATTAATGGCAACAAAAATAGTTTCTCTTTTTTGAAACTTTGTAAAAAAAGTAGAAGGACAGCATTATAATGAATGAAAAAATAGTGATTTTATTAAGGAATGTTCTTTCCATTGGCCTTTATAACTTCAAATATTCTGTTTGGAAGTGAATTGTATTGAGATTGAATTTCTGTTTGACAAAAATTGTCCCACGAGTCATTCAATGCTTCTCGAAGCTGAGTTAGCGAATCAAATTGCCTTCCATCAGCATAAACTTGACGAACTAGCATTTCCCAGATGTTTTCCACTATATTAAGGTCAGGACTTTTGGCTGTCCATGGTAAAACATCCACATTATTTGTTAGGAACCAATTTTTGACTCCAGTCGCGGTGTGAATGGAAGCTCCGTCTTGCTGAAACTTCCACTCTTCACCCCCCAAGTCAGAGCCATAAGGAAGAAGCTCGGAATTCAGCACTTGAATGCAGTCTGTATGTTTTTGACTACCATTTAAGAAAACCAGACTTGTCCTTCCTCCGTATCCAACAGCCAACCAAACCATTAAACTCCCTCCTCCCATTTGTCGTGTTGAATAGTATTCGTCTTCATCCCCCAGACAATGCCAGTAGTGCTGATATCCGTCTGGACCGTCTAAGTTAAATTTCTTTTCATCGGAAAATATCACAGAAGTCCATTCTGTAGTCCAGGACAGGTGCTCCTTAGCCCACGCTAAAAGGTTATCAATGTGAGCTTGTGTCCACTTAGGATGATGTTTCCGTTTTTTCAAAATGAATTTCTTAGATCTTTTAATATAGTTGTAAACTGTTTGTTTCGTCACATGATCAAGTCCTGCTTGATTTCTTGCCTTTGAAACACTTCCTTTGTTCTTCTTAAGCACACGAACAAGTTTTCTTTCATCAGGTGGTGTTAACTTTTTCGGTCTACCAGTCTTCTTTTTCTTTCCATTTTTATAAGGATTTCTGATAAAGTTTCAAACTGTATTGGGGCTCACCTGCAACAATCGAGCAGTCTCTCTGACATTTTTACCATCATTTTGATATGCGGAAATTTGGCCTTTTTGAAAATCGTTCAAAGTTATTCCTTTAGGCATTTCTGAGAACGAAGAAACAGCGTAACTTTTAAACAAATTAGATTTTTTTGACAGAAAAGTATAAAACAAAGTACAAAATCACTATTTAACTAAAGAACAACTCACTAAATTAAATATATTAGTAAGTGTCCTTCTACTTTTTTTACGCATCGGAAATTATATATAATAATTTTATTATTAATATTAGTGGTAGATGTTTAATTTTTGCCTAAAATGAAAAAAAGGGTCATTAAACTAAATCTGCATAAACATCTGGTTGTTAAGAGAAAATAAGAGATATTAATTGGCAAAAAAACACTGTCCTTCTATTTTTTTTACGCAGTGTATATACATAAGGTCATAATATTTTTAGACTTTTCTCTATTAAGGAATATAAACACTATAACTAATTTTACTAAATACATAAATAGTTATTTCAGACAAGTTCAATCATAATTCCTAGTTTTTAAAGAAAAACAGACTTAATAATGCACAATTTATAAAAAATACAAATTAAAATAAATAAATAAATAAAATATTATAAATTAATTTTAAAAAAAATGTAAAATTCTTTTGATTCAAAAAACTCTTTTGCGAATGAAGCAATATCTACTGATAATAAAAAAAAGACAAGAAATTGTTAGATAATGGAAAATCAATATTTTATAAGAATTTTCGACAATCAGTAATTCTAAAATAAATTTTTAATTTAAGAATCATGAAAAATTTGCTATCCACAGCAGAATTATAACAAGAACCGAAATTCAAGATATGAATATCCGGTAAATGTACTTACACGCAACAATTGCGATAGAAATGATTTTTGATGTTTAATGTTTATGTAAGAAGTATTACAACAATAAATACTCATAATATTCATTATGGGGGCCTGATGGCTGAATGACTAGCGCTCTGTTATTATTTTATGCGCACTTTAGGCTAATTAGACCGGGACGTATAGTTTAACATGGATTCCGAAACACTCACAAACACTCATGCCACCTCTAGAATTTGAACCTGAAGCATGTAGTACCAAGGGCAAGAGTGCTAACCAATTGGCCATCAGGCGGCTTGTGCCACAGGTTTTGGGCTGGAGTCGCGGCAGTGTCATGAATGTTTGTAGTTGTGCGAAATCCACTTTAAACCGTAAGTCCCCGTCTAATATGACTATTGGGCGTAAGGCTGACAACCCTCACGGTAAAAAGAAAACATTTCATGTTTCAGAATCTGCTAAGTAGGCAGACGGTCTTGGCCCATCATAGGGCTGTTGTGTCATTGAAGAAGATTCATTACACTAATGCAATGCGCAAATTGATACTTGGTACGCCATAGACATAAGCTCGTGATCACATGCGAATGTATGTAAATTTGTAATTTAATATAAATGTGTGCTTATTGTTTAAAATAATTAAATTATTTGGGTACGCGACTAGGGGTACTTAAGGATACGTGATCAAAAAAGTTTGGAAATCGCTGCCTTAGACTGGACTAGTGGCGGACTGGAAAAATTATATTTCATTTTGGCTAAATGTTTTAGTCATCATTTTATTAGAAATTCAATTATTATTCAATTATTATTTGGATGTATACGAAAAATAATTGATTATAAATCTAATTTAAAATGAAATTTTAAAAAAAAAAATCCGAATCAATTTACTGTGGAAAAACCTAGTTTAAGGTTTGAAAATTTGTAAATTTGTAAATTTATTTGTTTTGAAAATTTGTAAATTCATTGTTACTGAAAATTGGAAAGAATTTATTCTTCAAAAATAAATAAGAAAATCCCTTAAATATTGTCACAGTGATAACGATTAACTGCAAAATTACAGAAATTCTGAAATAAAGAATAAGTAACAGAAGAAATTATATCATATGAATGAAAGTTTGGAAGTTTTTGTATGCATTAAAAATATTATGTGATATTTTCAACGATTGAAATGCAAAACTTTATAAACAAAAAATACTTATTCATTATTATTAGGATGTTGATAAAGTATGGGTCATTTATTAGCAGGATTGAGCATGAATGATAATTACATATTGGTTTTAATAAAAGTTCGCCTTTTCAGATATATTTACAGCCTTAAGGCTCGTGCTCACCAAGGCGAGAAGATGCAAGCGAAAAAATTTGACCAATCACTAGCCTCACCGCGTCGCCTGAAACCGGTTTGTAGTCCGCCGCTTGGAGTTGCCCAACTTTCAACTCGAAGCGGTTTTTCACTAGGCGTGATGTTATTTCTGACGTTTCGCTGTGAAGGGGTCGAAAAAATTTTGTCGCTTGCCTCTTGAATCTTCACGTCTCTCGCCTTGGTGGGAACGAGCCTTTAATTTTCACCACAAAAATATAGAACTGCAGGTAAACTTCTCTATTTTTTCAAACCTCAAAAAAAGAACAGTTGTTGTTGTTGAAATGCTGAACAGTCTAGTGAATAAAGCCTCTAAATATTAAGCATATGACGTGAAATGCCCTTTTTAAGATCTGGCAATGTCTTTGCGTCGCCACGATGAATCAGATTTCAGCTAACTCTACAGATAAAGTTCATATGGATTTAGATCCAAAAATGGTGTATATTTAGCTTGGTTTGTCACTCTACGTTTATTTTGTGCATAATTTGGGCTAATTAATCTGGGACCTAACACACAGTCTAACGTTGATTCCTAAACACTAACAAACATTCATGCCCCCTCCAGGATTATATCCTGAAGCCTATAGCTAATTGGCCATCAGATCCCCCAAAAATGATGTAGGAGAAACATTACTCATCTGTGAAATGTCTTTGAATCATAACTTTAATGCCATTGGTGATGGGTAGAGGACCTTCATCCAGTATACAAATTGTTCTTCTAAGGCACTGTCGTGCTTTCAATAACGACAAGATGTTCTCAAGCAATACATGTCGTTTCATATATTACTGCCCAGTGATGTAGACCATCTATCGATGTCTCTTTAACGATGTACTTCTCAAAAATCAATGTTGTAGTAAATCTATATTATACAATTACTTTTAATGAATTAGCATCAAGATTTCCAACAGCTATAAAACGACAACCATGCGCATCTAAAAAAATTACCTTTGGGGGTGCTTAGTAATTTCTGCTCATAGAATATAGCAAATTAGGAGTACCAACACTGCAAAAAATCAGAAAATATCAGATATACCCTATTTGTGATATTTTGAATTTTTTGTTGAAATATGTCTCTCATTTCTCTGCTAAGAGGTACTCTTCTGGTGAAAATTAGCAATCATAGATTGTTGTTGAATATTTTATAGATAATCGTATGTGCAATCGTTGAATATGCTACGGTTGTAAAGTTTTGGTTTGGTTTGTCCCTCTACGGTCAATTCGTGCATACGAGGGCTAAACAAACCGGGACCTACACTTTAAAGTGGATTCTAAACTACTAACAAATATCCATGCCACTGCAACCTGAAACCTAGGATGCCAAAGGCCAGATGGCTCTAAAGAGTTTTTGTACTGGGAAAATTTAAATTTAGTAACTTGACATTTAAATAATTTCATAGCATTATATTTGCAAAGCATGACAGCATGACGTCGCCAGCAATCCGCGACGGCATGCTGTCGCCCAGTTCCGACTTCTGACTGGCCATGACTGTCTAGCAGAACATCTCCATTGCATTAAAATATTTTCGAATTCTGGCTGCTCCCTATGTGGTTCAACAGACTCAACGAACAGAGACCACCTCCAACGATGTGCGGCACTTGACGGCGACTCGGAGACAGCGCTTTACTGGCGTGCGATAGAACTCTTAAGGCAATGACTTCTGTCATCTTTGCATTTTCTGGACGTTTATTCTTTTGTATTTTTTCCCCTTGTTATTTTTGTTATTATTACTATTTTTATTCTTCTTGTACTTGCCTTGCCATTGGAAATAAAAATAAAAAAAATAATAAAAAATATTTGCAAAGAAAAGTATAAATTTATGCTATATAACCATAATACAATTTTCATGTTATTACGAATTTGTACAACTATTATCATAGTTCAGTTTAAAAATCCGTTGTAGTAAATTTGTATACAGCCCCCTTCTCCTTCCGCAAATTTTTGTACGGCCCCCGCACTTAACGGCTGCAAGTGAGATGGATCTCTTTTTTCTGTTTGTTTGGTTATTGTGTTTCCTCCTGCTTTCTCGGAGCATATCGATGGGCCAGAAGAAATCAATACTATCAACCTGCCGAGCTTATCCCCTACTCCTATCTCCTTCCCGCCCTTTCCCCTTCTCCTTCGGTTTGGTCTCCTACTACTACTACTATCTCCTTTTTTATTTTTTCCCTTTTTTCTTTCCCTCCTTCTTTTTCCTTTTTTTCCCCTCCCCCCTCTTATATATATACCCATTTCTCTCTCTCTCTCTTTGTGTCCAATGTGAATTTTTTCCCCCTCTATGCCTTATTTTTTCGTTTTTTTTTTATTAAGGCAAGTGTGGTTAGAAAGCAAAGGAGTTTATCGTGGACGCCTTACGTTACTCTCTGTCTCCTTACATTTTGATTTTATTTTGTACCAAAGAGAGGGGGTGCAGTGATTTAAATTATAATGTTAACGTTTGGTCCACCCCCCTACCTCTTCAGTCCTCGTGATTTCCGGTACGGTCGCGAGTTAATCACGGTTAATCGCCCAGATCGCTGCCTGGCTAAGTCACTAGGGAAAGGCGATGATCAGGTTTTACGCAATATTGATTTTGTGAGCCAGCCTGTTTTATTGCTTATTTATTTAAAGTTTTTTTGCTTGTTTTGTTTGTTGGTTGTTTTTTAAGGTGTAGGCGGGTGCCGCAATTTGTTTTAAGTCACTTGTGTTTTGTTGGTTTTTCGCCATTAGGGTGTCGTTTTCCTTTAGAGTAGAAGGAACCACACACTTTCTTTAAGAAATCGAAATGAAAAGGAAATCAGTGGGGAAATTGGGTTATGTATCTTATCGATTGTATGATTCAACGTTTTTTCAATTTAAAGAATTTTTCTGATGTAATCTTTTCTGTAATTTTTCTGGTGTAATTCTTCTGTAAATTTTCTGGCGTAATTTTTTCTGTAATTTTTCTTAAGATTATGAAGATTATTAATGAAGATTATGAAGATTATTAATGAAGATTATGACAAAACGTCTCGAACCGACAGTCTAATGCACATTTTCTAGGACCCGACTCGTGAATCAGTGACAACGTTCGCCATCGGTGAGCCTTAAGGCTCGTTCTCACCGAGGCGAGAAGCGTTTGAGCGACAAGAGTTGACCAATCACTAGCCTCACTGCGTTCGCCTGAAACCGGTTTGAAATTCACCGCTTCGAGTTGACCACCTTTCAACTCGAAGCGGAACTTCACTAGGCGTAATGCTATTTCTGACGTTTCGCTGTGAACCGGTCAAAAAATGTTTCTTGCCTGCTGCATGTCGCTTCGTCGCCTGTCGCATCGGTAGGAAGGAGCCTTTAGGAGTGAGGTTCAATCTGCTGGCGGTATTGTTGTAGACATGGTTTCAAAAACGAGGAGTCCCGATGGCGTTTGTGATGTTCAACGTCTTGTCTCATTCGACTTTCTGCTACAACGATACTCTGCCTCCTTACATTTTGATTTTATTTTGTACCAAAGAGAATAGGGGGCAGTGATTTAAATTATAATGTTAACGTTTGGTCCCCCCCTCGTCCTCGTGATTTCCGGTACGGTCGCGAGTTAATCACGGTTAATCGCCCAGATCGCTGCCTGGCCAAGTCACAGGGGAAAGGCGATGATCAAGTTTTACGCAATATTGATTTTGGGAGTTTGTCTGTTTTATTGCTTATTTATTTAAAGTTTTTTGCTAGTTGTTTTTTTTTTAAGGTGTAGGCGGGTGCCGCAATTTGTTTTAAATCACTTCTGTTTTGTTGGTTTTTCGCCATTAGGGTGTCGTTTTCCTTTAGAGTAGAAGGAACCACACACTTTCTTTAAAAAATCGAAATGAAAAGGAAATCAGTGGGGAAATTGGGCTATGTATTTTATCGATTGTATTTATTCGGCATTTTTTCAATTTAGTACTCTGAGAATTTTCGAATAAGTTTTTGTAATCTTTCCGTATTCTTTTACTACTGTGCCCAAAACGTAAGACCAATTTTAACTTTTTTCAAAAACTTTTTATTTATTCTTCCAAATTTATTTCATCGCCTTCAAAGTAATCCCCTCCGGACACGATGCACTTACGCCAACGTTTTTTTCCAATCCTCAATTCATGCTAAAAGATCATCAGTATTTCAGGTCATAAATATCTTTAATTAAAATAATTCTCAATTAACAATCAAAAATAACTACATTCAACAAACTTGCATTTAACAATGCAAGTTTGCAAACTTTGCATTTAAGCAATTTTTTACTTATACTGCTTAAATTAAAATTTTAATTAAAATCGTATTGTTTGCCTAACAGAACGCATAAAACACTAATAAAATACCCTATTGCAAAGCAAAACTCAATAGCCTTTCCTTAAACACAAACATAAATTGCTTCATAGAACCATTAATTTTTAATGAATCCTTTCTTCCGCATAGTTTTTATATGAATCCACCAATCCAAAACGCTACGCAATATGCATACAATTCAATTCAAATTTCGCATCTTCTTTAATTAGTTTGAAGATGCTTAATTCCCGGCACGTCTTGAAGTCAATTTTAAACTCCCTTTTCAAGTGCTGCTTTTAGAGATTAATTACAGTGCACCCACCCCCTCGTGCATAAGGGTGTACGTACCTCATTTACCCGCCGTTCCATTTACAAAGTACGCACGCAATAGCATTAGCGCATACTCATTCACACTCGCTCAAAGGAAGTGCTTAACTTCCTGTTGTAGAGGTTCAGAATGGGTGATGGATTGGTGATAGGTGTTGATGAAGTTAGTCATACGTCTTAAACCAGAGTATTTATATGTGTTAAAAGTGTTATAAAAGCTATTTCCAATGGTTTATTCACTGTTGTATCAATATACAATACTAGTGTGCCCAAAAAGTAAGACCAATTATTTTTTTTTTCAAAACCTTCAAATTTCATCGCCTTCAAAGTAATCCCCTCCGGACACAATGCATTTATGCCAAGAATCAATGCAGTGTGAACTGGCGCATTCAGGCCGCGTTTGAGTTGATTTGACGCGTTTGAGGCCCAAAATGGAATTGAGGGATCCTTTTGAAATTCCAACATCATCAACAAAGTCTCTATTTGTAAATCGACGGTTTGCAAACACCAACTTTTTGGACACAGTAGTATATCTTAAACCAGCGAATTTGCAGGTGATAAAAGTGTTATAAAAGTTATTTCCAATGGTTTAGTCACTATTATATCAATATACAATACGCCATCGATAAACTGCCAAATTTAATACCTCATATGAGCTTTCTTCAAAGGAAATGCTTAACTTCCTGGTTGTAGAGGTTCAAAATAGGTGATGGATGGGTACTAGGTGTTAATGAAGTTAGTCATACATCTTAAACCAATGTATTTATATGTGTTATAAAAGTTATTTCCAATGGTTTATTCACTGTTATATCAATATACAATAGGCCCTCGATAAGCCGCCAAGAATACAAGGTGTTGATAACGAAAATAAATACATTAGTTTAAGATGTATGACTATGTGTTATAAAAGTTATTTCCAATGGTTTATTCACTGTTATATCAATGTACAATAGGCCCTCGATAAACCTCAAAGTTTGATACGTTTTTTTCTTAAGGGCAGGAATGTCTTCAATTTTATGTAATATTTTCCTGTAGCTATTCCAAAGAAAATATTTTACTTAGTTTTAAGATGGAAAAATAAAAAAAGCGAAAAAATTAAACTTGATATTAGTAGAGATGCAATACGTTAAAAGAAAAATACAGCACAATCGCACCCTGAACATGGATACGATTATAATGTATGTCGAAGAATGTCCATCCTCAAAAAAAGAACTTGTATACGCATTTAGAAATAAAATTTCAACTTCATTCCAAAAAATTTCTTAAGTCTCATCGTAATATATGTAAAGTATTAAAATATTGTAACATTAAATTCAAAATTATTTAGCAGAAATTTTGATGGACGCAATTTTAAAATTGCACACGTTTATGACGATCCTATTAATTACGTAATGGAATCTTGAAGCATAGTTATATTGACGAGTAATGTGTTGATGCCAACAGATTTGCAAATGTTTATGTGAGGGCAATAGATAAAATAATGATCTAGATCAAGATCCTGCATCCACTCAAGCGAGTTGGTCTTCGAGGTCTTTGCCTTTTTCTTTTTCAGTGTGTCACAGAATGCACGCAATATTTAAATAATGCAAATTTCCTAAATATCCTAAATAGTCCGGAATATTTGGCAATGAAAGAACTAATTTCCCTTCAAAAAACACTTTAAAATTATTTAGCAGAAACAGCACAAATTTTGTTGGACACAATTTTAAATGGGACATGTTTTTGACAATCCTATTAATGAAAACTTGAAGACATCCTAAACTTGAAGCATATTGACGAGTAATGTGTTGATACCACCAGATTTGCAAATGTTTATGTAATGACAATAAATATAATGCAGATCAAGATCCTGCATCCAAACAAATGAGTTAGTCTTCGAGTTCTCTGCCTTTTTCTTTTTCTGTGTGTCCTAAAATTCATTCAATTCAAAAATGTCCTAAATAGTCTGGAATATTTGGTAATGAAAGACCTGATTTCCCTTCACAATGCAACTTTAGGCTTTATGTTCAGAGGGAATGAGTATACCAAATTGTTTTCGACAACAAATCCTTTTACGCTTTACTATAAGCATTACTTTTTACGTGAAATTTAAGACTTAGTTGGCAATAAACTTAAATTAATTGCATGTATATATACACTGCAGTGACAAAAGTCATGGGATACCTCTTAATATCGTGTCGGCCCTCCTTTCGCCCGGCGAAGTGCAGAAACTCGACGTGGCATGGACTCAACAAGTCGTTGGAAGTCTTCTGCAGGAATATTGAGCCATGCTGTCTCGATAGACGTCCATAATTGTGAAAGCGTTGATGGTGCAGGATTTTGGGCACGAACAGACCTCTCGATGATGTCCCATAAATGCTCGATGGGATTCATGTCGGGCGATCTAGGTGGCCAGATCATTCGTTGGAATTGTCCAGAATGTTCTTCAAACCAATCGCGAACAGTTGTGGCCCGGTGACATGGCGCATTGTCATCCATAAAAACCCCATCGTTGTTTGGGTACATGAAGTCCATGAATGGCTGCAAGTGATCTCCAAGTAGCTGAACATAAGCATTTCCAGTCAATGTTCGGTCCACTCGCCCCAGAGGACCAAGTCCATGCCATGAAAAAACAGCCCACACCCTTACGGAGCCACCACCAGCTTGAACAGTGCCTTGCTGACAGTTTGGGTCCATGACTTCGTGGGGTCTGCTCCACACTCGAACCCTACCATCAGCTCTTACCAACTGAAATCGTGACTCATCGGACCAGACCACGGTTTTCCATTCATGTAGGGACCAACCAATATGCTCACGTGCCCACGAGAGTCGCTGCAAGCGATGTCGTTCTGTCAGTAAAGGCACTCGAGTCGGTCTTCTGCGGGAATAGCCCAAGAAAACCAAATTTCACCGCACAGTTCTAACAGACAAGTCCCTTGTAAGTCCCACATTGATTTCTGCGGTTATTTGACGCAGTGTTGCTTGTCTGTTAGAATTTACGACTCTTTGCAGACGTCGCCGGTCTCGGTCGTTAAGTGCAGGCGGTCGACCACTGCGCTGTACATGGTGGGATGTTATGCCTGAAATTTCCTACTCTCAGCACACTCTTGACACAGTGGATCTGGGAATGTTGAATTCCCTAACGATTGCCGAAATGGCATGACCCATGCGTCTAGCTCCAACTAACAAACCGCGCTCAAAGTCTGCTAATTCCCGTCGTACGGTCACCATCACGTCAAAACCTCTTCACATGAATAACTTGAACAGAAATGAAAGCTCTGCGAAAGCACTGCGCATTTATACCTGTTCTACGCGATGCTACTGCCATCTGAAAATTTGCATATTGCTATCCCATGACTTTTGTCACTTCAGTGTATATATATATATATATTTTGGTTTTCGCCAAAGACAAAAAACTCAATTCTAGGCAAACCTAACTAATCTGGAATCTTTCGTAATGAAAGAGCTTCAAAATGCACTTTTAGGGGAGTGAATATACCAAATTGACTTCTAAAGCAAATACTCTTATACCCTTTATTAAAAGCAATACATCTTATGTGAATTTTGAGATACCCTTTAGTTGGCAATAAACTTATAATATATATTTTTTAATATTTAACTGCTTTCAAGCAGTGTTTATTGAAGTGCCTCTAGTTTGAAAGTTTCTAGTTTGAAGTTTGAAGACTAAACAGAGAGCATGACAGTTTCTTGAAGTCTATACAGACAACCACAGCATCAAGCAGTCTTTGGATTTAGCCGAAGATAAAAAGCTCAATTCCAGACAAACCTAATTAGTCTGGAATATCTGGTAAAGAAAAAGCAAATTTCTCTTCAAAATGCACGTTTAGGGGAGTGAATATACCAATAAAACAAATCTTCTAGCTCTTTATTAAAAGCAATACTTCTTACGTGAAATTTGAGATACGCTTTAGTTGGCAATAAACTTTAAAATTTAATTGTATAATTGTATTTAATAAACTGCTTTCACGTATTGTTTATTGAAGTCCCTGCTATACAGACAATCACAGAATCCAGCAACCTTTGGTTTTTCCCGAAGACAAAAAGCTCAACTCCAGACTAGACCAAGCAGTTGTAGTAATCTTTTTTTTCCACCTGCCACCATGTTGGAAGTAAGTCATCACTCGCGGCACAATGCACCGACACACGACATTCGCTGAAACGGAACGCGTGACCAAACAGGTGAGCCGCAAGGTCACGTGACGAAACACCATCCCTCTGCGCTGTCCAGTCAGCGGCGACCCTGACGGGGTGTAGAAACCAAAACGAATTTTACCCTTCTTTCGCTTCAAAGGCAGCGGCATGCCAATCGGCCTTGGTTAAGAGACACGTAATCGTTTATTGTTTCCGCTCAAAGTTATTGACACACTTAGTTGACGGTCTAGTTTCCCCTTTTTTTCTGTTGTTGAGGTTGTCTGACCACCCACTAAGTATGAGATGCGTCTCCATTCTTATGTACAACAACAATTAATTCCGAGGTCTTTTTCTTCATCAATCCGTTTTATGCATGTGTGATATTCCACATGTATAAATGTAATGAGCCGTGTAACGATTAAAAACTTGGTACAAAATAATTATATTCTTGATGGAATCTGGTAAATTAACTGCTGGAACTGCTTTATGAAAATAGGAAGTATGAATATGATTAGAAAGAAATTAGGTTTGTGCGCTCATGCATTACCAATTTCTACACATATCATTCCTTCAAGCCCATTTATGGCTTGATGGTTAGAAGCAAACAGAAATGGGGTCATGGTCTTCTGCAAGAAGAAATCATATATTTAGTCATTGTCTTCTCTTAAATAAAGATATTTAAAATAGTAAACTAAAGCTTAAATCATTTTGCCATCCTGTTTTGCTGTCATAGGATTGGCTGCTGCCATGTCTTTTTGACTTTTTCACACTTGCAATGCAAATGAACAAAAAATTATTCCCTGTAGGGACATAAAAAGAAGATTTTCCTGCATTTATCGCCAGATTTCAATCAGAAATTTGTTAATATCATCAAAAGGTTTTAAAAAAACAAAAAAATGTCATTGTCAATTAAAAATAAGCAATGTCATCTAGAAATATTGTTATATCCATATAGTATTATTAATCGTACGAATTCAATCTTATCCGAGATGTTGTTTATATTATTAATTATTTAATAATTATTTTAACTATAAATTATATGCAACAATTATTTAAATTGTGTGTCCGCACACGATGGATGTGTTAAAGATGCTGTTAAATATAATCGAAAAGATTTATTATAACGGATCAATTGATAATTATTGATTATATAATATTTAACAGCATCTTTATCATATATGTGTGTGTGTGTGTGTACGGTATTCCAATGTAACTTTTAAACTATAACACTTAGTGTTCTACTTTTTTTCTCTTAAATTATTATTCAGCATCTAGTCAAAAAATTACGAACATACTGTAATTAGATCTTTTTTTTATTAAACAAAAGCTGTTATCTACCACCGGACTCCATAGTGTGAATTTAATTAAAAAATTTCTTTTATTTACGATAAATTATTAAAAAGGTTAAAAGAATTAAAGTTCATTGTTTCAAATATTCAATTTCTAACATTCGATATACAATTATAACAAGATTTAAACAAAATAATTTTTTCTTTACAAATTGGCAATTTTTTATCTGCAATTGAGATTTCCTGTTGATTCCTTCGCTCTTTTCACTTATTTTTTCTAATAAAAATTACCGAAAATAACGTCGAAATCTCGAATAAATTCTCATGAATTATTATTTATCAGCGTGTTTTAAAACAGAAATTAATAGGCAATACGAAAAATAAAGTTTGTTATACATTTAAGATGAAGAATATATTCATGAATACTCCAAATCCCTGAATGAAAATTATAACTTGTAAATGAATATTGTCAGGTCACACTCCATCAGGACAGCTAACCGACGGATCGCTGGTCAACTAATTTGAAATGAGGAAATAGTTCTAAAATCAGCACTACGGATCAATAAAATCTTTCTTCTAGGAAATAAGCTTACACTAAGCATTCCTATTTCATCAACAAATAACTCTTAGATAAGAATTAAGAAATTGGAGATATGCAGGGTCAGTGATATAAAGGGCTTTCTTTCCAGCTTTAAAATGCCGGAAACGCAGTTTTTTGTTTGTTTTTTTCGAAACAGTGAATTTAACAATTTGTACTTCTATTTGAAATAATAATGCTGATAGAACAAAGTAGGTTAGCAGTAGAGACTTCAGGCAAGATAAATTGCAATCCGATTTTTGAAACCCAGTGTGTCCGTCGCAGATAAATGCAGTCTACCCGGCTATTTCCCACAATTATCACAACTTAAACTGGTCGTCACAGAAGGATATTTTGGCTGCTAAAACTGAAACGTCTACGAAATAACGAAACAAATACTTTCCATGCTACCAGGCATATTCACAATACAAATTTTTTGGTACCATGGTAGATGTCGATGAGGTCGTCAGTTACCCACCATAGCTCTTACACTCACTTTATCCGGATGGAGTCCCACCATAATTCCTTTATAAATAGAATATACAATAACTTTACTATGGAACCTCGATTCAGCAAAACTTTGCAATGGCACAAGACTGAGAATAAAGATGCTGGGCAATGTGCTTTTTTAAAAAAAAAAGGTGAAGGGTAGAGTAGTTTTTATACCACAGATACCACTCATTCTGAGATATCTCTTTTAACTTTACGAGATTGCGATTTCCAGTGAGACTTGCAAATCTTGCAATCACGATCACTTGCAAGCACGATCAGCAAATTACAGGATCAGTCTATTAAATACTGCGGAATGGATTTCAGATCACTATGTTGCTCTTACGGACAGTTTTGTGTTGCTTTCTTATGGGTGGGTTCATACATGCATTTATTTATTCTTGCACGTAGAGGTGAAACTAAAAATATTGTTTATAATCACATTTTGAATTAAATTAATATCATAATGAATTTGAAAAGTGGATCATTTTACAATTTGTGTGCTGTTGATATATTTTTAAATCTATGTCGATGAAAATTCTTCAATTTTACACTACATTCACTCTTTTGTTATTCATTCTTCTATCTGATAAAATACAGAACGCATAAATACCAAAGAAAAGCCAAGTAAACTGCTCGTAATCTAATATAATATATGTGTTTGAATGGTTTGCAGAGGTTTTGTGACAAACGAATCTTACAAATAAGAGAAAACGGTGATTGAAAAGTTACTCAAAACCAAAATGCAATGTATCTAATCTGCTTGACAGTGCAGAAGTTATTATGAAGTCGTTATGTTGTAGTTATTTGAAAAGCTAATAAAACACAGAATATGGGGTCATGCATTTCTTTATTCCATAAACTCATTATTTTTTTTTATCTTGTATATAAATAAAAATCCCTAAAGATGTTCAATGATTTTTTTTTATAATTAGTTAAATATATAACTAATGATAAAATATAATTACGATAATTAATGTTTCAAATATTTTTATTTTCACTAACAAACGTATAGTATTCACAATAATAATAATAATATTTCAAATGCTAAGCCACTGGTTCAAAAATATTCGATTGTAGTGGAAGAACATTTGGACTATTTGTTTTGCATATGAATCCTTGTTCAGCCTTTTTAAATAACATGTTCAAATATCAGCATAACAATCAATGAATTTACGAGACATCTGCTGTCTTCTATTGCTATAACGATTTAACATACAACGAGCAGTTGTTTATCAAACTGTCAGTTAAAACCACATGTAATTGAAAGCAACGGTGCTGTTTACAGTTTATTTTTATGCTCTAAGTGACTAGTTACTAATCGGTATAACATAATCAACAGAAAGCAAAGCATATTAACTATCACCTGTTGGCAGCACCATTGAATAACAGCAAATCTGTCAAACCAAAGCGCATGCGTAAAGGAAAACAAATAAGGATGTTAAAACTGTTAAATATATTTATAAATGACAAAAAAAGAAAAAAAAAGTCAAAGAATTTCCAGCTGCAAGATGAAAAAATAAATGAAATATTAACTTCAACCGCAATCTCTAAACATTTGTGGTTGAAATAGATATAAGGTTGCTTGAATATTTGGCGATGAAATCTTTCCTTTTGTTGGCTTGATTTCAATGACAGAGAAGTGAGCGTTTATAAGTAAATTCTGTAATTTTATACATGTTTTTATGAATTTTAATAATAATAGGCTTAAAATATACTTGAAAAATAGAGTTAAATTAATAAAGAGAGTTAAATTAAAAGAAATATTAAATTTCGACTGCAAACCCTTAAATTTTGGGGCTGAGTTTTAAGACTGTATAACTATTTGGCGATGAAATTTTTCCTTTTGTTGGCGTGATTTTAACGACAGAGATATAGGGGTTTATAAATAAATTCCGTACTTTTATACATGCTTTTTGTGAATTTTAATTATAATAGGCTTAAAATTATACTTGAAAAATAGAGTTAAATAAAAAGAAATATTAAATTTCAATTGCAAAACTCGAACATTTGTGGATGAATTACGAGGTTGCACATTTGGCGATGCAATTTTTCCTTTTGTTGGCGTGATTATTTCAACGACAGTTGGCGTGATTTCAACGACAACAACATTTATAAATAAATTGCAGTGATAATTAGTGATAGGAAAATAGTTGATAATTCTTCTATTAATACCATCTTTACAATAATTAATTTACAAAACTGATAAAGTTATGCATTTATGATAAAGTTTTATATTTGCATTTTCATTGAAAAAATAATGCTTTAAAAGTAAGTTTAAAAATTTAAAGTAATTTTTTCAGCAATACTATAAAAGATAAAATATATTGGAATGGAATGAAAATTTACTTACCGACGTTGATTATTTTGTAGAATTGTTGCTTCTCTGTATATACGACTGATAACGCTAAGTACGAAGAGACACGCTCTTTATTTTGCAAGGCTTAATCAAATAGGCCACCTAGAAAAAAATAAATTATATAAATAAGCATAAATTCACTATTATAAATTTTTATGCACGCTAGCCTAATCATGATCGAATCTCCTCTTTTCTAAAAGCAGTGACTGCGACGGATAAAAAATTAGCACTTAAATTTCAAATTAATATTTCAGACACAAATTTACTGAGCTCATCACTAACATAACTATAACCACATGGTAATCCAGCTGTCTATACGACGATTTATACACGCTAGCCTAATCATGATCGAGTCTCCTCGTTTCTGAAAGAAGTAAGTGCAACGGACGCCTCTAGTGGATTTGAATCTGAACGTTTCTACATGTTAGCTATATTAGTCCCGGGTAGGCTTCTAAAACATTTGAAAACAAAATTCATAGAAATTAGCGGTTGAAGGGAACGGATGATTAATATATACTTAACTTCCAGGCACTACATCCTACTGGCAAATTCCAAGACATGAGATACTTTTCTTTTTCCAAGGTAGGGTTGTCAGCGCTACGCCCAACAGCCTTATTAGACCGGACCTACGGTTTAAAGTGGATTCCGATATACTATCTCCCTATTGTGGGATAGACCATGGCCATCTGTCTACTGGCAGATTTCGAAACAGGAGATGTTTTCTTTTTACAGGCTAGAGTTGTCAGCCCTACGTTGAACACTCTACAGTCATATAAGACATATTGTTTAAAGTGGATTCGGAGCCACTAAAAGCATCCGGTCACCGGGACTCGAACCTGAAATTACGAACACGAAAAATCACTTCGGAACTCGAGACCCGAACGTGAATAAACACCACCGGGACTCGAACCCGTAATCTGTGGCACCGAGAGCCAGAGCGCTAATCACTCGGCCATCAGGTCCCTAGATAGTTGTACTAGTAATATTTTTTTCTTTCTAATGCAGCTGGCAAACAGACACCTTGGTGTTGGATGCCTTAAGGCAAGTGCTGCACAGACGTACTCACTTTGCATTACCCAGGGGGCGCGTGTAACTTGAAGATAAGCCATGGACGCGGAGTAACAATGCCCCCGCAACGCTCTACGATCCTATTAGACCGGGACCTACTTTTTAAAGTGGATTCCGAACCACTACAAACAACCATGGCACCGCCGGGACTCGAACCCGAAACCTGTGGTACCGAGCGCCAGAGCGCTAGCCACTCGGCCATTCAGGCCCCGTACTAGTAATATAAGATCCTATATATAATCCTATAAATAGTGATATAATTATAATAATAGTAGTAGTATAAGAATAAGAAAAAAATCTTTTGAACACACGTACCAAAGTCCTCATATTTAAATGAAGAATACAGGAAGCCCGTTCTGTTGATCTATTATTCATATTAAAGTTCTCGGTTAAGGGTGAATGATACCTTATCAAGATTTCAAAGAAGTAAACAAGGGCATTTTTCTACCAAAAAACAACACGGAGATAAAATCGAATTAAGGCGTAAAGGACAAACATCTCAACAGATTAGAGAGGGCAAATAAGTGTATTAAGACTTAAAACCTGAAAATTTATCTTGAAATAATCAGAGATCATTTATTATGATAGAGAGAATTATACACGATTTCTTGTTGTTGATGCTTATTTACACTGATAAAACAAAGATATTATTATCTTCAGACCCAAGCTTGTTTTTTATCTAAGTTTTACCAAATTTGAGATTTTTTTTTAGAAGAGAATACAAAAATAGGTTTTGTTTCCTGTAACAGGTACGCCAATTCACGGCAAATGAAAAAAAAAATGCTGCCAAATCGTCGCCAATCTTAATGCAAATAGTCATGATGTGTAGAAGAAAAGTTTTGATGCAGTTGCGGTAATTGTCGGCGATTTAAGTGATTTGGTTTACTTTGCAAAGGATTCGCACATGATTGTTTGTTTCCATTGAAACAAGTAATATAAAAAAAAAAAAAAAAATTAAGTAAATTCCTACTTAGGTCAACAAAGAAAAATTTTATTTTAGTTATTTTTTATTAAATAATTACAATTAATATAAATATGTATATACATGTGAAAAAATCCCAATATTAAGTGGTAAATTAATTAAAGTTAATTAATGAATTAATATTTGAGAAAACTGTATCAACATCAAGTGTCATCCACTACAAGTTTCAAAAAATGTATTTGAACTTGAATGGACAAATAAAAAGTATTTTATTAATGATTGAAAATTTGAACAAGATATATAAATATATATATATATATATATATATATATCGGGAGAGTGTGAACAAATAGCAGAAATTGAAAAAAAATTCCACAAAAATAAAAGAATTAAAAATAAAATAAACAAAAACTTCTTCTCAAGTCAATTGCAGTTACACATTAAAAAAAAATATTAACTACTTAAAATAAATTTTAAATCATCCTGTTCTAAATGAAACAATTTATTTTTATAATTGCAAGTCAATTTGAGTTTTCCCCGAAAACATTTTTAATTATTCGTTATTTCATTCCGAGCTTTGACACATTTCATAAAAGACTATTTTCCCCCCATCCGCAATTTTTATAAGATCCTTCGGGTGTTTTTTTTTCCAGCAACTGTTTATTTTCAAAACTAAAATAAGGGATTTTATGAAATTGCTACTTTCTTTATTAAAATAAAATTCTATTAGTTTTTTAAAAAAAAAGCCTTTTTAGCTATGTTTTGGGGGCCTGAATGGCCGAGTGGCTAGCGCTCGGTACCACAGGTTTCGGGTTCGAGTCCCGGCGGTGCCATGGTTGTTTGTAGTGGTTCGGAATCCACTTTAAAAAGTAGGTCCCGGTCTAATAGGATCGTAGAGCGTTGCGGGGGCATTGTTACTCCGCGTCCATGGCTTATCTTCAAGTTACACGCGCCCCCTGGGTAATGCAAAGTGAGTACGTCTGTGCCTTAAGGCATCCAAGACCAAGCTGTCTGTGCTTGCCAGCTGCATTAGAAAGAAAAAAAGATATGTTTTGGAATTAAGTTTTACCTAAATTTTCATGAAAAACAGTTACCCACAACAAGAAATTTCAAATATTTCTTTAACAAGGAATTTAATTTTTTACATATTTAGAATTCTTTAAGTCTAAATATGTAATAAAATCTTCTTCTATAAAGAAGTTATATAATATGAATTTATGTAACAGGACTATATAATTGAAATCAAAAATAATTCTCTTCAATGGCAAAAGTATGGAGAATAAACATTTAGCTAAGAGATTTTAACTCTTCGAAGATAAGAAATTAATACATATATATAAACGAAATAAACATTAATCATAAAATTTACTTTCTCTTTCACAACAAATTCTAAAAAAAAAAGCATTTAAAAATTTAATATGAATGCAACAAATATAAAATGAAAAATCCCTTACAATTTCGATCACTAAGTAAACTGTGTAGTTCAAATTTCATGATTATGTCAAACTACATGTATTCAATTTATTTCGAATTTTATTATAAAAAATGGATTCATTATTTCTTTATTCATTCACTTTCCCATATCTATTAAGAGATTAAATTTATTTCTATGTCTTTTGATAAAGATGCTCTGAAAGATGAAAAATAATTTGGACGGCTTACATAAACAGAGCCATGGATAAACATTGAAAAGCATTAGTGGTAAACGATTTTCTTTCTAAATGTTGGTAGTCTATATGCTGCGTCATTTATAGAAAGTTTTCTTTAAAAAATTTGTAATTATTTTTTATTGGTATTTTGAAAAACAATTTATTAAGGGTGCTTAGAAAATATTTAAAAAATTTATATATTTGATATCATCATTCTGAAGAAAAAATAAAATAAAATACTAAATTTAGATAATGTGTTCTTCTAATGCAGCTGGTAATACAGAGACAGTTAATCTTTATGCCTTGAGCAAGGGCTGCACGGCTGTTACTCATTTAGCACTACCTGGGGGACATGTAGCTTGAAGATATGTAACGGATGCGAGTAACACTACCCCCACTACACTCTACGGCAGGGGTCTCCAAACTTTCCAGCCTTAGGGCCATACTGTTTACTCCAGTAAGTACCAAGGGCCAAAACAGTTTTAATATTTCTGCCATTATCTATAATTTCTAGACTAGTTAATTTAGCTTTTCCGTTCATGGGGGTCTTTCAGGATAAAAATCACATTTTTGATTCAGGATATATACATTCCAAACATCAATATACATACATATGCCATACTCTTTACCCCAAGAGAACTACCGAGGGTAACCGCGGAATGTTCACTAGTCTATAATGTTAGTGAGATTCATTTCAATTATTTGTTAGTTGTTACGCTTAAGTTAAATTTTCTGCGTATTATTCTTGTCATTAAGCTTTACCTAGAAAGTCAATAAAACCGAGTTATTATCCTTCTGTGTTTTTTTATCCAACTTATTACAGCAAGAATAAGCTATTCGCGGGTCGGATTGATGACACCGCGGGCCGGATTTGGCCCACGGGCCGTAGTTTGGAGACCCCTGCACTACGGTCATATGAGACCGGGACCTACGGCTTAAAGTGGAATCCGAACCACTACAAATATCCATGGCACCGCCGGCACTCAAACCCGAAACCTGTGCAGCAAAAAAAATAAATAAAATAAAAAAAATAAGGTGCAAATAATTCTTTTGCACTACATATTGTATATATATATATATACTTTAAAATAACATTTATTTTTTACATATAGTATATTTTAAAAAAATCCACCAACAACCTCAACCCTCTCTCTAAAACGACAACAAAAAGCACTTGCATCGACGTTCATTATCATTAATTACATCGACTGAAACCAACATGGGCATCGGCAATGGAAGCCAAAAAGCCAACGCAGCCAATTAATAAACTCCCCGCTCAAATCCCCTCTCCATCCGGCGTGTTTTCTTGCTCGTTCCGCACTGCATTTTCGATCTTATCCCGGCCAATTAATACGATTCGGGGTGGTTTAATGATGGCCGTTTTATTTGAAGGCTCCTAAATAGATTTCGCCCGCGCTAATTGGGACGAGCAGTCGAGGACCTTTTGTGAGCGCACTTTTAAGGGCAGGCCAGGTTTTCTTAATGTGTATAATTAACCGTACCAGCCCGCGCTTTGGTTTGGTTTGGATTTTAGAAAGTCGTTTTTAACGTTACAGTTAGCGAATAGATTGTATTGCACACCAACTGCAGAATTAGGAATGATATTCTCGTAAATTACGAAAATAAGGTAAGACTGGATTAGTAGTTTTTTTGCTAGTTGTTTATTGTTATTTTGAATCTTGGTTCTTTTGTTTTTACAATAATAATTCCATTAAATGAGTTTTAGTTGTGTTTTCCCTATTATAGGAGTTACAGTTTTAAAATTTGTAATAATTTCATTAAATGGGTTAAAACAATGATAGTTTTTGTTGTTGTCGTCGGAGATCGATGAGCCTCATGTTCCACTTATGTATGGTGTTGCAGTTTTCTCAAAAGAAGAGTTTTGGCATTTCATTCCCAGGTTTGGTTTGGTTTGGTTTGAGGGCTAAACTGACCGGGACTTACAATTTAAAGTGAATTCCGAGCCACTCACAATCGTCCATGCCACCGCCAGGATTCTTTATTCCCAGGAGAAAGGAATGTGTATTATTTGACAAGTATATAATAACAACCCATCACTCAAATTTGACAGCAGGCGAGCAGTATTGTGGGTAGTTATATTACATGCAATTAGTGGTTTGTACTAATAAGAACACCCTGCCACTCAAATCTGATAGCAGATACTGTGTCATGTATAATAAGACTCAGGAAATTAGCGAATGTCTGTGCAACCTTCACAGGTCGAAATAACTACAGATGGAATATGAACTATACAATGAGTGGTTCCATGATGATTGGCGATCGACCATGAGCTGAGAAATGCGCTAATTGGGACGAGTAGTCGAGGACCTTTTGTGAGCACACTTTTAAGGGCAGGCCAGGTTTTCTTAATGTGTATAATTAATCGTAGCAGCCCGGGCTTTGGTTTTGTTTGCATTTTAGAAAGTCGTTTTTAACGTTACAGTTAGCGAATAGATTGTATTGCACACCAACTGCAGAATTAGGAATGATATTCTTGTAAATTGCGAAAATAAGGTGAGACTGGATTCTATCTGATTAAAAGTAAGGCAAGCAGTTTTTTTTTGCTAGTTGTTTAATGTTTTCTTTTAATCTCGCTTCTCTTAGTTTTACAATAATAAGTTCATTAAATGGGTTAAACACAACTATAGTTTTTGTTGTTGTCGTTGAACATCAATGAACCTCATGTACCACTTATGTATGATGTTGCATTCTTTCTCACGGGAAGAGTTTTGGCATTTCAATCCCCGGAGAAAGGAATCTATATTATTTGACAAGTATATAATAGCAACCGATCACTCAAATTTGACAGATGGTATGTGAACTATACCGCGAGTTGTCTCATCATGATTGGTGACTATGAGCTGAGAAATGCGCTAATTGGGACGAGTAGTCGAGGACCTTTTGTGAGCACACTTTTAAGGGCAGGCCATGTTTTCTTAATGTGTATAATTAACCGTAGCAGCCCGCACTTTGGTTTGGTTTGGATTTTAGAAAGTCGTACTTAACATTACAGTTAGCGAATACATTGTATTGCACACCAACTGCAAAATTAGGAATGATATTCTCGAAAATTGCGATAATAAAGTGAGACTGGTTTCTATCTGATTAAAAGTGGCAACAGTTTTTTTTTTTTTTTTTTTTTTTTTTTTTTTTTTTTTTTTTTTTTTTTTTTTTTTTTGCTGGTTGTTTAATGTTTTCTTGAATCTTGGTTCTCTTGGTTTTACAATAATAATTTCATTAAATTGGTTAAACACAACGATAGTTGTTGTTGTTGTCATTGAATATCAATAAACACTATGTTCCACTTATGTATGTCTCGTAAATTGCGAAAATAAAGTAAGACTGGATTCTACCTGATTAAAGATGCCAAGCAGTATTTTTGCTAGTTGTTTAATGTTTTCTTGAATCTTGGTTCTCTTGGTTTTGCAATAATAATTCCATTTGTTATAGTCTAGGAATAAAACACATGGTACTATCGATTGAGATGTGTGGAAATAATATCAGTAATTGCGGAATACAATGAAGTGACAATGACATATATATAAAAGACGCTCAGTGACAATGACAAAATGACAGAGCGAATAAAACTATGAAAAGAGAAAATGTGAGCTTTACATCAGTTTAACGAGAACAACAGTCATTAATCTGGGGTGCACCTAACCTTAGGTGAATGCGGAGGATCGGTTGGGATGTGTGAAAATAATATCAGTACTTACGGGTAACACTGAAAGAAAAAGAAGTAATGCACGAAAACCAAGTAATTGAGCGATCATTGGTTGTTATTAGCCCAGCCATCACCAACTGTGCTACATCGCTAACTGTACAATCAAGAATGAGCTAAACACACTGGAATGATCCATTTTCTAGATAACCTGGAACGATCCCTTTTCTAGATATGGGAACATTAACCTTAACGAAACCAACCTTTTTTCATATAAGGTTAAATGAAAGAGGGGTTATAAAAAAGGAAGAGGGAATCATAATTGAAAAGTTCTCTGCTGTATGTTATTCATTCTCCATAAGTATAACAAGCAAGTCTACATTACAATAATTGCAACAATAAAAGTTGTTTTCCACCACATACTAAAATTTTACTTAGTAAAACATCAGCCAATAGGAAATCAGATCTCTTGCTGACTCAGGCACCCTATTGGCTGGCATTCTAAGACGTGAGATTTTATTATTTGATTGAATTTTAGTCTACAATAATTTGTCCATTTTCAAATAAGAAAATTATTGGTGATTAATTTGAGTTCATTTCGTATGATATCACCACCTGCCACCTATTGTCTTTCTACCCAACAAGAAGTCAATTTCAAGTGTATAATCTGAAATGTTTTTACAAATATAACAAAATATCAATTCATTTCGCCTTCAACAAATAAAGAATGTATGAAAATCACCATTCATCGTTCGTAATTAGAATTATTTTACTCTAAATGGTTACTTAAAATGATTTTTACAGTGTCTTTTTCAATTATTCATTGAAATTAATAAATTATAGTTTAAAAAAAAACTAAAAAACACGCTTTTAGAATTAATCAAACTAAAAAGTAAAAAATAATTGTTAACATAAGAATAAAATGACTGACGAGAAAATGAATGTCACTGTTTTAAAACCGTGGGGTGCTCGATATCAATCGTTATAATTTTTCACTAGTTTCATTCTGAAATGCAGAGTTAGTTTAAAAATGTCATACAAAGCACCTCACGCTTTTAGAACAGTGACATTCATTTTCTCGTCAGTAATTTTATTCTTATGTTAACAATTATTTTTTACTTTTTAGTTTGATTAACTCTAAAAGCGTGTTTTTTAGTTTTTTTAAACTACAATATTTAAATAAGGTCCCGGTAAGGAGGACTGGAACTATAGTTCTTACAATAATTTAATTGTGAGTAAAACAAAGGCTAAATGCGAATATGTTGAGCCAGCCAGTATTAGAACAGGGAATCTCCTGACACGTAGTCAGGCGCGTTATCCGTTGTGCCGCTGTACCACGTAGGTTTGAATGTCTTTATTGTACTTTCATTCTACATGGGTTAAATTGCTCTTCAGAAGTTAAAATAAAATCACTAATCCTGGTGATCCTAATCAAGATGAGATGAATGAGGTATATATGATATTATCAAAATATTTTATTGTCGTCGGTCCTTGATAAGTCTACAACGTTTAAATTAAATTTGATCGCTTAAAGTAGGGCAAAATCAGGCCCAAAGAGTCAGTTACAAACAAACATACAGGTGAAAATAATAAAAGCGTATTAAAAATTGGCTAAGTAAAACATCTGTGAATATAGATATCATCCGAAACACTCTACCGAAAGGCATCCGTGAATAGGATTCACCTTATCTTAAAATTTAATAAAGTATATACAGATATGATCCTTATTCATAAATAGGATCATGGTCCTTTTACATAAATAGATATGACATTTTTTCTAATTTTTTCCAATTACTGGATACTACGATCCATTCATTGCTTGTAATTAGAATTATTTTAAGCTAACCATTCTACTTAAAATAATATCTACAATGCAAGGTAAAAAGATTTTTTTCGAAGTTTTTCATTAAAATTAAAAATTGACTAAGTAAGACATCCGTGAATATAGATCTAATCCGATATACTAGTATGTCCAAAAAGTAAGACCAGTTTTAAATTTAAATTTCCTGGGCATATAAGATTCCCTGCATATTGTATTTCAAATTTTTTTTAGGTTTTTGGCACTGTCCTTGACACCTGTGTGAAATTTTACGTCAAAATATTCATTAGTACTTGAGTTGCGCTTGGTTCTGTGAGATGCCGAAACTGATTCCGGCGAATTTTGAAATGTCTCTTCAATCGACTCAAAACGGTGTCCTCGGTGTGGTCTTTTGAGTTTAGGGAATAGTCAGAAGTAGCACGATGCTGAATCAGGTGAATAAGGTGGTTGTCCAACGATATGGGTTTCATTTTTGGCGAAAAAATTATGACGAATCAATGCAGTGTGAGCTGGCGCATTCAGTGTTTTCGGTACCAATCAAGATTTGAAGAGTTTGAGGCCCAAAATGGAATTGGCCAATCCTTTTGAAATTCCAACATCATCAGCAAGGTCTCTAATTGTAAATCGACAGTTTGCAAGCACCAAATCTTTAATTTTTTGGACGTGAGCTTCGTCTGTTGAGGTGGATGATCGGCAGAGGGCTCTCCGTCTTCAACGCGTTCTCTGCCTTCTTCGATCTGTTTATACCACTTGTAAACATTTATTTCCGATACAGGAATGTTTACCGAATGCATTCAGCAACATTCTATACATTTCCGAAAAAAAATTTAATGCAAGTTTTTTGCTCAATTAATTCATACATTTCTAAAATCGACGGAAGCAGTTTTAGCATCTCAAAAAACCAAGTGTAACTCAAAAACTAATGGATATTTTGACTTAAAAAATTTTTTAATTATTTTCCTTAAGATTTTAAAATTTTACTTGAGATTTCTTAGCCAATTTTTGATTTAAAATTTCATACAGATGTGAAAGACAGCGACAACAACCTAAAAAAGAAAAAAATTGAAATACCATATGCCCGGAAATTTAAAATTAAAAATTGGTCTTACTTTTTGGATACAGTTGTACTGTACCTAAAAGCATCCGTGAACAGGACACACCTTATGTTCAGATTTATTAAATATTCATAAATAAATATAGCCCTTATACTAATTTTTTCAATTAGTGGATACTACTAACCATTCAATTGTTTGTAATTTTTATCATAATAATCTAACCGAAATTACTTCCTACCTCAAGATAACCGAACTCCCTCTGACCATTGTCCACCTGAACAGGGGGGGAACTCCATCCCAACACAATGCAGAAGTCCAGAATTTAATAACTACTTTCTGCCTGACGCACCTTCCTTTGCCAAAGTGACCAAATAAGGCATCCGTGAAATAGATAGGATCCGACACGGAGTTTTCAGCTTAAATATTAATGTCACTCGCTGATTATGCGCCGCCCCATAACAGTTATAGATTAATAACTTCAAATCCAATGTCCCGGTGGCTTTTTCTGCAGGTACGGTTTCTAATGATGCTCCAGAGGAGGCACTGTTTGCACAGCCAAACGATACTGATAAAGATGGAAGGGGTGGTACAATGGACCCCCCGTTGGAAATGAGATTTCTGGTCAAGAGGCTGATTTGGTTGTAGCGGTAGGCGATTTGAATGGAAATATTGGATGGATGTACCGGATAGTGTTACAAGTTGCACATACAATAGTTGGTAATGAGATTGCATGGAATTTGTTTAATCTGAGGTCTGTTGATGATAATTTCAAATTACGAACTTTGAAAAATGTGTCGTAGGTATTAATTTGTTATTATTGTATGTGGAATCTTTTTCTCTGTCATAAATGTGTCCGGAATATATGACCTATCGTTGACCTGTATTTTATATGACGATCTATTCATTGTTCGTAATTAGAAATTATTTTACGCTAACTGATTTCTTATAATTTTTACAGTGTAAGGAAAGAAGATTTTTTTTTCCAAGTTTTTTTCATTGAAATTAAAATTTACTACGTAAGACATCCATAAATAGGATTCGCTTTATCTTAAGGTTTAATAAAATATATATAAATAGGTATGACCCTTATTGTAATTTTTTTCATTACAAGGTACTGCTATCCATCCATTGCTCGTAATTAGAATTATTTTACTGGTTACATAAAACAATTTTTATAGTGTAAGAAAAGAAGATTATTTTCAAAATTTATTCATTGAAGTTTAAAATTGTATAAGGAAGACATCCGTGAATCCAAAATTTGGAATAAAAACCCCATAGGACGATTATAGGGTGATCAGAAATATCGTTTAAAAAAGTCTTTGTCAGAAAATTCATTAAATCTCGATAAAAATCCATACGTGCTGCGGAAAATTCTTAAAAGTAGGTTTATCAATTATGAAATTAGATGCTGAACTCTGTCATAACTGATAATCCTACTTTATAAATATCTATATATATATCATCAGTGGCGCAACAGCCCCATGGTGGGTCAAGGCCGTCTGCCTATTGGCAGATTTCAAGACAGGAGATGTTTTCTTTTTACTGAGTAGAGTTGTCAGCCCTACATCCAATACTCTACAATCATATTAGTGCGTGACCTACGGTTTAAAGTGGATTCTGAACCACTACAAACATCCATGGCCCCTTCGGGACTTGAACCTGAAAGCTGTCGCACTGAGAGCCAGAGTGCTAGTCACTCAACCATCAGGCTCCATATATATACAAAATACGCTTACGTGTATATTTATATATGCACGTAAACGTATTTTGTTATATTCATATGCTGAGAATTTTGACCAGAAATCCTTTGTTACTACTGTAGCAGTTACATAGGGAATTCAGGTTTAACCAGGATAGACTATGATGATTGCTGAACTGTAACAGCTAAGGGTAACATCAGAGAGACTCCAACCCTGTTCCATGAAACTCTTCGACGGAAAGACTTAACTTGGCTTTATTAATCTTTTTTTTTTTAGCATGTCTTAAGCACAGAAGGTTTGGGTTTGAAATTATCATGTTTCGAATGATCTTAAATAGAAAACCCAATGTTCCGTCACTCAACCATAAGGCCCCAACGTTATAACAAAATACGTTTACAGTTTTATTATTACTACTATAGCAAGTACGTAGCAGATTCAGAGCTACCCAGGATGGACTAAAATGACAGCTAAACTATAATCACTAAGGGTAACATCAAAGAGACTCTTCCCCTCTTTCCCTGTTCCATGAGACTCTTCCACTGAAAGACTTATCTTATAGATTTATCAATCTTTTTTTAAGTACAGAAGATTTGGATTTGAGATTATCAATGTTTCGAATGATCTTAATTGGGAAATCCAATATTCCATCGACCAACCCTTCTGACATTTATATTAAAATAAAAACTATACTGCCAAACTTCATATATAAGCACTGGTAAAAGATTTCGTATTTGACGTTAATAACAAGAATATAATTTTACTTATAACCTTGATATGGACATTTCACTGCATGTAATCATTACATACAAAATGCTTCAAGAAACAGATCTCGTTATACCACCTACGGTTCTTTATCAGAAAACACTTAGTTATAACCTTACTTAAGCACACATAACACGTCGTCCTTCGCGCAATCACTGCAATCGAACAAAACTACAAACAATACCAGAAATTAACAAAAGAAGACGAAAGAGGTAGCGAAACAATGAAGTAAACAAAAACCCACAGATCTGGTTGTTGGCAGGAGTATCATTGAAAGTTAAAAGGTGCAGTGGCCATCATTCGTAACAGGTATTCCCTTAGCAATAACTGCAGTCTGCAATAATTAATAATTACCGTCTGCCTACTGGAAGATTTCCAGACAGGAGAAGTTTACTTTTTACTCAGTAGAGTTGTCAACCCTACGTCCAATTCTCTACAGTCATATTAGGACCTACGTTTCAAAGTGGATTCCGAACAACTACAAACATTTACAACTACAAAGCTTTTTTTAGCACGTCTTAAGCACAGAAGGTTTGGGTTTGAGTTTATCAATGGTTCGATTGGTCTTAACTGGGAAATCCAATTTTTTGTCCACCAATCATTATGACCTTTATATTTAAAAATAATAACAATATATTGCAAAACTTCATATATAAGCACTGGTAGAAGATTGCGTATTTGATGTTAGGATCAAGAATATAATTTTACTTGCAACCTTGATATGGACATTTCACTTCATCGGACTAATGATCTTAATTTGGAAACCCGATGTTCTGTCCACTATTCATTCTGATCTTCATGTTTAAAAAATAATAGTAATAATATATTGCCAAACTTCATATATAAGCACTGGTAGAAGGTTGCGTATTTGATGTTAAGAACAAGAATATAATTTTACTTGTAACCTTGATATGGACATTGGACACATGCGGTCATTACATATAAAATACTTCAAGAAATAGATCTCGTTATACCACCTACATACAGTCTTTTCAACCGCCGTTCCCTTTATCGGAAAACACTTAGTTATAACCTTACTTAAGCACACATAACACGTCGTCCTTCGCGCAATCTCTGCAATCGAACAAAAACTACAAAACAATACCAGAAATTAACAAAAGAGGACGAAAGAGGTAGCGAAACAATGAAGTAAACAAAAACCCACAGATCTGGTTGTTGGCAGGAGTATCATTGAAAGTTAAAAGGTGCAGCGGCCATCATTCGTAACAGGTATTACCGTAGCAATAACCTACCACGCCTCGTTTCCAGTCGCCTCGCAAAAGGATGGTTTAAATCTTGTCTAACAAGATCGCAGATTACCAGCTTACAAAATGGGGATATTTGGCAAGCGCAAGAGCAGCAGTAAATTACTGGCTACTAGGTTGGAAGTTGCTGGAGATGGCGTCATATTTGTCGAGGCGGCAAGCCTTTGTTGTGAGCTACAACCTTGCCTAAGGGATCTCTTACGAAGAACATATTTGGGGTTATGGAAAGAGAAAGAGAGGAATTTTTTCGGTGCTGTTGTTTTTCTGGTTTTATTTTTATGTCCGATAGAGAGTGGAGAATAAAGGTTATTTATCATTTGTAATTGAAAGTGGGGGCAGTATTTGGTGAATACAACTTGTAACCGGTCCAACTGGAATACCAGAGTCCATTGGATTCGATGGCATATGACTTTTTGCAAGAAACAAGGTCATTGGAGACTCAAGAGTTGATTACCTTTTGGAAAAAAAAAAGGTATTTTCGAGAATTTATAAACAGGATCTCGAAGTAAAATCACAACACATAAAAAACGATTGTTTTTTAAAAAAAATAGTTTATAAAAATGTTAACAAACAAAATTCAAAGACACACTGCATTTTGCTAAATAAAAATAAGTTTAAAATAATGTATACAGATTTTATTTTTTTGGTCGGAGGGTGCATTATAATACTTATATTGATTTTCCATTTGGAAGCATTTGCATTTTTATAATTTTACATTTTTGAAATTTTTAATTGAAATAATACACAACAATTAAAAAAAAGAATATATGGCACCAAAAGGTTATTTAATTGCAACGCACACATCTATGTTAATATAACATAGAATTTAAATCATATAATTTAAAGAAACTTTTGTTTTGAATATAAGATAATATACAGAATACAAGGCATAAGAAGTAGGCATTTTTATTGTACTGAATTTTATAAATACCGATAAATAACATAAAATAATCACCGGTAACATTGACTAAGTACAACTTAGTCAAAGTTATCGTTCATTTATAAAATGCAGTACAATAAAAATACCCACTTCTTATGTGCTGAGTGTCTTTTTATGCCATTTTCTTTTTATTGTTCTTGCAGAGAGCTTCATCTGCATAACGCCCTTGTAATTTTAAAGTTTTGATTCACAATTATGTATAATAAACCGTTAATCGTATAGAGTATCTTAGTAATTACAATCCTCCTGTTTTAGTTATTGCTCCAAACTTTTAATTGCCTTAAAACAAAAGATTTAATGTTATTTTTTGTTTTAAGACAACTAAAATTGGATTGTGCTTAAAAAAGGATTTCGATTGACAAAATCAATAAATTTTAAATATCTCAATATGTGTAAAAATGCATTAGTTAATTCATTAGGTTCATAAGTTCATAAGTATAAATCATAAATTGATATTAAAAATATAATATAAATAACTTATTTGACTTTCTAACTGAATATTTCATTTCGCTAGTATAGTTTAATTATACAAATATAAAGACTTGTGTCCAAAATTATTGCAATTTCACAGTAAAAAATAAACTCAAATTTAATTACGTTATTCACAGACGTCATATAAAATACAGGTTAACGCCAGATCATATATTTCAGACATCTATGATAAAAAAAAACATCCCATTTAAAATAATAACAAATTAATCCCTACGATTGATTTTTCAAAGTTCTTAATTTGAAATTATCAACAGACCTTGACAGATTAAACTAATTCCATGGCAATCTCATTAACCAACTATTGTATGTGCAACTTGTAACACGAACCGGTACATCCATCCATTATTTCCATTCAAATCGCCCACCACTGCAACCAAATCAGCCTCTTTACCAGAAATCTCATTTCCAACGGGGAGTCCGTTGTACCACCCCTTCCATCTTTATCAGTATCGTTTGGCTGTGCAAACAGCGCCTCCTCTGGAGCATCATTAGAAGCCGTACCTGCAGAAAACGCCACCGGGACATTGGATTTGAAGTTATTAATCTATAACTGTTATGGGGCGGAGCATAATCAGCGAGTGACATTAATATTTAAGCTGGAAACTCCGTGTCCGATCCTATCTGTTTCACGGATTCCTTATTTAGTCACTTTGGCAAAGGAAGGTGCGTCAGGCGGAAAGTAGTTATTAAATTCTGGGCTTCTGCATTCTGTTAGGATGGAGTCCCCCCCCCCTGTTCAGGTGGACAATAGTCAGAGGGAGTCTTGAAGTCGGAAGTAATTTCAGTTAGCCTATAATGATAACAATTACAAGCAATGAATGGTTAGTAGTATCCAGTAATTGAAAAAAATTAGAATAAAGCTCATATCTATTTGTATATACTTTATCAAACCTTAAGGTGAATCCTAATCACGGTTGCCTTTAGGCAGAGAGTGGGTCAGATCTATATTCACGGATGTCTTATTTAGTCAATTTTAAATTTTAATGAAAAGAATCTTCTTTCTTACACAGTAAAAATTGTTTTATGTAGCTAGTTAAAGTAAAATAATTCTATTTACAAGCAATGAACGGTTAGTGGTATCCAATAATTGAAAAAAATTAGAATAAGGGTCATATCTATTTATGTATACTTTATTAAACCTTAAATTTAGATGAATCATATTCACGGATGGCTTTAGGTAGAGAGTTCTGAATAATATCTATATTCATGGATCTCTTACTTAAGCAATTTTTAATTTCAATAATTAAATATGAAAAAGAATTTTCTTTCCTTACACTGTAAAAATTGTTTTATGTAACCAGTTAGCATAAAATAATTCAAATTACGAGCAATGAATAGATCGTCATATAAAATGTAGGTTAACGCCAGATCATTTAATTCAGATACCAATCTAAGCTAAAAAAAATTATTCAAGAAACAAACAAATTAATCCCTACGACACATTTTTCAAAGTTTGTAATTTGAAATTATCATCAACAGACCTCGACAGATTAAACTAATTCCATGTAATCGCATCACAAACTATTGTATGTGCAACTTGTAACACTATCCGGAACATCCGTCCAATATTTCCATTCAAATCGCCTACCGCTACAACCAAATCAGCCTCTTGACCAGAAATCTCATTTCCAACGGGAGGTCCATTGTACCACCCCTTCCATCTTTATCAGTATCGTTTGGCTGTGCAAACAGCGCCCCCTCTGGAGCATCATTAGAAGCCCTACCTGCAGAAAACGCCGCCGGGACATTGGATTTGAAGTTATTAATCTGTACTGTTATGGGCGGCGAATAATCAGCGAGTGACATTAATATTTAAGCTGGAAACTCCGTGTCGGATCCTATCTATCTCACGGATGCCTTATTTAGTCACTTTGGCAAAGGAAGGTGCATCAGGCGGAAAGTAGTTATTAAATTCCGGACTTCTGCATTCTGTTAGGATGGACTTCCCCCTGCCCTGTTCAGGTGGACAATGGTCAGAGGGAGTTCGGGTATCTTGAGGTAGGAAGTAATTTCAATTAGCCTATTATGATAACAATTACAAACAATGAATGGTTAGTAGTGTCCAGTAATTGAAAAAATTACAATATGGATTCATATCTGTTTATGTATATTTTATTAAACCTTAAGGTGAATCCTATTGACGGCTGCCTTTAGGTAGAGTATTTTAGGATTAGGATGAATGGAAAGTAGTATCGTGTAATTGAAAAAAATTAGAAAAGGGTCATATCTATTTATGTAAATTTTATTTGCACCTTAGGATAGCGTGAATCCTATTCACTGATGTTCTTAGGTAGACTGTTTTGGATTCACGGATGTCTTACTTATAGAATGATTAATTTCAATGAGCAAATTTGGAAAAGAATCCTCTTTCCTTTACACTGTGAAAATTGTTTATGTAACTTATAAAATTGCTTTATGTTATTTGTAATTGTCTATCTAACTAGCTGGCGTAAAATAATTCTAATTACGAGCAATGAATGGATCGTTGTATTAAATACAGGTTAACGCCAGATTTATATTTCAAACCTCTATGGTAAAAGGATCATTCCACAAACAATAACAACAAACTAATCCTTACACCAAATTTTTCAAAGTCCGTAATTTGAAATTATCATGAACAGACCTTGACAGATTAAACTAATTCCATGCAATCTCATTACCAACCATTGAATGTGTAACTTGTAACACTGTCCGCTACATCCCCAATATTTCCATTCAAATCGCCCACCACTACAATCAAATCAGCCTCTTGACCAGAAATCTCATTTCCAACAGGGGGTCCATTGTACCACCCTTTCCATCTTTATCAGTATCGTTTGGCTGTGCAAACAGCGTCCCCTCTGGAGCATCATTAGAAGCCCTACCTGCAGAAAACGCCACCGGGACATTTGATTTGGAGTTATTAATTTATATTGTTATGGGGCGGCACATAATCAGCGAATGACAGTAATATTTAAGCTGGAAACTTCGTGTCCGATGCTATCTATTTCACGGATGCCTTATTTAGTCACTTTGGCAAAGGAAGGTGCGTCAGGCGGAAAGTAGTTATTAAATTCTGGACTTCTGCATTGTGCTAGGATGGAGTCTCCCCCTCCCCCCTGTTCAGGTGCACAATGGTCAGAGGGAGTCGGGTATCTTGAGGTAGAAGGTAATTTCGGTTAGCCTATTATGATAACAATTACAAGCAGTGAAGGGTTAGTATCCAGTAATTGAAAAAATTAGAATGAAGGTCATATCTATTTGTGTATATTTTATTAAACCTTAAGATAAGGTGAATCGATTTAGTCATATTTAATTAGGTGGACTGTTTTGGATTCATGGATGTCTTACTCATTTAGGTAGAGCGTTTCGGATCATATCTATATTAACGGATGTCTTGCTTATTCAATTTTAAATTTGAATGAATAAATTTGGAAAAGAATCTTCTTTCCTTATACTGCAAAAAATTATTTTAAGTTGCCAGTTAGCGTAAAATAATTCTAATACTAAGCAATTGATGTTTGTATTGTCCGTAATCCACATTAAACCGTAGGTTTCGGTCTAATAGTATCGTAGAGCGTTGTGGGGGTAGTATTACTCGCTTTCGTAGTATGTCTTCATGCAACACGTGCCCCCTGGGAGTGCTAAATGAGTAACAGTGGCGCAGCAATTGCTTATGACATAAAGATTAACTGCCTCTATATTTCCAGCTGCATTAGAACAATAACAGAAACAGAGTCATATATATTTATGTATATTTAACCTTATTATTATTAAACTTCAGGATAATGTGAATCGTATTCACGGATGCCATTTGATGGTGTGTTTCTTATGATATTATATTCACGGATGTCTTACTTTGTCAGTTGTAAATTTTAATGAATAATCTTTTTTCCTTACACTGTAAAAATTGTTTTATGTAATCAGTTAGAGTAAGATAATTTCTAATTACGAGAAATGAATAGATCGTCAAATAAAGTACTGGTCAACGCCAGTTCCTATAATCAGGACACATATATAATAAAATAAGAACTTCACAAACAATGACGACCAATTTTTCAAGGCCCATAATTTGAAATTATCCTCAACAGACCTTGACCGATTAAACTAATTCCGTGCAATCTCATTACCAACTATTGTATGTGCAACTTGTAACACTATCCGGTACATCCCTCCAATATTTCCATTCAAATCGCCTACCGCTACAACCAAATCAGCCTCTTGAACAGAAATCTCATTCACAACGGGGGTTCATTGTACCACCCCTTCCATCTTTATCGGTATCGTTTGGCTGTGCAAACAGCGTCCCCTCTGAAGCATCATTAGAAGCCCTACCTGCAGAAAACGCCGCCGGGACATTGGATTTGAAGTTATTAATCTGTACTGTTATGGGGCGGCGCATAATCAGCGAGTGACATTAATATTTAAGCTTGAAACTCCGCGTCCGATCCTATCTATTTCACGGATGCCTTATTGAGTCACTTTGGCAAAGGAAGGTGCGTCAGGCGGAAAGTAGTTATTAAATTCTGGACTTCTGCATTGTGTTAAGATGGAGTTCACCCTGTTCAGGTGGACAATGGTCAGAGGGAGTCGATTATCTTGAGGTAGGAAGTAATTTCGGTTAGTCTGTTATGATAACATTTACAATCAATGAATGGTTAGTGGTATCGAGTAATTGAAAAAAAATTAGAATAAGGGTCATATCTATTTATGTATATTTTATTAAACCTTAAGATAAGGCGAATCTATTTAATCATATTTATTTAGGTAGACTGTTTTGGATTCACGGATGCCTAGAAGATTATGCCTTAGATGATTCTTAGATGATTAGAAGAAGATGCCTTATTTAGGTAGAGTGTTTTGGATCATATCTACATTCACGGATGCCTTGCTTTGTAAATTTTCAATTTCAATGGATAAATTTGGTAAAGAATCTTCTTTCCTTACACTGTAAAAATTGTTTTATGTAACCAGTTAGAGTAAAATAATTCTAATTACAATCAATGAATAGTTAATAGTATCCAATAATTGAAAAAATTAGAATAAGGGACATATCTATTTATGTATATTTTATGAAACTTGAAGATAAGATGAATCCTATTAGGTAGAGTAATATACTAATGCACATAATGTGAATCCTACTCGTGGGATGCCTTTAGGTAGGAGTGTTTTGAGTCATATCTATATTCACGGATATCTTACTTGCCAATTTTTAATTTTAATGAAAAACTTGGAAAATAATCTTCTTTCCCTTCACTGCAAAAATTATTTTAAGTAATCAGTTAGCGTAAAATAATTTCTAATTACGTGCAATGAATAGATCGTCATATAAAATACAGGTTAACGCCAGGTCATATATTCCGGACACATATATGATAAACATATATTAGCCCAGCACTCACTCCCCATGTTTTGCAATTCGGTAGGGTGCCAATCGAGACAACTTAAGTGAAGTCATGTATAGTGCAGCGGCACCGTTGCTAGCGGCCGCTATCATGAAGACTTTTAACTTCATATAACTTTAATAATAATATTTTAAATCCATAGACACGATAACAGCAACAACAACAACATATATGATAAAATAAGAAATTCCGCAACAATAATAAGAAATTAATCCCTACGACAAATTTTCCAAAGTTCTTGATTCGAAATTATCATCAACAGACCTCGGCAGATTAAACTAATTCCATGCAATCTCATTACTGACTATTGTATGTGCAACTTGTAACACTATCCGGTACATCCATCCAATATTTCCATTCAAATCGCCTGCCACTGCAACCAAATCAGCCTCTTGACCAGAAATCTCATTTCCAACGGGAGGTCCATTGTACCACCCCTTCCATCTTTATCAGTATCGTTTGGCTGTGCAAACAGCGCCCCCTCTGGAGCATCATTAGAAGCCCTACCTGCAGAAAACGCCGCCGGGACATTGGATTTGAAGTTATTAATCTGTACTGTTATGGGGCGGCGCATAATCAGCGAGTGACATTAATATTTAAGCTTGAAACTCCGCGTCCGATCCTATCTATTTCACGGATGCCTTATTGAGTCACTTTGGCAAAGGAAGGTGCGTCAGGCGGAAAGTAGTTATTAAATTCTGGACTTCTGCATTGTGTTAAGATGGAGTTCACCCTGTTCAGGTGGACAATGGTCAGAGGGAGTCGATTATCTTGAGGTAGGAAGTAATTTCGGTTAGTCTGTTATGATAACATTTACAATCAATGAATGGTTAGTGGTATCGAGTAATTGAAAAAAAATTAGAATAAGGGTCATATCTATTTATGTATATTTTATTAAACCTTAAGATAAGGCGAATCTATTTAATCATATTTATTTAGGTAGACTGTTTTGGATTCACGGATGCCTAGAAGATTATGCCTTAGATGATTCTTAGATGATTAGAAGAAGATGCCTTATTTAGGTAGAGTGTTTTGGATCATATCTACATTCACGGATGCCTTGCTTTGTAAATTTTCAATTTCAATGGATAAATTTGGTAAAGAATCTTCTTTCCTTACACTGTAAAAATTGTTTTATGTAACCAGTTAGAGTAAAATAATTCTAATTACAATCAATGAATAGTTAATAGTATCCAATAATTGAAAAATTAGAATAAGGGACATATCTATTTATGTATATTTTATGAAACTTGAAGATAAGATGAATCCTATTAGGTAGAGTAATATACTAATGCACATAATGTGAATCCTACTCGTGGGATGCCTTTAGGTAGGAGTGTTTTGAGTCATATCTATATTCACGGATATCTTACTTGCCAATTTTTAATTTTAATGAAAAAACTTGGAAAATAATCTTCTTTCCTTCACTGCAAAAAATTATTTTAAGTAATCAGTTAGCGTAAAATAATTTCTAATTACGTGCAATGAATAGATCGTCATATAAAATACAGGTTAACGCCAGGTCATATATTCCGGACACATATATGATAAACATATATTAGCCCAGCACTCACTCCCCATGTTTTGCAATTCGGTAGGGTGCCAATCGAGACAACTTAAGTGAAGTCATGTATAGTGCAGCGGCACCGTTGCTAGCGGCCGCTATCATGAAGACTTTTAACTTCATATAACTTTAATAATAATATTTTAAATCCATAGACACGATAACAGCAACAACAACAACATATATGATAAAATAAGAAATTCCGCAACAATAATAAGAAATTAATCCCTACGACAAATTTTCCAAAGTTCTTGATTCGAAATTATCATCAACAGACCTCGGCAGATTAAACTAATTCCATGCAATCTCATTACTGACTATTGTATGTGCAACTTGTAACACTATCCGGTACATCCATCCAATATTTCCATTCAAATCGCCTGCCACTGCAACCAAATCAGCCTCTTGACCAGAAATCTCATTTCCAACGGGAGGTCCATTGTACCACCCCTTCCATCTTTATCAGTATCGTTTGGCTGTGCAAACAGCGCCCCCTCTGGAGCATCATTAGAAGCCCTACCTGCAGAAAACGCCGCCGGGACATTGGATTTGAAGTTATTAATCTGTACTGTTATGGGGCGGCGCATAATCAGTGAGTGATATTAATATTTAAGCTGGAAACTCCGTGTCCGATGCTATCTATTTCACGGATGCCTTATTCAGTCACTTTGGCAAAGGAAGGTGCGTCAGGCGTAAAGTAGTTGTTAAATTCTGGACTTCTGCGTTGTGTTAGGTTAGAGTTCTCCCCTGTTCAGGTGGACAATGGTCAGAGCGAGTCCGGGTATCTTGAGGTCGGAAGTAATTTCAGTTAGCCTATTATGGTAACAATTACAAGCAATGAATGGTTAGTAGTACCCAGTAATTGAAAAAAAAATTAGAATAAGGGTCATATCTATTTATGTATACTTTTTATTAAACCTTAAAGACAAGGCCTTTAGGCAGAGTGTTTCGGATGATATCTTTATTCACGGATGTCTTATGCAGTCAACTTTTAAGAAAAAACTTTTAAGATTAATGAAAAACGTCGAAAATAATCTTTTTGGCCTTACATATTATAGATATTATTTAGATATTATTTGAAGTAGAAAAGTTAGCGTAAAATAATTCGAATTAAAAGCTATGAATGTTTCGTATTATCTAGTATTTGAAAAAAATTAGAATAAGGGTCATATCTATTTACGTATAAGGATCATGATCCTATTGATGAATAAGGATCATATCTGTATATACTTTATTAAACCTTAAAGATAAGCTGAATCCTATTCACGGATGCCTTTAGGTAGAGTATTTGGGGTCATATCTATATTCACGGATGTCTTACGTAGTCAATTTTTAATTTCAATGAAAAAACTTGGAAAAGAATCTTCTTTCCCTAAACTGTAAAAATTATTTTAAGTAATCAGTTAGCGTAAAATAATTTCTAATTACGAGCAATGAATAGATCGTCATATAAAATACAGATCAAAATATTCCGGACACATATATGATAAAATAAGAATTTCACAATCAATAAAAACCAATTAATCCCTAAGCCAAATTTTTCAAAGTTCGTAAATTGAAATTATCATCAACAGACTTTGACAGATTAAACTAATTTCATGCAACCTCATTACCAACTATAGTATGTAACACTATCCGGTACATCCCCCAATATTTCCATTCAAATCGCCTACCACTGCAACCAAATCAGCCTCTTGACCAGAAATCTCATTTCCAGCGGATCTAGTGTACCACCCCTTCCATCATTATCAGTATCGTTTGGTTGTGCAAACAGCGCCCCCTCTGGATCATCATTAGAAGCCCTACCTGCAGAAAGCGCCACCAGGACATTGGATTTGTAGTTATTAATCTGTACTGTTATGGGGCGGCGCATAATCAGCGAGTGACATTAATATTTAAGCTGGAAACTCCGTGTCCGATCCTATGCATTTCACGCATGCCTTATTTGGTCACTTTGGCAAAAGAAGGTGCGTCAGGTGAAAAATAGTTATTAAATTCTGGATTTCTGCATTGTATTAGGAAGGAGTTCAGGTGGACAATGGTCAGAGGAAGGTCGGAAGTAATTTTGGTTAGCCTGTTATGATAACAATTACAAGCAATGAATGGTTAGTGGTATCCAGTCATTGAAAAAATTAGAATGAGGGTCATATCTATTTGTGTGTATTTTAATAAACCTTAGAATAAGGTGAATCCTTTACAAGGATGCTTTTACGCAGAGTGTTTTGTATTCACGGATGTCTTACTTATGCAGTTTAATTTCAATGAATAAATTTGGAATAGAATCTTTTTTCTTACACTGAAAAATTGTTTTATGTAACCAGTTAAAGTAAAATAATTCTAATTACGATCAATGAATGGTTAATAGTATCTAGTAATTGATAAAAGTTAGAATAAGGGTCATATCTTTTTATGTATATTTTATCAAACCTCAAGATAAAGTGAATCTAATTAGTCGTATCTATTTAGGTAGACTGTTTTGGATTCATGGATGCCTTACTTATTTAGGTAGAGTGTTTTGGAACATAATCTATATTCACGGATGTCTTGATTAATCAATTTTTAATTTCAATGGATAAATTTGGAAAATAATCTTCTTTCCTTACACTGTAAAACTTGTTTTATGTAACCAGTTAGCGTAAAATAATTGTAATACGAAGCAATGGATGTTTGTAGTGGTTCGGAATGCACTTCAAATAGTAGGTCTCGGTCTCATAGGATCTTAGAGCGTTGTAGGGGGTAGTGTCCGTTGGGTATAGCATAAAGATTAATGAACCCTTGCTTAAAATGAGCCCTTGCTTATAGCATAAAGATTAACTGTCTCTCTATTGGCAGCTACATTAGAACAACATCAAAATAAGAATCATATCCCTTTATGTATATTAAACTTTAAGATAAGGTGAATCCTATTCACGGATGCCTTTAGGGTAGAGTGTTTTGGATTGTTTGGATTGTTTGGATTGAAGTGTTTGTTTTGGATTAGTGTGAATGGATCGTCATATAAAATATCAACGCCAGGTCATATATTCCGGACACATATATGATAAAATAAAAATTTCACAAACAACAGCGACAAATTAATTCCTACGACAAATGTTTCAAATTTCATAATTTGAAATTATCATCAACAGACCTTGACAGATTAAACTAATTCAATGCAATCTCATTACCAACCATTGTATATGCACCTTGTAACACTATCCTGTACATCCATCCAATATTTCCATTCAAATCGCCTACCACTACAACCAAATCAGCCCCTTGACCAGAAATCTCATTTCCAACGGGGGGTCCATTGTACCACCCCTTCCTCCTTTATCAGTATCGTTTGGCTGTGCAAACAGCGCCCCCTCTAGAGCATCATTAGAAGCCCTACCTGCAGAAAACGCCACCGGGACATTTGATTTGGAGTTATTAATCTATAACTGTTATGGAACGACGTATAATCAGCGAGTGACATTAATATTTAAGCTGGAAACTCCGCGTCGGATTCTATCTGTTTCACGGATGCCTTATTGAGTCACTTTGGCAAAGGAAGGTGCGTCAGGCGGAAAGTAGTTATTAAATTCTGGACTTCTGCATTGTGTTAAGATGGAGTTCCCCCTGTTCAGGTGGACAATGGTCAGAGGGAATTTGGTTATCTTGAGGTCGGAAGTAATTTCAGTTAGCCTTATTATGATAACAATTATGAGCAATGAATGGTTAGTGGTATCCAGTAATTGAAAAAATTAGAAAAAGTGCCATATCTATTTATGCATACTTTATTAAACCTCAAAATAAGGTGAATTCTATTCACGGATGCTTTTAGGTAGTCTGTTTTGGATTCAAAAATAATTATAATTATGATCAAAGAATGGATCGTAGAATTAGGTAATTAGAAAAATTGAATTTAAGTGTATAAAGTGTTTTGAAAACAATCTTTTTTATTCTTTTCAATGTAATGAATTATTTTATTTAGTCAAGTATTAAAATTAGAATAAAATAATTCTAATAACAATCAATGAATGGATTGTAGTATCTAATAATTAGGAAAATTTGAATTTAAGCTAATCTTTCTTAAATGTAAAATTTGTTATAAGATAACTTTAAAAAAAATTCCTTAAAATATTTTATGTTATAAATTTAAGCATATTTTTTTTAATAACAAAGAGAACGTCTGTTGAATTACATGACAATAATTGTAACAGTAAATAATGTTATTCTTACAATGATGTAGTACACATTTAAATAGGTACACGATGCTTTAAAAATCGAAATGAATGTAAAGAATAAATTTAACATTATTGCGCAACATATTATCTCTATAAAACATGAATTCGCATTACACAATTTCTGCCTGAGCTATTTCAAGAAATGAAAGAAATTTTATTATGAAGTTGGGTTTCCGCACCAGCCAATCGGAAGCTTGATCTCCAGTCTTCTCAGGCTTCTGATAGGTTAACATTCTAGAGCGTAAGCTTTTACTATCCGATGGAAACCTACTTTAACATCACAAATTTGGAGGATTGAGAAATCTTCGTACAAAAAGAATAAGATCATAATTTTTTAAAGCAAGATAAGTTGTTTTAGTTTATTAGCAATTAATAAATCGCCCATAATTTATGACTCTACGTTTTTCTTAATTATATATCTATTATAACGAAGTATTTCTAAAATATTATTTATTCTTGATAATTATTTATTTTTACACATAATTTTCTAGTTATTTTAAAACTATAAGACATAGAGATTCAGAAAGCTTTTTTTGCTGAATAAATTAATTTTTTATTTGAGGCATACCCAAAATATAGAGAAAAAAAAATCAATTAAATAAAAATTATAATTTTAATGTATTTTAACAATATAGCATTTTGTTATAATACAATAATAAAGTCAATTATAATATCAATGTTTTATAGCAATTTATTTTTACAAAATATCATACGGGTTCGTGGGCTTGGTCTAGATTAGATATCTAAACAACAAAGTAACAACAACAAAATATCAATGCTTAATTTGATAAAAAAAAAATCCAGTACATCTTTTTTAATCATATGTTTTTAAATTTAAATCCTTTGAAATAGAGCATATGTCAAAAAAAAACAAGAAATTATTTTTAATATTTTATTTTCTTATTTGGAGTATTAAAGGCTCACACTCAAAAATTTTTTAAATATTTGATTTTATAATTGCTATTATTTTTTTGCTAATCATTAATATTATCAAAAATTAAAATATTTTATTTATTAAATGTGGCAAAGTCAAATTGTATTTGACAGTAGCGGCGCAAAATCTTTTTACAATAGCAAAGAAATCATAGATTATAATATTCTAGGGAATAATAGCCTCGTTAGTAAAAAAATCAATTATAAATGATAGCATAGCTGTAAGAAACCAATCAATAAATAAATATTATCAAACGGATGATATCAATTGATGAATTATTAATAGTAAGTTTTTATAGCACTGTTTTATTTTTTTTCACGACTGGATAAATAAATACAGAAACTATCATAATCAATAAAAACAATATAAAAATTGTGTAATCTTTTAATTTATTTGATTTTATCTTCCTTATTCAAATAATCTTTTTATATGTTATTTACTATAATTTTTTTAACTTAATTATAAATGTTTTATATCTTATTTATTATAATATTTTTATATCTTATTTACTGTAATATTTTTATATCTTATTTATTATAATTTATAACCATTTTTTTTTATTTTGAATTATAAATTTTTTTATTTAGCTTTTTAAAATTTTTTTTATTAAAATTTTTTTTTTATTGAGGAAATTTTTATATTTTTTTATAAGCAATTTTTTTTTATTTAGGAAAATTTTTTTATTAGCAATTATTTATTGAGGAAATTCTTATATTTTTTATTAGCAATTTTTTTATTTAGCAAATAGTTTTATTTTTTTATTAGCAAATTTTTTTTTAAATAGGAAATTTGTTTTTTTTTATTTAGGAAATTTGTTTTTTTAATTTAGGAAAATATTTTTATTAACAATTTTTTATTTAGAAAATAGTTTTATTTTTTTATTAGCAATTTTTTTTTTTATTTAAAAAATTTGTTTTTTTTATAATTTTTTTTTATTTAGGAATTTTTTTTTATTATTATCATTTTTTTTTATTTAGGAATTTTTTTTTATTAGCAATTTCTTATTGAGGAAATTGTTTTATTTTTTTATTAGCAATTTTTTTTTTATTTAGGAAATATGTTTATTTTTTTATTAGCATTTTTTTTTTTTTTTTTTAGGAAATTTTTTTTTATTAGCAATTTTTTATTGGGGAAATTGCTTTATTTTTTTATTAGCATTTTTTTTTTTATTTATTTAGGAAAAATTTTTTATTAGCAATTTTTTTTATTTAGGAATTTTTTTTTTTTTTTAGAAATTTATCTTTTATTTTATTTTTAATTTTTTTTTATGTCCTTGTATTTCCGAACTAAGTGAGGATGGTACGAGACGAGACAAGAGAAATTAATCAACGGCTTCCATGTCTACGAGAGGATCGGTGCAAAAAATCCATGAGCTGGAAAGTCCTTCCAATTCCAAATTGCACGCGTAATATACCAGTACTTCCTTTCTATGAATAACATGAACTTCTTTCCTGAACATTCTTCTCTGATTAATAGTGAATTTGCTATATATATGGCATTCAAATAACAAATGCGTGCCTTCTTCTATTCTGGGACAAAATGATAGACATTTAAAAAGAAAACTTTCACCATACAAAATATAATTAAATTGCACTTATAAATAATGATTATTATAAATTAATGAACTGTTACCTCAATTTGAATTATTTACATTAGTTAGCTATAAAAAAACAATGTAACTAAAATAATAATATCATCAATTGTTAGTACATTATAACAAATCATATAAAAATTAATATTATTAATCACAAAGCTTTCATTGCTTATGATAATAAGAACACAATTAAAAGATATGAAATTCGTATACACAATGTAGCAAATGTTTACAGTTAATTTTATTACAGATTCTATTCACATAAAATTCGTAAGTCATAAAATCTAAATACATAAATATACTACAACATTTCAGAAATTGAAACTGAAGTTTATATTAAGCCTCGGGTACTTTTGCAACGTTTATTGCATCCTAATTAACTTTAACGATATCATTTTAATCTTCTTAATTGCTTAGGCGAAAAGTCTGTTCGCCTAATTCATTGCCTAAAAAAAATTAATCAATTTTCAGATTGTGGCTAATTTATAAAAGTTTTAAATTAGCAGATAAAGGATTATAATTAACTTAATCTTATTTATAAATAAAAATTTTCTTTTCCAACATATCGATGTACTACTGTGCCCAAAAAGTAAGAACAATTTTTTTTTTTTTTTTTTTTTTTTTTTTTTTTTTTTTTTTTTTTTTTAATCTCTTCATTTATTCTTCCAAATTTATTTCATCGCCTTCAATGCACTTACGCCAATTTTTTTTCGAATCCTCAATGCATGCTAAAAAGTCATCGGCAGGAATGGCCTTCAAAGCGCGCGGCGATTCACGTTGAATCTCTTCAATCGACTCAAAACGGTGTCCCCGGAGTGGTCTTTCGAGCTTTAGAGAATAGCTTGAAGTCGCACGGTGTGAATACGGTGGAACGATATGTGTTTCATTTTTGGCGAAAAAGTCACGAAGAATAAATACAGTGTGAGCTGGCGCATTCAGTGTTTTCTGTACCAATAGAGATTTGACGCGTTTGAGGCCCAAAAGCAAATTCCCATTCCCACTCAAATAATGATTTCGTCACTGTGCGCTCATCCAACTTTCATCCTCCATAGCTCAATCGCGTGAATCATTCAGTCCCCCATTTCGTAAGTACCCATGAAACAGCAAAGTTTGTGATTGCACGACTTTCTTTGATGCAAATAATGCACAAGTAACATTTCGTAAATTTATATTGTTATGCCCATCATAAACTTATCGTTTGAATGGAAAGATCGGTTTACTTCATGAGCGAAGTAACAAAATAAGACCGTGTCCTACCCACATTTGAACGCGCGAGTCACAAGTATCGTTCGTAACCGCTCTTCAAACCGCTTTATTTCAGTAGTGACGGAAAACGCACAGCGCGCGATTTGATAAATTCTGGGAAAAAGAAAATTCCCGATCCAGATAAACAGCTTTAACGCGTGAGCCGTGAATATCGTTGAAAAAAAGGTTTTTCCGAGCATTTAGTTATGAGCTCGAAAAGCAAATCCTGTAGACATCTTCCAAAAGATCGTAAATCCTTTGATACGCGACTTAAAGGGCGAGAATTTTCTTTTAGCGAAAGTGACGAACGTTTGGCGGCATGCTATGCATTTTCTTTACACTGAAACAGTTAGCGCTTTTCTTCCATACTGAAACATGTCAGTTTGAAGATCTTTAACGAATAATGATTGTGCTCTATAGTTGAATGAGAAGTGGCTACATAATCTATTTTTGGTCACACATCAGAGAATTTACGACCTTCCGAAAGACGACTGGTAAAGCGACGTCCAGACGGGAGGGCGAGAGAGGCGAGTCGATCTCTCTCCAAGTGTCTCCGTTTGACCGCGAGCAGCAAGTCCTGTTATCTCTGACTGGGAGTGACAACTGGTCGTAAATAGTGTCCGAGAGAATCCCTTTGATATACGGAAAAAACCGACTCTGATCGAAGTGGGGCGGAGATAGCTGACTCACTTAAAGTGTTCTGTTCACACTGAGACAAACCTGTTTATAATTGGTTAGCGAGACTGATTTGCTAGTGACTGATGCGCATTCAAATGTGGACGCAGCCGTTGAAGCTTCAGAGAGAATTGTTTGAGTTACAACACGCAATGCACTGATTACCTCTTATCTGCGTACATTAAAAAAAAAAAAAAAAAAAAAAAAAAATCCGCATTTTCAACGGTTACGGGTGCGTTCGAACAAGAAACTCAGAGATTCGTGTAGAAGTTTTTGTTTTGATCGATGAGTTCCGTTTCGATTTAAGCGACATAACCAGCTAAGACTTATCGAAATATCCATAATAATGGTGGGATACTTAACTGTCCCCCGCCAACTGGAAGTTAAGATGAGTATATTACATTTGATAGCCGTAGCCCCTGAGGCGCCATCCCCTTACTATAGAGTAAAGCGTTATATGGCCTGTTCTTCTTTCAATCGAGTTAAATTTCAGTTTCAATTTTTAACTTGATTCAACTTACAGCACATGCAATCATTTATGCTGACTTTCAAATATGAATCTTAAATTTGCGAAATACTCTTCTGGCCAGCTAGATCACCAGATCTATTTTCAGTTGAGCACGTTTTCAGTTTTATACACCTGCAATTCTAATCGTTCTAACCTATTCAACTCGATAATTGGAGAAAGCTTGGCAAATTTGCAAATCAATGTCAGGGAGCAATTACCCCTGAAAGTCCTCCCGGAATGCCCCATCCGAAGCCCATATGAATGAAATACGTGATCCACTGATGCACAAAAGAAGAAAAAAATAAATATTATGATATTTACTGAAATTAAACAATGCCAAATCATATAAAGTGTATTTTTCCCCCTCACATCAGCATACATTTTATGCTTTTATGCAGCACTCTTTATTTTGTGCACCCTATGCTTTACCGTTTTCAGTGAGTGGACGGCCCCTCCTCGTGCGAGAAGTGAGGAAGAAAAGAAAGCAGGGCAGTCAATGCATCGCGAGTGGCCGCGGGCGATGGGAGAAAGCGAGGCCCAGAGTGGGTGAGGGGCTGACCTTGAAAGCAGAAGGGGGGCGCCGAGGTCAGCTGAGTGCGACGCCCACAAAGTTCACCCGCCGGCCCCATAAATAGGAGGCTTAACACCTTCCCGCCATTGCTGGCCACCGGTGGGGTCGCCGCAATTACCCTCTATCGCCTTGTTTATGGCCATGGTTTGTTTGAGCAGCGTATTGTTTCGTTTTTCTTTACAGAAAATACTGAATACGTTGGTTTATTTCAATGCTTATTTTTTTTCAATTTGGTGATATTTGAGTCTATATTTGTGATTATATTGTTTCTAATTAAATAGGAAATTTATTTTTTTAATTAAAAACGTTATATAGTTCTGAGTAAAAATTCTATCTCCATTGATACTCAAATCTTGGTACTAAGTACGAATGCAGTACCAATATTTGAGTACCTATTGAAGAAAAAAATTTTCTTGTGTTTTCTCGTGAGTTTCTCGTCAATAATTATCAATTAATTATGTTAACTAATTATCAATTATTAAGTAGAATTGTTCAGTTTCGCTATTTAATAATTTAATTCGCTAAATAAGAACAGTATGATTCTTTAAACTCAAAGTTATTCAAAAGATTATTATTAGAAATTCCTACTAATTAAGTATAATTGATTAATTCAATGACAATTCAATTCGATTCTTTCGATGACAATTCAATTCGTAGTTAATTCAATTTTAAATAACATATAATAAATTTTTAATACAACAAATATTTAATTTACAATTACAGTTATTATTATCAAATTTTTAATGTCAATGTGTAATTAGTTTTTTCAGAATTATAATTCTTCAATGAATTATCCATTTAACTTTATTTAAATATGAATGGAAAAATCATTAAAATATTCAATGATATTCACTATAAATAACGAATGTAAAAATATTCAGAATACTAATTTTCATAACTACAATTAATTTTATTAAGATATCTTAATGACTAACTACTAAAATATAATTTATTAATTTCTTGATAAAATGTTAACGATAAACATTTTAATGCCTTCAATCCTCAATGAAATTAGTAGGAATTCTTATTCGTAATGCTTATCGTAATGCTGATGATTATTCGTAATGCTTATTGTTTAATATCAGGTAACTGATGATTACCCATAATGCTTATCGTTAAATATCAAGCTACTTAATTATCAGTAATGTTTATCGTTAAATACCAGTCTACTTGAATATCAATAATGCTTATTGTTAAATAATAGGTTATTGATAATTATCCATAATGCTTATCGTTAAATATTAGGCTACTGATGATTATCCGTAATGTTTATCATTAAATATCAGGCTATTGATGATTATAAATAATGCTTATCGTTAAATATCAGGCTACTTAAATATAAGTAATGCTTATGATTAAATATCATGCTACTTAAATATCAGTAATGTTTATCCTTAAATATAAGGCTACTGATGATTGTCAGTGATGCTTATCGTTAAATATCAGATTACCGATGATTATCCCTAATGCTTATCGTTAAATATCAGGCTACTGATGATTATATGCTTATCGTTAATTATTAGACTAATTTCGTCTGATACAGGATAAGAAAGTTCTCTGCGCGGTCAAACAATTAACAAATCTTGATTTCAACGTATGTGAAATCTAGTTACAAAATATGAGATTATTTTTATTTGTACGAAATAAAAAAACATATTCTACGTTTAAAAGCATCCCTTTGGCATCAAAGACAGGTAGTATCTATTGAAAATCAAGCAAACTCCCCCTTCCCCCCTAAAGTGCTAATGCGATGATTGGAGTAATTTGCTTGCCTTTTTCTGGCTTTTCACCCTAGTGCCCCCATGAAGTTAGCTTTTCATCTTTATGTAATTAATAATTGGATTTGGTAGAACATACATAAATCTAATTTGAGACCCAAGCACTCAGGGGTATGTAGTAATCGTGTTTGTGCATTTGATGATAAATTTTGCCACTTAGCAGGCCCGGGGTTGCAAAGGCCGCAGGTACACACTGTAACTTGGCCGTAAGCCGCATAGAATAAAAAAATTATAATAATAAAAATTATTTAAGGTATATATACTTAATTTCTTTATATATAATAAAAAATAAATTATATATTATAACGAAAATTAAATAATATTTTTAAATGTTTATTAAATAGCTTTAAAAAAGTCATATATTTTTATCTATAAATATAAACAGGCAAATAATATGTTCAGAATACGATAAGAATCGTTATGTTTAATGTAATGTATTACACCTTATGTAAATGACATAATCTAGTTTATTGCATTTTTAATGAAGTTATATAAATAAATAAATTAGAAAATAATGATAAATAAATAAAACCTACGCATGCTGCCGACAATTAATGTTTTTTGCTTTTTAATTTTATACCTTATTTCCTTATTCATGTTATTTTTAATCGTTTTAATTTTATACTTTTTTTCATTATTCATGTTTATTTTTAACTGTTTTAATTTAATGTTCAAAAAAAAAAAAAAAAAAAAGTATTTTAAACTATTGTATTTAAGCAAAGTATTTAACAAAAAAAAAAATATATATATATGAGTGGAATATATAATAAGCAACTGCAAATGAATACATTAAGCTAATTATTTAGCTAAGCTAATTATTTAAAAATTGAAGTATATTGAAGTGATTAAAAAAAATGATTTGAAAAATAATAGAAATGTAAAGACCAAAATCATTCTGAAGGAAATGAAATCATTACCGTAATTATATTTCTTAAATACGAAGATTTGAGATCATCAATAAAAAAAATAAACAAATAAATCATAGGCTTACTAACAATCTCAGTAAATTTAATTTTGAAAACCAACATATTATATAATTTTCTTTTTCTCTCTTTGAACTTCGAAATTCTATCACAAAATTCAAAAGTCTAAAATCTTTTAGAAAAAAAGTTAAGATCTTACTTAAGAGACAAAATTCTATCACCAATAATCTGAAATAATCCTCTAATTTTTCAATCCGACGCCTGCATTGGTTTTGGTTTGTAATCTTAATTAAATATCTATTTAAAAGTAATGCGATTTAAATGAAACACATTGATTTAAATCTCATTATAGTCAACAAAAACTGTTCAATAAATTTTCCTTTTTTCCATTTATTCAAAAGCTACGGCAATTAAATGTTCTTTACCAATTAAAATGGAATTCAAACATTGAGATTACCAAATATTTATTTCGGAATTGAACAAATTCCTTTTAATTGCAATAAATACATAAAAAATAAATGCAACCAAAATAAAAAATGCAGTGTTTTTAAACTAAATATAGTATTTTATACGGAGATAAAAAAAAGCAAACAATGTTTTAAAGATAGCTAATTATAGTTTTGCCGTGCTATATTTAGGTTAAGTTCTATTTAAAAATCTGTTTTCACAATTATAAATAGCTGATTAAACTTTAAATAAAATATTTTTTGCTTTTGAATTATTTTGAGACATATTTAAATTGAATTTCAGGTTTTACTGAGACTTCATTTGAAAAAGTTCTCGAATTTATTTATTTATTAATTTATTTATTTATGTTTCCCTGTATAACGATAAGGGCCTGATGGCTGAGTGACTAGTGCTCTGGCGCTCGGCACCACAGGTTTCGAGTTCGAGTCCCGGCGGTGCCATGGATGTGTGTAGTGGTTCGGAATCCACTTAAAACCGTAAATCCTGATTGAATGAATATGGCTGTAGAGCACTGTGCGTAAGGCTGACAACCCTACCCTGTAAAAAGAAAACATCTCCTGTCTTGAAATCTGCCAGTATGCAGACGGCCTTGGACCACCACGGTGCTGTTGCGCCATTGATGATGATGTTGTATAATGGCAAGCTTTGTATTTCACTTATGTTTACCATGAAAATCCACCTAGGGGATGATGAAATATTAACATTGCCCGGGACTTTTAGGAATAACTGGCCCGCATTTGTCTGTCATATAAAAGAAAACCAAACCCACTATGAAAATTGAATGTCGATACGAGACTGTCACACGCACTGTCAGAATCATCATTTTATGGATTCAAACCTGAATCCTCCTACCTGTGAATATCACTACTGCGCGTGTAGTTGCGCATGTACTACTGGATTTCGAGTTGAGTATTCAGTATGAATTCTTTTAAAAATGCAGAAAAAACTATTTTCAAGACAGGGTTTATATATTCAGTTTTATTTTATTTATTTTTATTTTATTATTTTTTAATGACATAACATAAAAATTAAATAAAACTCGAATTCTATTCATATTCCAATCAATTTTTATATTATAAATGTGTTGCCATGGTAACGGAATTTTGCATAATGCTTTTAATCACTTGAGCCATCTATGAAACTTATTCTTTATTTCATTTAAAACTAAAACGAATATGACATGAGATTGTTATAAAATAAAAATTATTTACAAATTAAAATAAAAAATATGAAAACGTTAATAAATTTAGATATGTATTGGTCAAATACAAAAATACAAATGTTCTTTCAAGGCTAAGAGAGAGAGAGAGAGAGAAAATTAAAAAGTTATTCCTTAACATTATTTTAATCTTTAACATTTTATGTATCAACATAAAAGACTAAGTTAATTTCTTTATAGTTTATAAATAAATAAATAAACAAATGAATAAATAAAATAAAAACAGTTCGTTTTGCAATAGTAAGGAAACTAATGATTACAATATTGCACGGAAGGATTACATCATCAATAGCAAATCAATCACAAATGATTACACAGTTGTAGAAATTCAATCGACAAATGATTGTTGCAACTGAAAGATACCAATTGACAAGTGATTGATTGGTGCCTTTTTATAGTAAGGCACACGATATAACCTGATTAACGTACAATTTATTAACAAGTTAATAAATTGTACATTAATAAAAAAAAATGATAACTCTATTGTAAATATTTTGATAATATACTGAATGAGGGAGAAAACAACAACATAATCTTTCTTAATTACTTTTTCTTTCCTTTAATTTGGTTATTTAAAAGTTCAATAACATTTTTTATTTCTTACATGAAAACTAAATTGACATTAGCAAAGATATTGAAATGAATGTCCATCAATTTATGCAATGCCATCAGTTGACGGAAACTGAATATATAAATAGATCAGAGTGAATATCAAAATACTCTTATAAGTACATTAAGGCAACAATTTAAATAAATGAGTATGCCAAATGTGCTGTCCAGTTAGTAGAAATACCATGTCGTCTAGTTAGTAAAAATACCGTGTCATCTAATTAGTAGAAATATCATGTCGTCTAGTTAGTAGAAATAACATGTTGTCTAGTTTGTAGAAAGATCATTTTTTTTTAACATCACAAGAATATCTGACTCTAGATAAAAGCAAGCAGCTTTCATTTTGTGCAGGATGGATTCGTCTCTATGGTAATCTATCTTCTTCTTTTTCATTGGGTAACAGCTTCATGGTGTGCCAAGACCGTCTGCCTACTGGCAGATTTCGAGACATGAGATGATTTCTTTTTACGGGCTAGAGTTGGCAGCCGTAAGCCCAAAGCCCTATAGTCATGTTAGACCGGGACCTATAGTTTAAAGTGGATGGGAGCCTGATGGCTGAGTGTCTAGCGCTTAATGCCACAGGTTTTTAATTCGTATCCCGGCAGTACCATGGATGTTTGTAGTGGTTTGGAATCCACTTTAAGCCGTAGGGTCCGGTCTCATATGACCGTAGAGCGTCACAAAGCCCTGGTACAAATAAATAAATAATAATGTATTACTTATTGAAAGACTTCGTTATTATTTATTGTTACCAATTAAAATAAAAAAAATTATAATCACTTATGTGTGCCTTAATAGTAAAAAATCATCAGCAAACAATCAGAAACAATGAGAGGGATCTCGTTGTCATTACCATTTATTTGTACCAATTAAAATTTTTAAAAATTCTAATCACTTATATGTGCCTTAATAGAAGAAGAAAAAAAAAAAAAAAAAAAAAAAAAGAAAAAAAAAACACCAGCAAACAATCCGAAATAATGAAAAAAACCTGTTGTTGTTATCATTTATTTGTACCAATTAAAATAATAGAAAAATAATCCTTTATGTGTGCCTTAATAGAAAAAAAAAACAGAAACAATGTTGTCGTTATTATTTATTTTTACCAATTAAAATTTTAAAAAATTATAATAACACTTAAATATATTTACTAGATGTTTGTCTACGGAAGGCCTACCAGATGGCACTATGTTAAAAATTAATGAAAACAATTTTCAACAAATTCTGGCAGAAGTAATACAAAGAACATGTTGCCATCAAAAACTCCTCAACTTTTTCCACCGGTAGCTCATCTGTTATCTTTGAGATAACAGACAGCTGGCACGCTTTGAAATTCTGATTAAAACTTAACCCCTAGTTGTGATGATGAAACCAATAAATAATAAATAAAATAGAAAATAATTAATAACATTTCAAGTTTTCACAGTAGCTGTAGAGGCATCAACTATTAGTGTAATCGTCTGCCCTTTTACCGAAGAGTGGCCAACAATAATTCGAAAACATCAGCAACAGCAGCTGAAGGAAGGAAAATCGTGACGTGCGAAGGATGTACCACCTTGGGCTACCTTCATACCTCACCTGTAACATCCTGTCCTGCACACTGGGAATAAAAAGGGGGCCCCCGACAAAAAAAAAGGAAAAAAATGGGGGCTACTTGGAAGGAAAAGGGAGCACAGAAAGTCGTCGTTAAACGTGCAAAACTTTTGACCTCCCAATAAAAACTCAAGCTTCCGTTTGCGGTCTTTTTTGAAGATCTCGCCTTTCCAAGAGATCATGATTTAAGATTGCAAGGGGATTTTTATGATTTCTTTTTCTTTTTTGTCCAAGGGTCCCTTATTTTTTGTGGGTTGCAAAGTAGCCACTGTGAGGTTTATGGGTTTTTGTTTTGTGTTTCGATGAGGGGGTCAGAGTAGTTGGGGGTCTTGGGGTGTCTGCAGTATGTTTTCGTATGTTGTTGTGTTGACAGCTATGGATGTAGGGGGAAAGTGGTGTAAATTTGGAAAAAGGTAAATACGGTGGAATGCTGTTTATATGTTTCTGTGTGGTGAGTTTCACTGCTTCAAGCGAAAGATTTCTTTTGATACAGGTACTTTAAAAATAAATATGCTGGTGAACAAAGAAAAAAGAAAGTTTATTTATTTTATATTAATTGTTTATATATATATATATATATATATATATATATCTATATATATATATATATAGATAGATAGATAGATAGATAGATAGTTAGATATAGATATACAGGTACAGATTTGGTTTAAAGTTTGTCGCTTTACGGTCATTTTCTGCAAGACCTATTAAGGGACCAACACCTATTTTAGGCTGATTAGAAGGGAACCTACACTTTAACATGGATTCCGAACGAATACTACTATAAAAATAAATAATAACGACAACAGATTTTTTTCATTGTTTCTGATTGTTTGCTGATGTTTTATTTTCGATTAAGGCATAAATAAGTGATTAAAATATTTTTTAATTTTAATTAGTACAAATAAATAATAAGGACAATCGATTTTTTTCATTGTTCCTGATTGTTTGCTGATGTTTTTTTTTCTTCTATTAAGGCACACATAAGTGATTAGAATTTTTTTGTAATTTTAATTGGTACAAATAAATAATAACGACAACAGCTTTTTTTTTCATTGTTTCTGATTGTTTGCTGATATCTTTTTTTCTATTAAGGCACACATAAGTGATTAGAATTTTTGTAATTTTAATGGTAACAATAAATAATAATGAAGTGTTTCAATAAGTAAAATCTCATTACTTATTTTCTGATTGTTAAGTTTATTAAATCTTAGTAATCGAAAAATAAAAAAGTATAAATAATTAAAATATAGACAATTTTCTTGAAATATTCAGTAAAATCATATTAAAATTTTTAATTAGAATTTCAAAGCGTGCCAGCTGTCTATTACCTCAAAGATAACAAATGAACTACCGGTGGAGAGAGTTGTGGAGTTTTTGATGGCAACATGTTATTTGCATTAGTTCTGCCAGTCTTTGTTAAAGATTGTTTTAATTAATTTTTAGCATTGTGCCATCTGGGATACCTACAAACATCTAGTAAATAAATTCAAATCTTGTTACAATATTTTTCTTTAAACATTCAATTTAATCAGATCCGGAACTGATTCCAAAAGCAAGAATAGAATTTGATGATCAACTTTGATTTTTCAAGAATTAAAAAAAAAATCATCTTTTTAGTGTTTAATGAATCTTCATCTGCGAAACGTTTTGCAGATATCAAATAAAAAGGTAGGGGGGGATTATTTTGAATTTACAATAGAATTTGATGTAAACAACTTTAATTTTTCAAGAATTTATCAAAATTCGTTTTAAATACTGTTTAATACATCAGCATCCGCGATATCCTATACATATAGTAAATGAAAAGAGGAGGAATTATTTCAAAGTTTATTAAATCTTAATTTAAAAGTGTATATAATTTTCTTGAAATATTCGGTAAAATCATATAAAGAGTTTGCGGATATTTTGACTGCATCAAAAGTCTGACCACCACATTTTTTGTATTGTTTGAAGATGTTTTATTTTTTCTATTCCCTAATTGTACCTGAAGCTTTAGCTTTTTCGATCTCTTGCTTTAATTGTTCTCAAGCAAGAGATGTTTTTCCTAACTTTTAATTTGTTTTATTTTATTTATTTACATTCTTTTAATTGAAGCAAATTCATTTTATGCAAATTCTTTAACTATATTAAGATGTGGAGGTATTGTGGTTCTTAAAACCACCTAGGAACTCCGTAACAGGTACGCCCGTTGCCCGTTGCCCTTGTATTTTTTCTATTAAGGCATTATTAACAAGTGATTTAAATTTTTATTTTATTTTAGTTAATAACAATAAATAATAACTACATGTTCTTTCAATAAGGGAAATCTCATTATTAAGTTTATTAAATCTTATATTAAAAGTGTATATAATTTTCTTCAATTATTCAGTAAAATCACATTAAGAGGTTGCGGATATTTTGGCTTCATCCAAAATCAGGCAACTAGTTTTTTTTTTTTTTTTTTTTTTGCATTGTTTCTGATTGTTTGCTGGTTCTTCCCCCCCTATTAAGGCACTCATAAATGATTAGATATATTTTTATTTTGATTGGCAACATTAAATAATAACATCAATGTTTTTTTATAAATTAAAACTCATTATTTATTTTCTCATTATTAAATTTATTAAATCTTAATCTAAAAGTGTAAATAATTTTCTTTAAATATTCAGTAAAATCATACGAACAGGTTGCGGATATTTTGGCAGCGTCCAGAATAAAGGTAACCAGAATTTTCGTATTGTTTTTTATTGTTTTCTGATGGGTTTTTTTATTTTATTTTATTTTTTTATTAAGGCACTCACAAGTGATTATAATCTTTTTTTTTAAGCTTATAACAATAAATAATAACGACAAGTTCTTTCAATAAGTGAAATCTCATTATTTATTTTCTCATTAACTTTTTAAAATCTTTATTTAAAAGTGCATATAATTACTTTCTTGCATTCTTGAAATATTCAGTAAAATCCCATGAAGAGGTTGCGGATATCTTGGCTGCATCCAAAATCAGGCAACCAGATTTTTTTGTATTGTTTTCTGATAGGGTTTTTTTAAATTTTTTATTAAGGATTAAGGATTATTTTCTATTTTAGTTGATAACAATAAATAATAACAACAAGCTCTTTCAATAAGTGAATTCTCATTTTTAGAGCATTGTCATTACTCGGTAGGGAAAAAAAAAAAAAAAAAAAAAAATCCGCTGAACTGAGCTCGATTAAGTCAAAGATTCCACATAACCAATCCAAACAAGAGATGTTTAAAAGAAGAATCCGATGCCAAAAGCTGGGTAATTCTTGCTCCCCTTTTTTTCATTGTTGTTGTTGTTGTATACCGAAAAAGAAGCAGTTTCTTCTTTTTTTTGAAGGAAGAAAAATATGAGCCCTATGTCGACGACCTACCAATCTCCGCGTGCATCTGGGCCGGAGAAAGCGTTTTGTACATAAACAGAGCGGGATATGTTTTAGTTTTGTTTTCTACTTTAGCGAGGACACTGAGGGGGCACGTGTGTGTAGCGCGAATCTTATTTGTAGGTCGGAATCTGAGAGATAGTTTTCTCAATCTGAAAGATACAGTAAACCTTCAATCGTCATAAATGTATCATGAATTGCAGTTTTTAATTGTATTATAAAATATTAGGTGACAAAATAGAGGGTGAAATAACGAATGGGAATCTACATTAGGATAACGATAGGGACAACGATTGTGAACAACGATAGGGAGAACTACATTAAGGTTTTATGAATGTTTTTCTCAAAAAAGGGAGCGAAATATCCGTATGCGAGGTATACGAAGGGGGATTATGTATTATCTTTTATAGCGTTTTACAAATAGATTACGAAAATATAATAAATAAATAATAATTGGTTTTATGAATGGACGAATTTTATTATAGCTATTCCAATAACTGAAAACATAGTTTTAGAGCAATGGTTTTAAACTTTATAACACGTTGCTTAAATAGGGCTGAAATATTTAATGAAAACCTTTTCAAAAATAAATAAATATTCACGAAAAATTTTCGTCTCGTATAAAAAGATTTGTGATAATTTTTGTTATTTTTATTTATTTGATTTGTGGGAAAAAAAAGACAAAATTACAAATACAAAAGGCAAAACAAATAATTCTTGGCACACCTGTAAAGCTGATAGGGACAAAGGTATGATATTTGTATTTTTCATTATTTCTAAATTTGCTCTTTTGAATTTAACTTTTTTTCTTTTTTTTTTTAATGATGTGGAAATTTTGCCCTGGATAATTTGGATTTTTGTCTTTTGTCTTTTGATGTGGAAGACTTGTATTTTTTAAAAAGTAGTTCTTATATATTTTGGAAGTAAATAAGAAGCTTTTATACATTTACAAAGTAAATATTTGTTCTTTACAAAGCTGTCATGTTATTTAATTTACAAATTAGCTCGTTATTTGCAAAAACGAATTTAGTTACTGTTAATGCTGTAGATAAAACATAATATTTTTATTAATTTCATTGATTTAAATTTTGATAAAAATTGAAATATCTATTTTTAATTTATACTTTCGGCAAAAAGTAAAGATCGTCGTTATTAATACTTTTGGAGATTAAAATTAAATAATTCAAATTTAAAAATTACTTTCCACGGTTAACATGAGAAAATACTGAAATTCTAAGATCTGCTTCTTGATTTTAAAACGTATTTTTTTTCAGACAAGTTTACAAATTGTTTATGTTTAAAGACAATAAGTACATATTCAAAATATGTCCACAGCCCCCAGGATTCACTTGTAAGATTTGGACTAAACAGAAGTTTAAACAATGAACCCGTGACTAAACTTGACTCTAAATTTCCACCGCCAACAAGGGCTTGTCAAGCCAATCGACGACTCTGAAAGAAAATACACGGTGTAGCTAATGCTTAACTGCGACCGTGGTCAAAAAAGCAGACGAGTAGTCGATTATGGAGATTTTCAAATCATCCGCCCTAAAATGTTTTCCGTTTGCATATTTTCAATCTTGAATAAATGATTTGGTATGGTTACTTTAATTTTTATTTCTTAATAATATTATATATCGAAAGATTTCATACTGAAAAAATATATTAATAAATTTTTATGGATGATTTAATTAATACAACTACTTGTGTTAAATCGTTCCTCCCATTGTATTCTCCCTCTTTAAATCTTAAGTATTTTCTAAAAAAATTCTAACCTTTAAAATATTCCATAATTTTGAAAAAAGCTTACGAAATTCTAAAATTTTTCCATTTTTACCTTTAAAATTTTTACCTGTGGTACCAATGTTGCAATTGGAAGAAAAAAATATGCTTGAAAATAAATTGATTACGTTGAAGATTTTCTACAATATTAGAATTGATGAAATTATAAACCAAATTTAAAAAATAAATTGAAAAGAGACTATTAAAAAATTAATAGAAAAAAACTAAAAAATTAATAAAGCAGTGGCTGATAATTAAGAAAACTAACACTAATTGTGATTTAAACTTTCTCTTATTGATTTTGTATTAAATTTGTAAGCAAAATAAAACTTAGAAAACGACAACTCGATCAACGTAAATGCCGAAATTGACATTTGACACTAAATACCCCGGCACTATATTCCATGTTGGTTTACTAGATTGGATAGGAGAGTTGAGTATCTGTGCGTGCAGTGCACATCTGCTCAGAATTAAAATATAATAAAACAAAGTATCCATGTTGGTTTGGGTTGTCTCTCTATGGTTATTTTGTGAACATTTTAGGCTAATTAGACGGGGACCTACAATTTAATGTGGATTCCGAGCCACTCAGAAACATCCATGCCGCCGCAAGGATTCGGTGAAGCTGTGGTACCAAAGGCCAGATCACTAGCCAATTGGCCATCAGGTCGATCTCATGTTTGAAGGGAAAGGGGGCAGCTTCTGTTACAATGGAGATCCCGTAGCCTGACTTGAATCCGTGACGCTGACTTTTTTACGGGGTAGGGTTGTCAGTCTTACGCCCAACGCTCTACAGTCATATTGAACAGGAACATACAATGCCACCGCAATGCTCTATGATTCTATTAGTCCGGGACCTACGGTTTAAAGTGGATTCCGAACAGCTACAATCATCCGTGGAACCGCGAGAACTTGAAACCTGTGGAACCGAGAGCCAGAGTACTAGTCTATCGGCCATCATTCCCATTAACATTAAAAAGTGAGTTAAATAAAGTAATAAAAAGTTGATATGAGTTTAAAAACATTACTTTTTTTCTTATCTATAAAATACACTGTGATTGAAACTGTCTGCACCTAACGGAGGGATAATAATCCAATAAAAAAAGTCCCTGCTCCAATGATTTTTATTAAATCAATTAATACAGCACGACAAACATTGACAACAGAGCAGCAAAAGTGTCGCTTTTAGAAAATCACCTAACCATTAAGCGACAAACATTGACGTCAAGTCTTCCAGTCTGGTGATTGCCGTCCTTGGTATGCTGTGCTTGCTTAATAACTGAGAAGAATAAGCATGTACTACCGCGCCCAAAAAGTTAGACCAATTATTATTATTTTTTTCAAAAACTCTTTATTTATACTTCCAAATTTATTTCATCGCCTTCAAAGTAATCCCCTCCGGACACAATGCACTTATGCCAACGTTTTTTTCAATCCTCAATGCATGATAAAAAGTCATCGGCAGGGAAGGCCTTCAAAGCGAACGGTGATTCACGTTGAATCTCCTCAATCGACTCAAAACGGTGTCCCCGGAGTGGTTGGTCTTTTGAGTTTAGGGAATAGCCAGAAGTCGCATGGTGTGAATAAGATATGGGTTTCATTTTTGGCGAAAACGTCACGAAGAATCGTGAAGAAGTGTGAGCTGGCGCATTCGGTATCCTTTTGAAATTCCAACATCATCAACAAGGTCTCTAATTGTAAATCTACGGTTTGCAAGGACAAAATCTTTAATTTTTTGAACGTGAACTTCGTCGGTTGAGGTGGATGGTCGGCCAGAGGGCTCTTCGTCTTCAATGCGTTCTCTGTCATCTTTGAACTGCTTATACCACTTCTAAACATTTCTTTCCGATATAGGAATGTTCACCGCATGCCTTTTGCAACATTGTATACGTTTCCGCAAACAAAATTTAATACAAGTTCTTTGCTTAATTCATTCAGACGTTTCAAAAATTGCTGAAATCACTTTTAGCGTCTCACAAAGCCAAGTGTAACTCAAACACTAATGAATGCACTAATTTCCCACAGATGTCAAGGACAGTGCCAGCAACCTAAAAAAGAAAAAAAAAATTTAATTACCATAAGCCCCGGGAATTTTAAATTGAAAACTGGTCTTTTTTTTGCTGGACACAGTAGTATATTAAAAGACTATTTACAAAGAATGAAAAATTGTTCTTATCTGTAAAATACATTGTAATTGAAAATGACTGCGACTAAAGTTGCAATAATAATCTAATAAAAAATCCCTGCTCCAATGATTTTTAATAAATCAATTCATACACTGCGACAGACATCGACAACCAGGTTGTCAGCCCTACGCCTAACGCTCTATAGTCATGTTAGACAGGGACCTACGGTTTAAAATGATTTCTAAACACTACAAGCAACCAACTTGAGTCCGAGGAGGATTCCGACTTAAAAAAAAACCTGTGGCCCCGAGCGTTAGAGCGCTAGTCACTCGGCCATCAGGCCCATTTAACACTAAAAAGAGAGTTAAATAAAGTAATAAAAGGTGGATATTAGTAAAAAAATTATGAATCGTGTAACTCCGATTTCGTGTAAGTTAGTTTGGTATGTTTCTATATGGTCATTTTTTTGCACACTTTTGACTAATTAGATCGGGACCTACAGTTTAACATGGATTCCGAACCACTTGCAAACGGATTCGAAACAGAAACCTGCAGTACCAAACGCCAGAACGCTAGCCAATTGGCCATCAAGTCGATCGTATAAGTTGGAGTATTACAGTTCATGTATATCAAAGGGTTATTGTCAAAGAACGAAAAATTGTTCTTATCTGTAAAATACATTGTGATTGAAAATGACTGCAACTAACGGATGGATAATAATCCAATAAAAAATCCTTTGCTCCAATGATTTTTATTAAATCAACTCATACAGCACGACAAACATTGACAACAGAACATCAAAAGTGTTGCTTTTAGAAAAATCATCAAGCCATTAAGCTGGTAAAGTTGGATGTGATTTGACGTCAGGTCTTCCAGTCTGGTGATTGCCATCCTTGGTATGCTTAATGACTGACGAGAGCGAGCATGTAAGACACACCATAAAAATGACTCGTGTCTCGCTCGAGCGAGCATGCAAGGTTTGTTCGAACATTCATGCGAGAAACATTATTGGTTACGGCGAAGGGGTCTCGGAAAAGTGTAACAACCTTACCAATTACAAGGAATGCTGTCAGAATTCCTTACTAGCTTGTGAATCATTGTGAGAAGAATTCCATTTGGTGGGTGATGGATTCTGGTTCTGTTTGGGAAAAGATGCCACAGTTGAGATAAAAAAAATTATGTAAAAATACCACCTTATTCATTTACTTCAGCAGAGGCACTAACGCATACGTTATTTAAAATAATTTTTATTGAAAAATATATCTTGTTTTGAACATATTGTAACTCAGGAAAGTAGTTCAGAAAATGAAAATAAGTTTAGAGCTTTCGTTTAATCGTTTGCTATATAGTAGAAGTTTTTGCACTGAAAGATTACAAGAAGATTTAAAGTAAATTTTACACTTTTTTGACAAAGAAATTATTATTATGTAACGTTAGAATTGTAGAAATTTTTATTATTATGTAATGTTAGAATTCTAGATCATTAATTTAAAAATAATAGTAAACAAATGAAACGTAAACCCTAAGAATTCCTAACTGAAGCAATTGCATAAATGTAATTTTAATATTAATGATTATCTGGAGGTTTTCGAGGTATATTTACCCCATGGTACTCCGAAACAGGTACTTCCATTTCCGTTTCTTTTGTAAACCCCTTTCCAAAATTATCTGACAAAAATCTTAATATTTTGGAGGTTTGTTTGTCGCTTTACGGTCATTTTTTGCACACTTTGGGCTAAATAGACAGGGGCCTAAAGTATAACGTGGATTTCAAACCACTAACGAACAACTGTGCCACCGCCAGAATTCGAACATAATATTTTCGAGGAGAAATTTTTTTCATTCGTTACTTAACATTTATGATGGAATCTTTTAATTCGCAATTTTACCATTACTTAGCAATTCCACTGAATTCTTTTCATTCGTAATTTACCATTATTTAAGATTTCCAAAGAAAAATTTTTAATCGTTATTAATCATCAAAGAGTGTACAAATAAGTTTTAAAAGATTAATAATTTTTATTGAAAAACAGGTACGTCCATTTCCTTTTTTTCCATAAACCTCTTTCCAAAATTATCTGAGAAGAATCATAATATTTTAGAAGAGCAAATTTTTTCATTCCTTACTTAACATTTACAATGAAATCTTTTTAATTCTCAATTTACCATTATTATTATTTATTTGATTAATATAAATCATTGCAAAGTATTTTTGAAATTTTCAGCATAAAACCTTTATTAATATCATTTTAATGTTTACAACCGAAAATAATAAGACGTACAATATATCAGAATTATATTATTCTGCTACACGCACGCAATCTTTAAAGCACTGATCATAATTCTTCAGCATATCTGGCAGACATAATAAATAAATAATCAGAAAAACGTGTCACACTAGAGCTTAGACAAAGCGAGTTGGGAAAAACATCTTTCAAATTCCATTTTCTGTTTTCGAAAACTGAAAGAGGGAAAATCCATTCTTCAACCGTAACAAATCAAAAATAATACCCTCAAAATAATAAAAGTTAAAAATAATAGTTTAAAAGGCAATAAAATTAAAAGTTTTTCCCCTTCAATGTGACTTCATAATTATTGAATGAAAAATTCATAATTTACACAAAAATAAAGTTAAAAAAAATTTAAATTTTATAAGTGATATTAATGGAGGAACCGTACAATTTTAATCGTAAAGATGCCATAAAAAATATATTGTTAACATTACAATTACGTAGTAGGTTACACAGTAAAATTTATTTGATTAATATAAATCATTATAAAGTATTTTTGACATTTTCACCATAAAGTCTTTATTAACACCATTTTAATGTTTACAATCGATAATAATAAGACATAAATATACCAGATTTACATTATTTTGCTACACGCACGCAGTCTTTAAAGCACTGATCATAATTCTTCAGCATATCTGGCAGCCATAATAAATAAATAATCAGAAAAACGTGTCGCACTAGAACGCAGACAAAGCGGATTGTGAAAAATATCTTTCGGAATTTCATTCTCTGTTTGCAAAAACTGAAAGAGGAAAAATCCATTCTTCAACCGTAACAAATCAAAAATAATACCGAAAAATAATAAAAGTAAAAAATAATAGTTTAAAAGGCGTTAAAATTCAAAGTGTTTTTCTTTCAATGTAACTTTTTTCATAATTATTGAATGAAATAATTCATAATTTACACAAAAATTAATTAAAAAAAATATATATATTATGTTTTATAAGCGATGTTAATGAAAAAATAGAAATCGTTGAGTACTTTTTGGAGGTATCGTCCAATTTTAATCGTATCTGGTTAATATTATAATTACATAGTAAGTTACACAGTAAAAATTATTTGATTAATACAAATCATGATAAAGTATTGTTGAAATTTTCACCATAAAGCCTATATTAACATCATTTTAATGTTTACAATCTAGAATAATACGACGTATAATACACCAGATTTATATTATTCTGCTACACGCACGCCTTTAAAGCCCTGATCATAATTCTTCAGCATATCTGGCAGCCATAATAAATAAATAATCAGACCAGAAAAATATGTCGCACTAGAACGTAGACAAAACGCGTTGCGAAGAACATCTTTCGAATTCCATTTTCTGTTTGCAAAAACTGAAAGACGAAAACTCCATTTTTCAAGCGTAACAAATAAAAAAATAATACCGAAATATAATAAAAGTTAAAAATAATAGTTTAAAATGCAATAAAATTAAAAGTCTTTTTCCCTTCAATGTGACTTTTTTCATAATTATTGAATGAAAAAATTCATAATTTACACAAAAATTAATTTTAAAAAAATATTATATTTTATAAACGATGTTAGTGAAAAATAAAGAAATCGCTGAGTATTTTTAGAGGTACCATACAATTTTAACTCTTTAAATTCTTCTAAGAATTAAAAGAAATATATGATTAAAATTATAGTTACATAGTAGCCTACACACTAAAATTTCTTTGATTAATATAAATCATTGCAAATTATTTATGAAATTTTCATCATAAAGCCTTTATCAACACCATTTTGATGTTTACAATCTAGAATCCGTACACTATACCTGATTTATACTTTTCTACTACACAGACGCAATCTTTAAAACACTTATCATTATTATTATTCTTCAGCGTATCTGGCAGACATAATAAATAGATAATCAGAAAAACATGTCACATTAGAGCTTAGACAAAGCGGATTGCGAAAAACATCTTTCCGAATTCCATTTTCTGTTTGCAAAAACTGAAAGACGACAAAATCCATTCTTCAAACCGTAACAAATCAAAAATAATACCGAATACGATGAAAGCGATAACCCGATAGATGTGAATTAATCGATATGACATTCACTTTCGCCGGGCGTATAATAAATAAAAGATCGTCGTCGGTGAAGAGTTAATTATCTCTTAATTAATGGAGCAGGCAGGGAAAGTAATTCCAGATTCTGCACTTGGGCGGGGCTGGAGGCAAGACAGGCAGCTCTAGTGTTCATCGCGTATTAATCAAAAGAAAAACAAACCGCAAAGTGGCAACAGTTAGTGGAATGTTTAAGGCGCAGGTGAAATACTGGATAGTAGAAACAGAGGATGATTTCCACTAGATATATTTTCGGTGTGATTTGATCAAATGAATAAATTGTGATTGTTTGTTGTTTAGATTTCTAAACTTTTGAATATATATTAAATATATACGATTGCCGAATACAGTAATAAAAAGTGAGTTTTTAATATAGATTTAATATATTTGAAAATAAATAGTTTTTAAGACGAACAATAAAAGACGAGAGCAATGTTAGATAGAGTTTAAGAGCAGGTGAAATACTAGATAGAAACAGACGATTTCCACTAAATATATTTTCAGTTTGATTTGTTACAATGAATAAATTGTGATGATAATTTTGATTGTTGTTTAGATTTTTAAACTTTTGAGCATATATTAAATATACATTTGCTGAATCCAGTAATAAAAAGTGAGTTTTAATATAGATTTAATATATTTGAAATTAAATAGTTTTTAAGAGGAATACTTATTTAATTATTTTAGTAATAGAAATATTAAATAATGATTAGTTTAAAAGAAAGGATATCTAATTCAGATATACGTAAACGCAGCCGATTACTAAAAATATTCGTATCAATGTTTACATTCCTTTTATTATTTATTGTTTATATTCCTTTTATTATTGTTTATATTCCTTTTTTAATTTATTTATTTTCCTTTTTTCTCCGGAGTTTGGGGAAAGTGGACTGTAGAAAAAAACACTCTTTGTAATGAGTAAAAAATAAATAAATAAATAAAATAAAATAAAAATAAAAAATAAATAAAATAAAAAATAACTAACTAAATAAACAAAGAAAAGAAAAGAAAACTGAAAAATAACTAACTAAATAAATAAAATAAAATAAAAATAAAAGCTAACTAACTAACTAAATAAATAAAATAAAATAAAATAAAATAAAAAAATAACTAACTTACTAAATAAATAGTTAAATAATAGTTAAATAAAAGTTACTAAATAAATAAATAAATAAAAAATAATTAAAAAATAAAAATAATTAAATAAATAAAAAATAGTTAAAAAATAAAAAATAATTAAATAAATAAAAATAAAAAAATATTTAAATAAATAAATAAAATAAAAAACTAAATAAATAAAAAATAATAATAATACAAAATCTAAATAAAATAATAAATAAATAAAATAAAATAAAAAAATTAAAAAAATAATAAAATAAAAAAAAAATAAAAAAATAACCTGAAATGTACTATCACCAATTTCAACTATTTCAGCGAAACCTTTTTGTATTTTGGGGTTCAAATTTCACATTAATGTGATGTATACATTTTTCATATCATCAAAAAAAAACATGTGCCATATTAAAACAAATCATACTATAAAATTATGATCACATATTTGAGAAAATAATCTGTAAAATTACATACCTTAAGATTAATTTTTTTATTTAAAATATGCCAAATTATAGTTAAAAATAAAGAATTAAGTTTAAATGAGAATAAGTTTTGAATACATGTGTTCATGTGAAGTTATGAAAAATAATTCTATGTTCGAATGTCATTATTGAGAATAGAATTTTTTTCTTCTGTTATTTCTTAGAAAGTTAAAATAATTTTCTTTTAATTGATTTCAGCTATAATTAAAATAGTATGTTTTGAGAACTATTAGATTAAATGGACGTAAAAGTTCATGTTTAAGTTTAAATAACTTTTAAACTGAATATGAACATTATATTAACTTCAAACTAATGAATTTTATTACATATAATTTCAATGGTCGTCAATAAATCTACTTTCACAAAAATCCACAGAAAGACACTGAAAAAACAACAAATTGTGAAAACTAAAAGTCAATTGTGCACCGATTACAGAGTACCAATGGGAATAGACCTCTAAAAATTCTCATCTTAATTCATATATAAAATTTATGATTAATAATTAGCTACTTAATGTTAGTATAGTACATGGAAAAAATAGTTTCTTAAAAAAATACTAAAAATAAATAAAAGTAAGATAAAAAATAAAAAGTTAAGATTAAAATTGAAAGAATATAAATTAAAAATTCGCTACAATTAGGCATCAGTTGTCGATGCCATAAAAATATTGTATAAGATTAAATTTGTGATTGCTGAACGTGTGGGGTAACGATGTCAATAAAATTGTCAAATTGTCAAAACTAAAAGTCAAATTGTCAACAAAATTGTCAAAACTAAAAGTCAAATTGTCAAAACTAAAAGTCAAATTGTCAAAACTAAAAATCAAATTGTCAACAAAATTGTTAAAACTAGTTCTTAAAAAATTTTAATTATACATATAATTCAAATTAAAAACAAGTATAAATGAAATTCAAGAAAATAAATTAACATTTTGAATGATATACTTGAGTGACAACAAAAACTCGTTTTTTATGTTATTTTTTCAACTAATTGACATATCTTACATTTTCTTTATGAATGACAACTGATAATGAAGTTTATCAAAACTAAAAGTTAAATTGTCAACAAAATTGTTAAATTTTTAATTTAATTGTCAATTTTCTAAGACTAAAAGTGAAATTGTCCACAAAATTGTCAAAACTAGTTCTTAATAAATTTAATTATATATATAATTCAAATTAAGAATACATATAAATGAGAATGACGGAAACAAATTCTTAACATTTGGAATGATATACTTTTAAATCAAATAGAGCGACTACAAAAAACATCTCGTTTTATGCTATCAATTTCAATTTTTCAATTTACGACTTTTATTTTTTTAAATTATCGACAATTTATTTTTTTTAAATTTATTTTATATTGTTTTAGGAACATATATGTATTTTTAATTCCTTCTAATAATCTGTTTCAACTAAAAAATAATTAATTCAAAACATAACAACTCATTGCAAAATATTGTTAAACTGACTGACAGCAGAAAATGTCAACTACAAAAACTTCATTATCAATGACAATTGATAATGAAGTCAAATTGTCAACAAAATTGTTAAATTAAAACATGGGGCTTTTCATGCTATTTTTTCAATTAATTGAAATATTTTACGATGTTTTAAGAAAAGATCTTAAGTATAAATATCATTTTTAATTCCTTAAAATAATCTGTTTCAACTAAAAAATAATTAATTCTAAAGCATAATAACTCCTTGCAAAATATTATTAAACCGACTGACAGCAGAAAATGTCAACTACAAAAAAACTTCATCATCAATGACAATTGAAACATTTAGTTCTTTCATTCTTGATAAGAAGACGTCTATCAAAACGATCAATACAAAATCAGCGCATGTCATTTAACCGAGATTTCCCCAGCTAATTTCGCGACCCATTGAGTTCGCAGACGAAAAACACGCCGAACAAGAAAGAACCGGTGGCAATAACCACCGAGAATCGTCTGCCCATTCCTCTGTGTGTGATGATGCCCTTCATCGCGCGATGCCTTTCAACCCTTCTTCTTCTTTTTTTCTTCTTCCTTAGAGAGAGCATCCCTTCCGAAGTGACCTGCCGGGTGTCTTTGACCGCTCGAAATTCCACCCCGGTGCCTTCCTCCACTCGAGATCGAAGGTAGGGGGTGGGTCCCAAACCTGTTGTGGAACCCAGAATCCGGGACCACTGAGATGCCACTTGACTTGCCGCGTTCACTCGATCACACAGGTGGTTTTTTTTGTTTACTGATTGGGTTTCGTTTACTGATTTACTCGCTTTGTATTAATCTATAACTTAAACATATGGTTGATTTTGTACATTGATATGGTTCAGAATGTCTTCAATTGAAATAAAGCTACTTTAAATTAGTTAATGCTTTATTTATAACTCCAAAATGCCTAGAAAGCCAAGAATGGTTACCGATTTGAATGACTTTTTATATTCGAATAAAGAGTGAATGTAGTCAGTCAATGTCAATAAACTCCCAAATCCAATAATGCTTTATTTTGCCAACTAATTTCAAATGGTTAAGACCAACTAATTTCAAATGGTTACGACTAACTAATTTCAAATAGAAGCTTTATTACAATGAAGTCAATTGTAATAAAGCTTCTTTTAATTAGTTATTTTACCAACTAATTTCAAATGGTTAAGACCAACTGATGTGGTTCAGAATGTCTTCAATTGCAATGTAATCAATTGTAGAAGTTAATTGTAATAGAATTCAATTGTAATAAAGCTTCTTTGAATTAGTTATTTTACCAATAATTTCAAATAGTTTTTGCTTAATAATTGAGTTTCGTTCACTGATTTACTCGCTTTGTATTAATTTATAACTTAAACGTACGGTTGATTTTATCCACTGATGTGGTTCAGATTGCATTCAATGAAGTCAATTGTAATAAAGCTTCTTTAAATTAGTTATTTTACCAACTAATTTCAAATGCTTTTTGCTTACTGATGGGTTTCGTTAACTATTTTACTCGCTATGTATTAATTTATAACTTAAATGTACGATTGTTTTTGTCCACTGATGTTGTTCAGAATGTCTTCAATTGTAATAAAATTCAATTGTAGAAGTCAATTGCGATAAAGCTTCTTTAAATTAGTTATTTTACCAACTAATTTGAAATGGTTTTTGCTTACTGATAGGTTTCATTGACTGATTTACTTGCTTTGTATTAATTTATAACTTTAACGTACGGTAGATTTTGTACACTGATTTGGTTGCCGAAATTCTTGCATAAAATCAACTATAATAAAGTTATTTTAAATTAGTTATTTTACCAACTAATTTAAAATGGTTTGTAATAAAGCTATTTTGAATTATTTATTTTACCAATAATTGTCTACTAATGATGTGTTTATTTTACTAATAATTATCCACTGATGTGGTTTCCGATGGTTTTTCATGTAGTTCAATTGTAATAAAGCTACTTTAAATTAGTTATTTTACCAACTAATTGATTGGGTTTCGTTAACTGATTTACTCGCTTAGTATTAATTTATAACTTAAACGTACGGTAGATTTTGTACACTGATTTGGTTCCCGAAATTCTTGCATAAAATCAACTATAATAAAGCTATTTTAAATTAGTTATTTTACCAACTAATTTAACAGGGGTTTTGCTTACTGATAGGGTTTCGTTTACTGATTTACTCGCTTTGTATTAATTAATAATTTAAACGTACGGTTGATTTTGTACACTGATGTCTGGGTCCATTGAGTTGGTTCAGAATGTCTTCAATGAAGTTCAATTTCAATAAAGCTTCTTTGAATTAGTTATTTTACCAATAACTAATTTCAAATGGTTTTTGTTTACTGATTGGGGTTTTTTTAACTGATTTACTCACTTTGTATTAATTTATTTACAGAACATACGGGTGATTTTATCCGCTGATGCAGTTTTCGGAAAGTTAAAATCAATTGTAATAAAGTTTCTTTGATAGTTTTACTGAGGATTGGGCTCCATTAATTGATTTAGTTCATTTTGTAATAATTTACTATTAAAACGAACAGATAGTTTTGCTCAAATGCTGTGGTTTTTTGAAAATCTTCTTGAAATCAATTATAATAAGCCTGTTTTGATTTAATTATTTAATCAAATGCTCAATCTTTTAAATGGTTTCGCTTAGCAACTGAATTACTTGATTTACTCGCTATGCATTAATTTATTACTCGAAAGGTGGTTTTGTTCACATGTTTCCGAAGATTTCCGTGAAATAAATTGTATGAATTTTCTGTTAATTAGTCCTTTAATCATCTGTTTTTAGTCATTGCTTAATTCGCTCAAGTGGTTATAGATTATTTAACGGATTTCGTTAACTGATTTACTTGATTTGTATGAATTAATTTTAATATCTGGGATAATTTAGCCCCAAAATCCCAATTTTTTCCTCATATCAAAGAGATTTTCAAGGAAGTATTTTTGACCAGCTGTCACTGTGGATTGTTTCTCCGTGGTCAGATGGAGACATGTGATCAGATAGCCTCGGGGTGGATACGAATTCGACTGTTACTCCCGTGTGGACGCCACTTAAAATGTTAACGTTGCCATCCCCGGCATAGACACAGAAGCGTTCGGACCTCGAAGTTATGAAGCTCAACGTTTTATACACAAGACAGATCCGGTTCAAATAATAAATAAATAAAAAAATAAAGAAAAATATTTATTATTTTAAATTTATAATTTATTTTGAAATACATTTTATGTTAATTAATTTATTTATGAATTATTTTTTAAATAAATAAATAAATTAATTATTTATTCATAAATTAATTAATATAAAAGGTAAAAATAGTTAATTAATTAAATTAAATTAAATTAATTTAATCAATTAATTAAAATTTTATTTAATTAATTTTAAATTAATTTAATTTTTTTTTTAAATTTATAAAATTTACTTATTTAAATAAATTAATAGGAAATGTAAAATGTAATTATTTCTAATGAAATAATAAAGGTAAATATTTAGTAATTTTTTTTAAAAGAAAAAAAAAATCTAAATCGCATAAATAATTTCAAAGTGAAAATTTTTTTAACTCATAAAACTAAACTGATTGGAAATTGAACTACAAAACATTTGTGGTCATTCACTTGATCCAATCCACAAACAAACTTTACACGTGCTACAAGAAAAAAAAAGGCAATTACATACATTTCTTGACTGACTACCCACCTCTACATTCATCATCATTACAACTATTACTATTAATAAATTCCCCGGAACCTTCGCAATTCATTAAAAACAGCAGATGAGGTGATAGCGTGCTACAGGAGTCCGTCACCGCAGGGGAGTCGCCGTCTCGTTACTGGGTGATTTCAACACTTGTTTGCTCACCGCACTGATAAAGATGATCTATTTGCAGAAAGTGATCTCATTCATACACTCAAAGCGTACTCGTCATTGTCCCACAAATCTTCCAATTTTTCCCAAAGTGAAAAAAAAAAATCACAGGGTGACCAAACGAAAAACTATTTTATTTATTGAAATTCAAACTATAAATTCTTTTTAAAGAAAAAGGAAAGATACCTTAATATTAAAAGTGGCATTTGTAAACCATAAAATGATAAATATTCAATATTGGATATAAATGCGAGGGATTTTGAATGATCTTAAGTGAAGGTTTGATTTGGTTTGTCGCTCTGCGGCCATTTTGTGCACACTTTAGGCTAAATAGATCAGAACCAACAGTTTAACGTGGATTTCGAACTACTCATAACCACACATGCCACCGCCAGGATTCGAATGATTGCTGATTAACGCATTAGGTTTCTGATATAAATAAATTCAATTCGAAGCTCTGTAAGCGACCCGAGCAAATGGTTTCCATATTCACACAGGACATTGGACCTGAATAACCGAATTCAGTACTCGAGGTGCACAGGTTTCGAGTTCGAGCCTCGGCGGGGCCATGTTGTGCCCCGCGGTATTGTAGTGGTTTGGAATCCACTTTAAACCGTAGGTCCCGGTCTACTACGATCGTAGAGCGTCGTTTTGATGTTTAGTCAGTCTTCCGCCCCCGTGGCTCCTCGCTTAAGTGAAGTTGCATATTACCCTTAGTCTTCTGGACCTGGTGTAGGCTTTCCTGCACCAGGGGGATTAATGACAACAACAACTACGCATTGCATTAAATAAGCAAGCTGGAAGATTCCTTTGAGGAATTCCTGCAGAAAAATACAAATACTTGGCACACACACCATCGTTGAGGGTCTTCATTGTAAATTGCGATGATATCAAGTTCCAATGTTGACCCACTGAGGTGATGATTCCCTCGCAATTAGCTCAAGCGTTAGGTGTAGTATGAATACAGAAACATAAATGAATAAGCAGCTTCATTCATACTACACATAATGCTTCAGTATATGAAAAAATTATCGAATCGCTTACAATAAATATCAGTAAGGAAAGTCGTAACGTCAAAGAAATCAAAATTAAAAATGATATATTTAAATAATAACAATTTAGTAGTATTTACTACTACTAAATTGTTATTTAAATAATAACAATTTAGTAGTAGCATGATTTAGCTAGCATTTTACTAAGAGGACAAGGTAGCGCGCATTCGGGGTATCGATGTCGGTATGGAACAGAATGACCCACAACGACACTTAAACTTCGTGATAAGCAAATGTGGGACAAAGCCAACCTGAAATACCATACACCTCACCATCTGTTGGGGAGTATTCCTGGTACATTATTACCTTATGTTAAAAAAATTAGCATCAAGACAGCCTGACTATCGATGAGAGACGTTTACACACATACATTATCCCAATCTCTATCAGGGCTCCTCATTTTATCCTTATTTATGTCTCCCTCCTACACGCTACCATATACACATCATTATTAAGACACACACGCTAACTTAAAAAGAAAAACACAACTTGTTTACCGATCAGCTTTCTTTGCAAAACCCCAAAAGTACCACATCAGCAGAATTCGTCTCCCATAAAAAAAAAAGCCCCCTTCAAAAATATTTACCTCGTCTGAACCCTGTGCAGAAAGGCATGCATCATACACCATACCGTATACACCGTACTCTGTGCAGAAATGCATGCATATCATATACCATACCGATGGGGACTATTCATGGTAGGCTATTAACAACAGAAATCGCCTTATGCTAAAAAATTAGCATCAAAACTGCCTTATAATCGATGAGAGACGTTTACACATGTACATTATCCCAATTTCTATCAGGTCTCCTCATTTCAGAAACTCCTCCAACACGCTACCATATGCACACGATTATTAAGACACACCATTATATTGCTAAAAAAACCACACAACTTGTTTACCGATCAGCTTTCTTTATAAAAGCACCACATAAGCAATGCCGGCAGAATTCCCTTCCCATGAAAAAAAATCCACCTTGAAAATATTTACCTCGTTTGAACCCTGTGCAGAAAGGCATGGCATAATCCATCATTTGCACAGAAGCAGACGAGATACAATAATGATGGATGGGCTCCGAGCCAACTTAACTCTTTCTGAACCCCATGAACAGCCGTAACAACCTAATTAACACGTGCAGCTTTTCCCGCGGCCACACTAAGAACAGACGCCATCGGTCATTCCCGCATTTTCACCCGTCATTACCAATGTCCACTGCGCCACATTCAGATGCCCCCATCCACTGTTAGTTTTTTTATTTATTATTTTTTTGGGATGATAGATAGTACGTATAGGACTCGTTGATTTGTTTGGTTAGCATTTAGTGTGTTTATATTTGGACCGCGCGAGATTTCAGCTGTTTGAAGATCTTCTTTGTGTTTGGGTTGTACCAATTTCTTTGCCTAATTATTAACTCACACATAACTCATGGTGGCAAAAATTTGATTTCCTATGGTGGGATGTATTGCAGACACTGTATTGGAAAACAAGTAAGTTGTCAAAAAAACTTTAGTTTCCAAAATTAAGGAACATAAAAAGAAAATTGAAACATAATAAGAAAAGTCATATATAAAATATAATTAGGCTTGAGGTCGAGAAGTTAAAATGGGTTTCCAATGGATTCATGGATTTTAAAAAGAAAATTTGAACATAATAAGAAAAGTCATACATAAAATATCATTCTCAGGGAGGAGCTTGAGGTCGAGGTTTGATTTAGTTTGTCGCTCTACGGCCATTTTGTGCACCCTTTGGGCTAATTAGACTTGGACCTACAGTTTAAAGTGGATTCCGAATCACTAACAAATATCCATGCTACCACCAGGATTCGAACCTGAAGCCTGTGGTACCAAAGGCCAGAGCGCAAGCCAATTGGCCATCAGGCCGCTTCTTGAGATCGAGGAATGCGAACTTCCTCGATGCTGCCACAGGAGATAATTATTTCAAATTGAGGGGACAAAATGCTAATGCAGTATAAAAAATCCTTCCTGTGATGCATCCCAAGTAAAGCTGAATCTGCTACATATGAGCTGTTCCAATGAAAGTGGCATGCGGTTTAAGCGATCAGCATTAAGGCTAAATCTATTCTTAAGCAGTTTACTCGTATTCAACAAAGCGGCCTGACGACCAATTGGCAAGCGCTCTGCCTTTTGGTACCCCAGACTTCATGTTCGAATCCTGGTGGTGGCATGGATATTTGTTAGTGATTCGAAATCCACTTTAGCCCTCGTGTGCACAAGATGACCGTAGAGCTACAAACGAAACATATTCAACTAGAAATAACTGTCCAAGCGAGTTCATTTCTTCATGATAAAGATCCTTTCATCATACGTTGCCCATAATACCCATATATTTTCAAAGCTTCCTTGATCAAATTCAGTTTCTGGATCATTTTTCTTCCAACAAAATAACACCGCATCCAATGAAAAGTAATTTGATATATCACATTTATTAACATCATACAGAACCGAATGCGAACAAGAAAAAGTGCCCACTTTTTATGGTGGCTTCGTTTTATTTCAAACTGCATTTCTCCGAAATCCCCACTGTGAACCCAAATGATAAATGCATCTCCCATTTCTCAAGAAGACTTTTGTCGGGCAACAATTAAGAGGGCTTGGAATTGATTCAAAAGCTGTTTACTTTTAGTAAGACGATGCCTCCGCAGACAAAGTAGGGTTGTTCGCCGCTCGTTCAGATGTCATCATTCATTTTGGAGTCTCCGTCTGACTGTTCTTTCTCAGTGGCTTCAACTCTTTTTTTTTACATCGAGAATTACATGGGAACATATTGTGAGTAAGATTGTGCAAAAATCTGTTGAGATAAATCGTTAAAAAAGTTTGTAGGAAAGAATTCTGGTTCTGTAAGAATTTCCAAGTATCGAAAGCATTTTATCAAATAATCAATTGCATTTAAGCATTATCAAGCCTTTTACTGAGAAAAATATAATTTTATTTTTTCGCATGCCACATGGTATACAGCAACATCTAGACCAAGTTCAAGAATCCGTGTGGTCTCATGAAAAGATGGAAAGAGCAGCTTCTGTTGTGATAGATCACCCGTAGGTAGAAATCTGACTTGGCTCCGTGACGCTGAAGAAGGAGGGCAATGCCTTACAGGAGGATTTTTAGGAGGAACTACCCCGAGTTTGCGCATTGAATGAGTATGGTTTTGTTTGTCGCTCTACAGTCATTTTTTGCACACTTTAGGCTAATTAGACCGGAACCTACAGTTTAATGTGGATTCCGAACCACTAAAAAACATCTACGCCACGGCTAGTATTCGAACCTGAAGCCTGTGGTACGAAAGGCCAGAGCGCTAGCTAATTGGTCGTCAGGCCGCAGCGTATTGTATGGGAGGAAACTTGGAAAACTTTTACCAGGTAGTCCGACTAACTAGGTAGGAGGGTGAACATCCCAAACGGCATCGAATCTCATCGTTTTTTGAAACAGTGTCTACAATAAAGCCGCCTGAGAATTGAACCTCCGTCCTAATGCTAACTAGCAGCACACGTTGCCATTGAGTCCCGAGTCGGGCAAAAATATAATTTAATTAACATATACTCTTGAAACATGTTTTTCTTAGTTCTTATTTAATTTAAATTAAAATCATTTTGGCTACATTATGACAAATAAGAAACGTCATTATGTAAGCATTAAAGACTACTTATTTATCAATTGAGGCTTTTAATATCATTCTGTTAGTGTTCAAAGAGTTAGACATTTTAAACTGTGAGAAATCGATTCGAATCAAGATAAATATATCGAAACATAAGTACCTGTACTGATTACTCGATGAATGGCAACGATATCTCTCTGCATTATCAAGCATTTCACTGACAAAAAAATAATTTAATTAAGATATAGTCTTAAAACATGTTTTTCTTAGTTCTTACTTAATTTAGATTAAAGTCGTTTTGGCTACATTATGAAAGATAATAAGCGTCATTAAGTAAGCATTAAAGACTACTTGTTTATTAAGTGATGCTTTTAATAACATTCGGTTTGTTGAACAAGTTGGAGATTAAATTAGGGAGAATTCGATTCGAATCAAGATAAATGTGTCAAATCATAAATTCCGTTACTTATTACTAGATGAATGGTGCGATATCTCTCGGCTAGAACGTTCCTCCAATTGACTTTTCGGGAAAAATGATAGAGATAATCTCATAGATATTGCAGCTGGGTTGTATTCTTAGAAAGAATGATGACATCAAGAAGTTCAATGTTAACAATGCCAACCCGTTTTCCATGCTGACATACGTAAGTAGAATCGATATTATCATTCGAAACATAGTTTTTCACTAAATTGGACTCTTTTAGACGTTAATTTGTTAAGAATATAACTACGTTAATTTATTAAGAATAGTATAACTAACTCCCAGGCACTATAGCCTTAGATGGGCCAAGACAGTCTGTCTAGTGGCAGATTTTGAGACAGGAGATGTTTTTTTACAGGGTAGGGTTGTCAGCTCTACTCTTAACGCTCAATAGTTATATCGGACCGGGACCTATGGTTTAAAGTGGATTTCGAACCACTACAATCATCCGTGGCACTGCCGGAACTCAAACTAAAAATCTGCGGCACCGAGCTCCAGAACGCTAGTCACTCGGCCATCAGGCCCTCACAGTTCAGAAAATGCGAAACTTAAAAAGCTCATGAATCATTAAATGATTCAATATCATATTGACTTAAAAGATTCAATAACGCCAAACGTGGCGATTTTGCCGATAAATTTGGCGAGAGAGTTCCATAATACCATATCTACCCAAAAAGATACCCTATGTTTGACAAACGTTTTTAAGTAGTCAATATCTTAATATTTCAATAGGTTGAATACATTTTAGAATGATAATTTTCTACATAGTATTGAGTTATTTTAGAGAAATAAAGAATAGTATATATATATATTTACTGAGAAAACTGAAGAGGAGTTTTTTCTGTTGTTGCAAAACACTGAGCAAAAGCACCGAAAGCCCATTTTGACGAAAAACAGACTGGGGCCGTGATGATTAAGATCAAGGCCCAAGTTCCATTAAAATAACCAAAAAGCGGAAGAAACTATCTTTTAGCGTAATGAAACACAAGTACATACAGGTCAGAGGTTCATTTCTGGTCAAGGATAAGTTAACAGAGAGTAATTAAGTGTGAACTTGAGAATGAAATCCCAGAAAAGGCTCGGATTCAAACAAAGCGCAGGGCAGATTTCATTTACATTCAACCTTGGCTTATTCACACTACTTTCATGGGATAATTTCATGATAACAATCTATCATGTAAATTATGTTTTTAATGAAACTACATAAGAGGAATGTGTTGATGAGTTTCATAATGGAATTTCTGGCAAAATTAATGTGTATTTCTTTCGTATTAGTCACTATCAGCTGGTGGCTATTAAATGGTATATAATATAAAAATAAACATTAATGTTATATTATGCTTTTGTATTACATTGCAAGTTATAGAATCACAATTTTGAAATTAATTAATATTGTAACAGGTTAATTTTTGTAATATCTATCTTTATGTTGACTATATAATTTTTTAAGTAAGTTTAATTTTTAAAAAATTATAATAAAAATTTTAATAAAATAATAATTTAAAAAAATTTAAATTATATAAACAATAGTCAGCTTTTCATGTGTGACTCTGTGAAGCTTTCAGAGATACGATTTTTGTTGTTCTATATGATGACCATTTTGGATATCAAATGAACTTTTATTAGTTTTCCAATTTTCCAAAACTAAAAAGTTGAACAATAAATGATTTCCATGCATTTTTGCTCAAACTTTTACTTTTGCAAAGGAGTACCAGAAAGTTTTCCTAGTTTAAAACAACATTTGACATAAACATGCGTAACATCCGTTTTCTCCACAACAAATTCTTTGTTTCGAAGTGTAATGCTTGGCATTAGAATGAAGATTGATTGATCTGTTATTGTAATAAATCACATTTTTAAATCATTTATACTAGTCAGCTGTGTATGTATGAATCTGTAATGCTTTCAGAGATACAATTTTTGCTGTTCTATATGATGAATATTTGTTGTACTAGATAAATTTTTATTAATTTTGAAAGCATTATATTAACTTTTTTTTTGCAGACTTAATTTACTTCTTTTCTTTAATCTATAGCATTAGCTTCACATGTCCTTTCTGTGTTTGCTTTTCCGATTCTTTGAGAATTATTTTTTCTCATAATAAATTCTCAATTCGTCCTAGTAAACACACACAAAAAAAAATATATTAATAATAATAAACAATCTATCAAAACCAAAAACCAAATATATATAAATATAAACCAAATATTTGATTAAAAAATAAATAAACAACCTATCATAAAGGGAAAAAAATACTTCCAAAGAAAAACAATTAAGAGTTAATTTTGGTTGTTCAGTTAATGATAATTCATACTTAATGTAAGAATTTAAAACTCTATTAATTTGTTTAATACTATTTTTTTCTGCATCTAACAATCCAAATAGTCTTCTCATATTTAATATCAAATTCAACAAGTCCTGCAAAAAAATATATCTGAAAGACTCTACGATGCAACTTGATTCATCCAATCTTCTCACCGAAAAAGACGAAAATTCAGTTCACTATAGCTAGTTATCCACAAAAACAAAAGAATAAACAACATGTGATATAGAAAGACATATTCTTCCCAGATCACAGAAAGCCATTTTTGACTATCCATTTAATAATAATCCCTACTGTCAAATATTTTCACCTCAACTTTTTGAATATTATTATTATCTAACAATTTAGCACATTTCTCATATCTATATCTGTTAGTGCAGATTCAAGAAGACCTCATTAAAAAAAATCCGAGAAGATTCCATGATACAATTTGATTCATTCAAAAAGAAAATTCAATTCGTCATTGTTTACTCACAAATACAAAAGAATAAATAACCTATGACAAAGAAAAAAAGAACTCCCCCTCCTCAAAAAAAAGACAGGAAGCCATTTTTGATTTTCCATTTAATAATAATCCATACTATAAAATATTTGCACCCAAACTTTTTTTTTTTCTAACAATTTAGCACATTTTTCATATCCATATCTGTTAGTGCAGATTCACTAGGTCTTCATTAAAAAAGATCGGGAAGATTTCATGATTGAACTTGATTCATTCAAAAAGAAGAAAATTCAATTCGTCATAGTGTATATACAAAAACAAAAGAATAAGCACAACAACCTAAAAGAAAAAAATATCCCCAAAGAAAAAGAGAGAGAACAAGTCAGAAAACCAATTGTGATTGTTCAGTTAATAACAATTCATACTTAATGTAACAATTCAAAATTCTATTCATTTTTTTTTTTTTTTTACAATTATCAATCCAACAATTCTTCTCATATTTAACAGCAAATTCAACAAGTCCTCAAAAAAAGATATCTGGAAGATTCTACGATGTAACTTGATTCATCCAATCTTCTCATCCATGAAGACGAAAATTCAGTTCGCCATAGCTACTATCCACAAAAACAAAAGAATAGACAAAATATCCAGAGACAAAAAAAGACAAAAAACCACTAGGATAGGTAGGTGGGAGGAGATTTTTTGTCCTATAAATCTTCAGGGGGAAGGGGGGGGGGGTCCTCTCTCTCCCACAACGTGAGGGTCTAGCAAGGGAGCTGGAAGACCCTGCAAGGGGAACAGGATCTAGATTCGATGTGCAACTAATGGAACCTTGAACTCAGAAATAGGAATGTTAGAGTCAGGAAGAAATATTACATCAGCTTTTGCTAGAAATATATGTATCGGTGCATCGTGGGGGAGGGGTGTTGTTGCAGTTACAGTGATGGTGGTTCAAAAAATGATTTTTTATTGAACTCGACTGGAGTCACTGCAAAAATCTAGTTTTGGGGAAGGCATGATGCTGTAATGGTATTATGTTTTTGGTGTTTCTTCCGTTTTTGGATTTATGATATATATATTTGATTTGCATAGAGAGAGTGTGAGATGTAAACGCAGCTACTTTTAAAGTTATACAAGGTTGCAGATATATAACTTACTTTTCTAATGTAATATTTTCTATAGTAGGAGTAAGAGAAGTTTTTACCAGATCATATTTTACTTTACTGTAGGAAAGACATATAGATATTTTTCAATTTATGCCTCTTCGATTTGTATCTTTTGTAAGGCATAGCCTATTTAATAAAAACTAACTATTTTATTTTTATTTTAAGAGTAGTGATTTTATTTTATTTTAAGAGTATATTTAATTTATTTTTATTTTAAGAGTATATTTATTTTATTTTTATTTCATGAGTATTGATTTTATTTTTATTTTTAGTATATTTATTTTATTTCTATTTTTATTTTAAGAGTAAACTTATTTTATTTTTAATTTAAGAGTATATTTATTTTATTTTTATTTTAAGAATATATTTATTTTATTTTTACTTTAAGAATATATTTATTTTATTTTTATTTTAAGAATATATTTATTTTATTTTTATTTATGAGTATTTATATTATTTTAAGAGTTTCATTAACTGATTTCTTTTTCATTAACTGATCGAATGCGACCAAATTATTGGCTAAAAGAAAATTATAAAATATATAAATTTTTTCAGGCATGAAACTATGAAAAATTGTCTATACATAAGATAAGTAATATAACGAAACCAAAAAGATGTCATGTTCGGTAATGGATATCAAGTTTTTAACACAATCAAATTAAATAATTTAAATTATCATTTGTACTTAGTATTGAAACATAGATAAGTGGTAAGCATGATTTTATTTTGCTAATTTACAGAATAAAAATTAAGAAAATATCTGAAACTTTTATTAGATAAATCTGAAGATGATTGAAACAATCATTCTGAAAATATTAAAAATATGTAGTGCTGATTCCCGAAACATTCCGTCAATTATTTGCTATATATATGAAAACTCCAGGAATACCTGACGAGACTTTTATCAAAAGTTGTATACGTATTTCGAAGGTTGGACATCAGCATGTAAAATAACGACGATTGATCAACTAAGAGATTTAATAATGACGGATCAATTAAAAAGCTATTCCGACGGATTTTAGAGAGTATCATTTGGATGAATGGAGCAATATTGTCTGTGTAGAGTTAGTAGAAAAACTTGATAATTATGAGAGTGTCTTAAAGACCAATGAAATCCTTTCGTAATAGTTAACATGAACGATCTAATTGATAAGTGATTAAATTCGAAGCAACCTGTTCTAAATTTTAGAGAGAAACTCAGCAGAGACTAACATTGGAACAAAATAGATGAGAGAAATTTGTCTGAGAATAGATTCTCTAAAAAAAAAAAAATGATACGAGTGTGGTGACAGAGAACATTTACGATGCCATTGTTCCTAAGTTACTAAAACAAAACAAAAGCAATTCAACATTCCTGAACGGAGTTAATGAGAATCAGGAAACATCAAGTACTACCCATGTTATTCAAACCCATTCTGTAATTCTTCAAGAAGGACTTCAAGTAAAAGAAATAAAATTAAATAATAAAATTGTAGTCGCACTTGTTGGCACAGATAAACCTTGTAGGAGAATATGTATGCAATGAAATGGCTAACCCTTCTAATTTTTCTAATGAACTAATAGTTTGTTGGAAATTGGAAAACGGCAAATTTCAACTAATGAATCTTTGAAACAAGAAGTTATTATAGATGGAAATTATTTCATTTTGAAATGGCATGAAGTGCCGACATCGGCGCTAGGTTATAAAGAGCTGATGTTTTAGGTCAGTCTTCAACAGAATTCATCTACAGTAATGTTCAATATTACAAACATGGCATGATTAATATAGATATACAAATTAAATTTGGACGGTGAAGTAGAATTAGATCACTTTAGTGACACACAGGTAAAAAATAAACTTTGTCTTTTGTGTCTTCGTATAAGATAGATAAGACTGAAACTACTGATACAACTATAAAAATGATGTCAAAACATGGCATTCTGTATGCTACACACATTAAAATGTTGCTTGCAATAAGAAATGACTAAATTTACACACGGAGAGTTTAATAAATATTATGGTTTGTAAATGTGTAATAGTAAATGTTGCAAATAGTGTACATTAAATGTAATGAAAAACGAATTTAAATATATTAATATAATTGTAAATTTATTTCTACATCAAAAAATCTTTCAGTCTTCTTTTTATTTGGCTTTCATCTAAAAAGAAATAAAACTTTTTGGAATTTTTTATATCGCACCAAAAATTACGATTGCCAGAAGTAGCACACGAAGAATGAAGTTATTTGCTTTTCAACTACATTTAACATTGTTGAACGAAAGGGTCTTTTAGAATTATAATTTAATGTTTGATAATGTGACGATATTTATTTGACATTGGAGGATATTGATGATAGTAGTGTTATAATTGACAAGGTTTCTGTACATTGTTTAACAATGCTTTAGAGTCTGAATTATATTAATGGCCTGAATGTTGATAGGAAAAACTAGGTTACTGTCTAATAATATTTTAATATACAACCCCCAAATTATAGCTTATGCTTGGCAGGAAACTTGGTACTCATGAGCCAATTTCATGCTGACGCTATCCAGCACTCATGCGTCGTGTCATGTTATTACGTCATCTATACACTGTTTAACAATGTTTTCGAGTTTGAATCACATTATTCGCTTGAAAGTTGATATAAAAAACTAGGCATGATTACTGTCTAAAACTATTTTATGCATCATCAAATTCATGCATGGCAGAAAACTTGATACTCATGAGCCAATTTCATACTGACGCAATCCAGCACGTCAAGTCATGTTATTACATAATCATTTGCATTCAGTTATGATTAGCTTGTGGCCAAATCTGATTTAAATTTTTGGCTTTGATCATATGACTTAATAGAATCTGGCAGTAACCAACCATTCATTGAATTAGCCTTGATAGGTACCAGGTATGTGCTCAACATATATGATGCCAATTAGGGTGTCACAAGTTGCTCAAAAATTATTGCAAGTATCATTCTCCTCAATATCTAACAATACCGTTACTGTCTAACAATATTTTAATATACATCACCAAATGATAGCTTATGCAAGGAATGAACGCAATCCAGCACTCATGCGTGACGTCATGTTATTCCGTCATCATTTGCATTCAGTTATGATTAGCCTTTCGCATGCACGCTTTCTCCCCTAAATGTGGCCAAAATTGATTAAAATTTTTGGCTTTTATCACATGACTTAACGAAATCTAGAAGTAGCCAACCATGCATTGAATTAGCATGATAGGTACCAGGATTAAGTAACGACAATAATAATAAGTATGTGAAAGACTACAACCTTGTAATCGAGCATTTTACACAAATAAAAAGTTGTATAACAGATTTATTTCACAAAAAACAAAAACTTTTGATTTATAAGACTCGATTTATAAGGCCGATTGTCACGTATGCTGGAAAAAAGGGGACATTAAACGCTAAGAACTTGGATTAGATCAGGACTTTTGCCAGGAAAATTTGGAGAAAAATTTTTGGACAAAGAGTTGACATGTGGATTAGAAGACCAAAGAAATTGAACACCAAATTGAAAATAGAGACATTGTGAGATACATCAAATCACATAGAATCCGCTGGCTCAGACATGTACATCTCAGAAATGAGGGAAACAACATTAAAAGGATTATGTTTTGTAAATTGTTCAACAATAGGAAGAGAGGAAGACCATTGAAAAGGTGGATGGATAGTGTCGAAGAGTATCTTAGACAACTGAAAATTATTAACTGGAAGGTTTGGTTTGTCGCTCTATGATCATCTTGTGCTTACGAGGGCTAAACAGACCGGGACCTACAGTATACAATGGATTCCGAACCACTCACAAACAGCCTTGTCACCGCCAGTATTCGAACCTGAAGTCTGTGGTACCAAAGGCCAAAGTACTAGCCACTTGGCCACCAGTCCACATTAACTGGAAGCGATTGACGTTGGAGCGAGATGGAGAGCTGTTGTGTTGGAGGCTCAAGCTTGTACAAGACTGTATGTCAGTAAAGAAGAAGGTATCAACTCTACAAGGCTGTAATGCCAGTAAAGAAGAAGAAGAAGGTACCAACTGTACAAGGCTGTAATGCCCGTAAAGAAGAAGAATGTACCAGGTAAGTGTTCAATGCATATTATGGCCAACACGGAGTTGCAAGTTGCTCTAAAAATTATGGCAAGTATCATTATCCGTCAATGGTCTTCAAAGGTGATTTAGCTTTTTTTCTTTTAAAAAGAACTTTTCGAAACTTAACAACAAAAAGAAAAGGTGCCAACAACGAAGTTCAAAAGCGAATCACACAATCGCAATTACACCATTATTTACCTCTAATGTACAATAACACCCGCTCGGAGACAGAGAGAGGGAGAAACATGACGAAATTACTTTCCAGGAGAGTATCTATTTACATGACATCCGTTTCAGTTACAGTCACAGACAATCACAACACGAAACGGGTGCGTAATTAAAATCAGTCAGTAGTTGTGCTTTAGTTAAAGAGTTATAAATCAGCTGCATCCGCTGTAAAGTAAACAGCGAGCGAAACTTAACAAATACTGGAAAGGGGGAGTGAAGGGGGCGGCAGTTTTGGAAACGCTCATTTCGAACGAGGGGTGGAAAAGGATGAAATCGGAGGTAAAGGATGAGGGAGTTAGAAGGTGTGGAATTACTACTTATCTCAAGACGGACTCGATCTTCGTAATATTGTCAGAGTTCTTCTTAGGGGGTTATTGACTAATTTAGTTTGTACTCACAAGGATTACACTGCAACTAATTATTATAGTAAAACTTTTGTTAGAGTTATAGTAACACAGTGGAATTTTAGATGATGGAAATTTTTACAGTTTTTTTTATTCTTTATTTATTTATACAGTAGAGCCGCTTTAAGCCGAACCTCGATAAGTCGAAAACCTCCACAACTCGAAAAAAATGTTTTGTTCCCTTCCTTTCATACCCCAAAACCTTCATGACTCGAAATTTCAACCCTCTATAAGTCGAAATAATTAGTCAATCCCCACAAGCCATTTTGGTATATATTTTCCCTCCGCAACGCGAAAAAACCCACAAAAAGCAGAAATAATGTCTTAGAAAACAATGTATGAGTACATAGTAAATAGAATAACCAATTCTATGAAATAGCAACTCGGAAGAAAAATAATTTTCTGCTCTTTATAGCTTAGATAATGCTATAGATAGAAAACGATAGAATTGCCTAAAGCAAAAAAAAAAAAAAATAATAATAATAATAATAATAATAATAAATAATAATAACTGACTTTTTTAATACATAATATTTTTAATTTTAAGGTTGTTTCGGAATTATTTTGATTTTTTATTGTAGTACATAATATAACTTTTAAATTGCAAATAAACATGTTTATTACCTCTGTAACTTGAATTTTTATTTATTTTACCTCTCTAACTCAAAATAAGTTAGAAAGAATCTAGACCTCTACAAGTCGAATATTTCCTTACGAAATCCGCGTAAGTCGAAATCCTCCATTAGTCGAAAACTCTATAACTCGAATTATTTGGCGTCTCCCTTGAAGTTCAGAGGTTCTACTGTATTACTATTATGCAGCATTTAGTTAAGTTTGTAATCAGTTTGGAAGTTAGTAATCAGAATTTAATTTAAATTTAACTATAAATGGTGAGTGGCTTCACTTAAGAAATGAAACCCTCGATCATATAAATTAAATAGAAAAAATAGTTTTATAAAGATCCATAATTTGCAGAGTGCATAGTCTGAAATAAGATGTCTGCTCACTTTCAAACCCTTTATTGCAACAAATTAACTAAAACAAGCAAATTAAATTTCACCTTTTAACATGGAATTTTAACTATAAATTAAAAGATACTAAATAATAGAAAGAGGTAGATTTAATATTGGATTGCGGAGGCAACGCCATAATTTTGAATTACATAGGTTGTTTAAGGTGGCAGATATAATTAAATTCACCAAGATAGGACGTATGAGGTTTGCGGGCCACATCTACGCAATGGACCTCTCATCCTTGACATTTAACGGCCTGATGGCCAATTGGCTAGAGATCTGGCTTTTAGTACCACAGGCATCAGGTTCGAATTCTGGCGGTGGCATGAATGTTTGTTAGATGTTCAGAATCCCCGTTAAACTATAGGTCCCGGTCTAGTTTGCCGTAGTGTGCAAAAAATGATCATAGAACGACAAGCCAAACCATCTTTGATATTCAGGATATTCAACTATATACCTTTTGGAACTAGAACTGGGGATAAGTCCAAGTTGACATGGATCGAATGTGTGGAGGCAGATTTTAAAGTTTTAAGAGTTAATAACTGAAAAACTGTCGCAAAGTCGAGATTGGAATGGAAGAAGGTTCCTTGGCCCACCATGGGCTGTCGAATCAATAGAAGAATAATAATATTATGTAACAACCGCATTATTATAATAAGCAATAACCATAATCATATTATACTAAGTAATAACCGTATTATAAAGTGGATTGATTAATCTGACAACCGTATTATAATAATAAGTAATAACCGTAACCATGTTATAATAAGTAACAACCGTATTATTATAATAAGTTACAATCGTATTATTATAATAAGTAATGACCGTAACCATATTATCGTATCGTATCGTATTATAACGTGGATTGATTAATCTGAAAATAACTTTAACACGATTTAGATTATCAACAAGAAATTTTTCACTAGACAGAGAATGGAATGGATGAAGATTTTGAATTTATGTCTTACGATTACGCCACTTAAAAAATATATACATATAATAAACAAGGTTTTCAATTACACTGGATTTTCAATGTCCATATTATGTAAGACAAACCCTAAATCAACAAAAATTCAGACTTATAATACGGTTGTCATGCCAACAAAAGAAGATATTTGTTCATTTTCAAACAACCCCTTAATGCTACAGAGTAACTAGAACACTACACAACCAACCTTTGCCCCAATCTACAGATATACAATCTAGTAGAAAAGATAATACAAGGTAGCCACGGAATAAAAAATAAAAAAGAAAGAAAGAATAGAAACTACAAGTGTAGAAATTACAAGTCCGGCTCAAAAAAAAACACATAAAAACTTTCAGAACCTAGGTATATAGTTGAACTATATACTTAGAACACATAGCAACTTGGGCCTACCTTAGAACTAGGAGTAGGTCCAAGTTGAGATGGACCGATTGTGTGGAGGCGGATTTTAAAGTTTTAAGGGTTACTAACTGGAAAGATGTCACAAAGCAGAGAATGGAACGGAAAAAGGTTGTTGGGAAGGCCTTCGCCCACCATGGACTGTCGAGTCAATAGAAGAATAAGAAGATTTAATATAGATTGATTAATCTAAAAACAAGTAATATATATAAAAAAAATTCCTACTTTTTTTCACGATATTGTAGAAAGTCCTTTATAAATAATTTTCATTAATTTTTTTAAGGTTTATCTAGCGCCATCTATTCTTAGATGTATGCAACTTAAATCTAAAAAAAGGTAAAGTTAATTAGTTAAATTTAATTACTGAATTAATATTTGAAAAAACTATATTAACATCCAGTGTCATCCACTACAAGTTCAAAAAAAATGTATTTGAACTCGAGTGGATGAATAAAAAGTATTTCATTAACGATTCAAAATTTGTACAAGATATATATAGGGAGAGTGTGAGCTAATAGAAAGAATTGAATGACTTTAAAACGATTTAATTTTGACTTATAATACAGTTGTCATGACAACAAAAGAAGATATTTGTTCATTTTCAAATAACCCCTTAATGCTACAAAGTAACTAGAACACGACATAACCAACCTTTGCCCCAATCTACAATTTCAAGGTAAACAATAATAATAATAAAAAAATAAAAGGATTAGACGAATGAAGAACATAAATAAAAGAAAAAAACGAATGTCATGCAACTTGTCGAAGAAGGAAGGAGCGTGTAGGCGTTACAAAGGGGAAAGGGGGGAAAACACAAAAAATTGGGTGGGTAGAGAAAGATAATACAAGGTAGGCCACGGAATAAAAAAAGAAAGAAAGAAAACTTCAACAAGAGTAGAAACTACAAGTCCGGCTCACAAAAAAAAAAAAAAAAAAGAGTTACGCTTCTGAGTGGGGCAATGCAGCATAAAGTATGTGGTCCAAGATATGCTACAACAGCAAGTGCGAGAGAGAGAGCAACAGCCTAGAGGTGAAAAACTTGAACAGACAAGTTCCTTTGGGCAAAGAAGAAGAAGAAATAAAGAAGCAAAGTGGCGTAAAAAAAGTGAAAGGGGTTGAGGTCCTCGGTTTCCCATTCAACGTGAGAAGGTCTAATTGATTGAACGTCCTTGTGAATGTTGCATGGGAAGGAATCTTTCTCACTTCAGACAATGGCAGGGGACGGGTTTCTGGGAGATGATACTACAATGGAGGAATTACCACCGTGCCGCCTTTTGTTTTGCGTTTCGTTAACTGGCGAGGGGGAATCTTGCCATATTAAGAACTAATTTGCGGAGCCACACGTTTTACAGTTAAATACATATCTCGGTGGTAACAACTGAACTACTGTTGAGTACGTACTGTGATGTAGTTAATGATGGTAGGTCACGGGTTCTGGGAGACGATACTATAGGGGTGTGATTCTCCCATGATGCCTTTGTTTTGGATTTCATTTACAGGCACGAAGGAATCTTTGTGTAGTATCACATGTATTACAGTTTAATGCATATCCTTCAAACTGTCCCTAATAGGTTTGCACACTCTACGGTAATTTTTTGCACACTTTAAGCTAATTAGGCTGGGACCTACAATTCAACGTATTCCTGATAGGAGTTTAACTTGTATTGAGTGCGCACTAGGTTTCAATGAATGATGTTCTTAATCTATTAAATTCACTGTTTTAAGCGGCCTGATGGCCAATTGGCTAGCGCTTTGGTCTTTGGTACCCCAGACCCAGGCCTGTCCCCTTTAGTACTACAGGTCAGAAGGAAACTTTCCATGTTTTAATTTGTAGTGTCACATGTATTACAGCTTAATGCATATCCTCCAAACTGTCTCTGACAGGAGTTTAACAATTGTTGATTGCTGAATACATATTTTGTTTTAGGGAATGATGTTTTAAATCCATCAAATAATATTTTAACTATTCAAACAGTGAAGTCAAGTTGGAAATTCTTGACATTCTAAGATTGATTTCTAGTGGTGTCAAGTCTTCCTTAATTCAAATTGACATTTTGAGCAATACGATACAAAGGATGCTTTTAAGTTTAGATGAATTATTACTACAAAATGTATATACAAATGCAAAACAAAATATATTATAATATCACATGTATCAAAATTCAAATAGTATAATAAAAATAGTTCTTGTATCAAAATTCAATAGTATCAAAATATTTCTTGTACCAAAATTCAATAGTAAAATAGTATAATAAAAATAGTTCTTGTATCAAAATTCAATAGTATCAAAATATTTCTTGTACCAAAATTCAATAGTAAAATAGTATAATCAAAATTCTATAGTATCAAAATAGCTTATCAAAATTCAATAGTTCATGTATCAAAATTCTAAAGTAAAATATTACGTGTATCAAAATTCAATAGTAAAATATTACATGTATCAAAATTTAATAGTATAATATCACATGTATCAAAATTCAAAAATATTGAGATTTCAATTTGAAAAGGAATTCGAAATATATCCGATTGCCCTCTACTAAAGATGGCCGTAAGTGACACACATATTTTAATAAAGTTAATATCATCTATTCCTTTTATGACAAGGAGTGCATGGATTTAACTATAGTTCCGTTTCACGTATGGAATTAATAATGGATGAAAATCTTCAATTTTTATCAGATATGGGCATTCAGAGATTAATCTTGCTTGCCCAAGTTATGGATTCGATCACAAATTAGTGATAAATAAAATAAGTAATTAGTAGTAATATCATGTCACAAATAAGTATATGGAGCACCATTAAATTAAATATACGTATAAGGAATATGAGAATTAATATGTAAATAATACTTTAACATGCTTTAATTATAGGGCTTATTATGTTCCACATTCACTAATTTATTAGTTAATCAGAAGACATCGGATTCTTGCCTCCTTAGGATTAATTTGTATGCATTATATAGTTCAATATATATCATCCACCCTGTTTCCCAAGTACGGGGCATTAATTTTTGTATGTTATTGATGATAGTGAATGCTATCAACATTTATATTATATTAAGTAATTTAGCCTCATTTTCAGATGTAAATTTATATAATCATACCTTAAAAATTATTAAACATTATTATTATTTAACGTGACAATTGGGAAATTAAACAAAAAGACCTTTCTTAACAATAAATTTTTTAAATAGTACATGAATTTTTCAATTAGCTATCGACAAATTTTTAAACGTAAAACTATGTACAGGTGGGGGGGGAATGACAGTTAAACTATTGAAACAAAGATGAAAGTGGTTGCTGTTATGAGTTTAAATTTTTTCCCATAAGATATTTATTTCCTTTATTTATAGCTATTGTATATTTGACAAATTAGATATTTATTAAACATAATTTCAAGTAATGATAATTTTATTACATAAGTAATGTTATGAATTCTATCCAAGAAAACAAATTAGAAATTTTTCAGGAGCTATTTACTACAAACTTCGTCAACATTAAACTCAAAGCTTTTATCTCAGCTCTTATAATATATATTGTAAGTAAAATCATTGCCTTGTTAACATTCTTATATTAGTTTGAAATTTTTTAGAATATATATAATCTTGCTATTATTTGTAAAAAATATAGACAATCAATAAGCTCAAGTGTATGAAATCTTTTTTTTTGTAACTTACTCTGAATAGTTGTATCGTATAAAAGTAAATATCATTATTTATCAAATTATTTTTCTCACATTCTTCAGGAGTAATAGATGTAATCGTACAAAAATTGTAATCGTAAAAAAAATGTAAACGTAATCGAATACAAATTGTAATCGTAATCGAATAAAAATCGTAATCGTAAAATATTGTAATCGTAATCACATGAAAATCGTAATCGCAACAAATTGTAATTGTAATCGTAAAATATTGTAATTGTAATTAAATAAAAAAAATCATTTCCTCTGCATTTTAGAAAGTACATCTGCAAAGAAGAGTTTAAGAATTCTTCTCACTTTTATATATTTTTATTACAGAAAATATATTATTTTATAACAGAATTATTTCAATAACAAAAATGATTCTATGCATTGAAATAATTTAATTATATATTTTCAATAAAGCACTAACTATCTACTGAGGTGACATGAAATAAAACTAACTGTGCTTAAATTTAACGATAATACTTAAATGAAAAGAACCAAACAGCATGTTACAAAATAAACTAATGTCATGACATTCGTGTTGCTTGACTCAGTTTAATTTAAAATCTTTTTACCCGTCTAGACATTTGCATTTATTATTTACAGCAGTAAAAAAAAAAAAAAAAAAAAAAAAAATTCTATTTTAGCTTATAAAATTTTGTTTGCATTATCCGCATCCTTTAAATAAATATATGTATGCATGTATTATAGTATATGCAACATAAAAACATTAAGACTCAAGAAAGCATCGTTTTTAAGTGACATCATTTGTAGTATTGGAATATATATATATATATATATATACGTATAATACTATATATATTGTATAAGAAAGTTATTTTTTATTTTTTGAGAATTAAAAAGGATCTAGAAGTAAAGAACGATCCAATACCGTAAAGCTTAAAAAAAAAAAAAGGAAAGTCAATTCCTACTTTTTTTCACTCTATTGCAAAAAGTCCTTTATAAATAATTTTCATTCATTTTTTTAAGTTTATCTGGCGTCATCTATTGGTAGATATAGGCAACTTAAATCTAAAAAAAAACCTCAAATTAATTGATTAAATTTAATTACTGAATTAATATCATCCACTACAAGTTAAAAAAAAATGCATTTGAACTCGAGTGGATGAATAAAAAGTATTTTATGAACGATTGAAAATTTGAACAAGATATATATAGGGAGAGTGGGAGATAATAGAAGGAATTGAAAAAAGGAAGAGAGTTGACATATTAAAAAGTTAAACATTAAATATTAAGCAGATACACAAAATAAATTATCATATTCGTTGTATATTGTGCTTAGTTATCTAAATTATTCCAAGCCGGAGTTAGTTTCACATAATCTTATCTGACATAATCGTAGACGAAACACAGTTCAAAGTGCAACAATATAATAACCAAAGACACATTGAATGAAGATAGTTGGAAAATTTAAACATAATGTTCCTCAAATGCTGCACATTTTGAGCAGAGTTCATTGGCTTTTGAAACAGAAGACGTAACATAATTAGCTTACCTAGAAAGCGCCAGGGGTGAGGGGGTGGGAGGAATGTCTGCCACATCGCTCCCAAGACACCCCAATTTTAAACAAATACTGTACTGCTAGAATTGTATCTGTGGTATTTGCTCCCATTTTTCAAGCCCAAAAGAAAGAAGTTTCGTCTACAGATTAATCATATCCAACGCCAGCCTATGCACAGGAAGTTTTTGGAAGAAAGAGAATTTTCCTAGTTGAGAAACTAAAGAGATAACCACCAGACAGTACCAGTCAACAAAAGATTTAAATTTTATTACCTAACTAAATCGTCACATATCAATATTTTCGTTAATAGACGCCTTTGCTCAGGGTGGGCACGTTAAATCTGTATACAGGAATGTCTTTTTGTTGGGGAGGGATGACTTCTGCTATGTTGCTCTCAAGTTGTCACACTACAATCGTAAACAAATACTACTGGGGAATATGTCTGTGGTGTCAACCCCCTTTTTCGAGCCCAAAAGATTGAATTTCAGTCTACAGATTAACTACATCCAATTCCAACCTATGCACAGGAGGTTTTGGTACAACTTTTGTCGAGTTTCCGTAGTTAACTGAAGAGATATCTTCAACACCTACCGGCCAACATAAAATTTAAATTATATTACCTAGCTAAATCTTCACATATTAATATTTTTATTAATATGCGTCTTTGACCGACACATTAAAACTGGAATGTCGTTTTGTTGGGGAGGGAAGGGGACGTTTGCAATATTGTTCCCAAGTTGCCACACCACAATCTTAAACAATATATATATTACCATAGATATATCTGGGGGAATATATCTATGGTATTAGCCCCCTTTTTCCAGCTCTAAAGACGGAATTTCTGCCTACAGATTATCCAATACCAGTCTATGTACAGGAGGTTTTGGTTCAACTTCGCTTGTCGAGTTTCCCTAGTTTAGAAATCGAAAAGATATCCGCCAGACGGTACCGGCCAACACAAAATTTAAATTATGCTATGTGGCTAAATTATCAATATGTGTCTTTGTCCAGGATGGGCACATTAAATCTGTATACTGGAATGTCGTTTTGTTGGGGAGGTCTTCTATGTTGTTCCCAAGTTGTCACACCACAATCTTAAATAAGTACTCCTGGGGAATATATCTGTGGTGTTAGCCCCCTTTTTGGAACTCAAAAGGTGGAATTTCCGCCTACAGATTAACCATATCCAATTCCAACCTATGCAATGGATATTTTGATTCAACTTCGCTGCCCGAGAAACTCTAGCTGAGAAACTGAAGAGATATCCACCGGACCGTACCGGACAATATAAAATTTAAGTTATATTACGTTGTTAAATCATCACACATCAATATTTTCATTAATTTGCGTCTTTGCTCAGGATGGTCACGTTAAATCTGTATAATGTGGAATGTCCTTTTGCTGGGTTGGGTTCAAGGAGGTGTGTAGAAGAACGAAAATCCTCAGACTACAGCCTCTGAGAGTGTTTGTTCAAAATTGATGTGTTAAAATGTGCTTTAGTTTAGCCGTTTCTCTGCGATACAAAATGGGTAATACTGAATCTGTTACATCTTTGTCGTACTAGCCTAGCGATCAAGATGTACAACATTCGAAAACAACTTTTCTATTATTTCACAAAGTACCCAGTCAAGTCAAGTGAAGCCATTATCTCAAAATCCTTAAGCTTCAAAGGATGTAACAAGCAGATCTGTGTTATGTTTATAGCAATTACCCCTCAGGGGCTTGATGGCCGAGTGACTAGTGACAAGTGATAAGTTCGAGTTCTGGCGGTTCCATAGATATTTGTAGTGCTTCAATACTCTACCTACGGTTTGAAGTGGATAACCACTTCAAACCGTAGGTCCCGCTCTAATATGACTATATAACATTGGGAATAGGGCTGACAACCCTACCCCGTAAAGAGAAAACATCCCCTGTCTCGAAATCTGACAGCAGGCAGGAAGACCCCCACCATGGGGCTGTTGCACCAATAAGAAAGAATTGCTCATCAAGCAAAAAACAGGTTTCAAATTTTGATAATTTTGCAAATCTATGTAAAGATTATTACAAGTAAACTACAAGACCCCACAAGATTTCTTTTTTCTCTACAAAAAAGATAGATAATCCATTATATTTTTTTTTTAGTGGTAAAAATCAACAAACGCTTTTCTTTTTTTTTGGCTGAATCCAGATTGGCGTGCGAAACCCTCCAATCACACAGCCTTTGGTAAAAGCAAAACCTGCGGTCGGAATTGCGCAGAAGCCTTTCAATTTGCAAAGCATCTATTATCATCGACGAGACGGACCTCGGGGCCACAGCCTAGAACGAAGGGCCCGGTTTCCGAGAAAGACAGGGAGGAACAGAACGGATGTACAGGGCTGGCGATCTTCGTTGTTTAGGATGATGGATCAAGCAGCGGCTTCTGAATTGATTCGAAACACCTTTGTCTGGTGGCATGCCAGTTAAAAGGTTTAACTAGTTTTAGTAGTGCGTTTTTTATTCGATGATTATATCTTTTTTTTTTCTCATTATGAAAGGAACTATTTACCTAAAGCGTTCCTTTTTTCTTTACGGATTATTGGTAGTAATATGTGTATTCTAAACGCTTAAGAACTTGGATTACATCTGGGCATTTGAGAGGAAAATATTGAGAAAATTTTTTGGACAAAGATTTGATATTAATATATGGATTAGAAAGCAAGACGCTCTGACCAGAGTCGTGTTTTTTCCGCACATCAAAGAATTCTTGAGTACTTTGTTTACTACTAGCTGTCACTCACAGTCAGAGATAATGTGGATTGTTTGTCGCGGTCAGACAGAGATATAGAAACAAGATCACCTCGGGATTGATTCGATTCGACTCTTATTCCAGTATAGAGCTGCTTAAGGAGTTATCGTTCAAAAGTCCAGCATAGCCACAGAAGCGTTTGATTCTAATTCGGATGATTTCAAATTAGGAAGCTCACTGTTTTATACATCAGGGCTTTTGAGAGGAAAATTTTGAGAAACATTTTTGGACTAAGAGTTGACAATAATATATGGATTAGAAGACCAAACAAATTCATTCAGCGCCAAATTAAAAGAGACACTGGGAGATACATCCAATCACAAAGAATCAGCTGGCTCGGACATGTACATCGCAGAAATGAGGGAAACTATGTATGTAAATTATGCTATGTAAATTGTTCAATAATAGGAAGATCAAGGGAAAGGTGGATTATATGATACCGTTTAACACATTTATAGTTTTTGTATGATCTTCAATTTTATTAATTACAATAAAATATCCCATATTAACTTCAATGAAAAATATCTCATAAAAGACTCATTATTATTATTATTATTATTTTTTATTATTTTTGTACAAAGACATTTGTTTTTAAATTTCATAGAAACAACACGAAATTTTTATTCTCAACAGAGCGAAACGCTTTTTTTAAAAAAATTTCCTTTATAATCTCCATTATAATTATTGGCTCGATAAATTCATGGCTGACTGATTTCATTCAAAATAATTTCCAATCTTAAAAATCTTTAACACAATAACTAATTTCTTTTAAAAATATTTGTATTAAGCATGTACACAAGACGTGATTTCAGTTACCGCCAAAAATCGAATTTGCGATTTCGCCAAAAGAGACCAAATAATCACTAGACTGAAAGGTTAATCTGTTACAAAATCGGAAGTACTTACTCGATCAAAACTTACTCTATTATTAATTAATTATCATAAAATACCCTATATAAACTTCGTTGAAAAATATCTCATAAAGAATCATCATCATTATTATTATTATTATTATTATTAATACTATTTGTACAAAGACATTTGTTTTTAAATATCGAAATAGTACGACATTTTTATTCTCAACAGAGCGGCCTTTATAACCTATATTATAATTATTGATTCGATAAATTCATGGCTGACTTATTTCATTCAAAATAATTTCCAATCTTAAAAATCTTTAGCACAATAGCTAGTTTATTTTAATTATTTGTATTGAAAAAGTATATAAAACGCGTCTTCAGTTACAGCCAAAAATCAAATTCGCGATTTCTGCTAAATATATCAAATAATCACTAGACTGAAAAGCTAATCTGTTACAAATCGGTACTTACAAAGTACTTACTGGATCAAAACTACTCGATTATTAATTAATTATTATAAACTAATTATAATAAAATATACCATATCAACTTCGATGAAAAATATTTCATGAAAGACTCCTTATTATTATAAATATTAATATTATACTTGTACAAAGGCATTTGTTTTTAAATATCGAAAAAATACGCAATTTTTAATCTTAATATAGCGAAACGCTTTTTCTTAAAGTTCTTTTATAATCTCATTATAATTATCAATTCGATAAATTCATGGCCGACCGATTTCATTGAAAATAATTTCCAATCATAAAATCTTAAACACCATAACTAGTTTCTTTTAAATATTTGCATTAAGTATGTACAAAACAACATAATAATATTTGTATACAAAACGCGTCTCCAGTTACCGCCAAAAATCAAATTCGCGATTTCGCCAAAAGAAACCAAATAATCACTAGACTGAAAGGCTAATCTGTTACAAATTTGAAGTACTTACTCGATCAAAACTTACTCGCTTATTAATTAATTATAATAAAATATTCCATATCAACTTCGATGAAAAACATCTCATAAAAGACTCATTTTTATTATTATTTTTTTTTATTTTGTTTTTTTATATCGAAAAAGTACGTCATTTTTATTCTTAATACAGCGAAAGGCTTTTTTTAAAAGTTCTTTTATAATTTCCATTATAATTACCGATTCAATAAATTAATGGTTGACTGATTTTATTGAAAATAATTTCCGATCTTAAAAATATTTAACACAATAGCTAGTTTATTTAAAAAAATTTGTGTTAAAAATGTATATAAGACGCGTCTTCAATTACCGGCGAAAATCAAATTCCGCCAAAATGTTATTATAATATCGCCAAATTATTATTTTTATTATTTTGTACAAAGACATATAAAAATATCCATAACGTACGATATTTTTATCCTCAATAGAGCGAAACGCTGTTTTTTAAAAAAAGTTCCTTTATAATATCCATTATAATGACTGATTTGATAAATTCATAACTGACTGATTTCATTGAAAATAATTTCCAATCTTAAAAATCTTTAATACGGTAGCTAGTTTCTTTTAAATATTTGTATTAAGCATGTACAAAACACCATAATAATATTTGTACAAAACGCGTCTTCAGTTAGCGCCAAAAATCAAATTCGCGATTTCGCCAAAAGAGATCAAATAATCACCAGACTGAAAGGCTAATCTGTTACAAATCGGAAGTACTTACTCGATCAAAACTTACTCGGTTATTTTTCTTTTGTGCTGCCATCTATGAACACCTATTTACACCACGGGTCAAAAGATAAACAGCATGCAAAGCGTCAAATTCACACAATAAATCTTCATCACGGCGATCAATATCGCAGCACATAAACCCAAGTTCGTTTTTTTTTTTTACAAAGCCCCGTAATACATTATTAGCCGCCTTTTATTTTGTGTAGAGCGATCGATTTGCGCTCAGTCGTCAAGTCCCTTGCGTTTATTTATTTTTTAATAACAGGCAAAAAAGAAAAAATAAATAAATAATAAAGCGGAACGAGCGAAAGCGCGCGAAAGAAGGTGTCACGATAAAGCGTGGTCAATGTTTTGTTGGCGATGAAAAGGACCCCATTACAGATTCCAGTCAGGCAGCTATCCCATCAAACTGCGTGAAGACTCATCATGGGAAAGCAACGAAGCCAGCGTTCTCTAGCGCCAGAATGCTCGCCAAAAATGGGGGGATGTGCACAAAGTATGGGGAGACTTGAAAGTCAATCTTTTTAATGCTTTTCATTAGTGAAAGTGGTCCCACATATAAAATCAGTTCGCCATCTAGTAGAACATGAAATTTTATTTATATTATTTGTAAAATGTTGCATTTCTGTAAAATATTTGTTTCTATGCCATTTCCGTAGTTGTCACGTTTCCTATTTGTGCTTTAAGATGCGTTTGGTCGAGATACTAAAATCTCACGTTGCAGAAAACTAGCAATGCATACCACTCAATTCTCTTATTGGCTGATGTTCTACGACGCGAGATTTTAGTATCAATGCAATGTTTAATAATAGTGCGCACCAAATAATTTGCAACAGTATTAGAGTTCTATGTCTGCCAATGACGTCTACACAGTATACATTCTTTTATCTATTGTCGGAATACGCAATTGGAGTTTCTTGGTTTGTATATTCAAAGTATTTGCGGAGGTATTGGAGGTATTAGAGTACTTTGGAGTATTTTTTGAATCAAATCTTTTCCAAAAGATTTCTTTCAAATAATGCATGCAAATATAGTTTTGGTTTCTGGAAAAATTGTAAGTTTTAGTTTTGACATAAACATATTTATATGTAAGATGATTTCTATAGCATTGAAATATTTCAATAGTTTGCATTCATTTTTTTATTTGTTTTACTTTACAAGACTTGCACGTCTCCAACAATTTCTAGAACACTTCTTATTTTTAAAGAAAGGAAAAATAAAACACAAAAAATTATTACAAAATGACTTCAGATTTTTGAAAATATGAATATATTCAAATACTCAAAATTCAAAAGCAGTGAAATATTGCCAGGATATTGTAGATTTTTTTCTCACAAGAAAAATTTTGGCATTTAATTCGCAGGAGAGAGGAATGTATGCTATTTGACAAATATATAATAAAGCCATCACTCAAATTTGAAAGCAAATGAGCTTTATTGTGGGTAATTAGAATTTTGTACTAATGAGAACAATCTGTCACTCAAGTCTGATAGCAGATATTCGGTATCATGTATAATGAGGACCTTCACAATTCGAAACAACTACAGATTGAATATGGACTATACCATGAGTTGTTCCATCGTAATTGGTGATAGACCACGAGTTGAGAAATGTTTACTCTAATGAGAAGTGAAAAGCTGACCCCCACTCTTGACAGATTGTCTTAAAGGAGTTTTTTTTTTTTTTTTTTTTTTTGGTGAAAAGGGAGAGAGTTCTCGGGTCGCTAGAAGTGCTGTTTTTACTTTTTTCTCTGAAGTGATTGAATAGGTCGGAGATTCCGTGTTTACCAAAGTAAACCCTTTGTGGTTTCGTGTATCACGCCGTGTGATAATTAAGGTCTGCCACAGACCAGGCAATTAGATTTGTCGTAGACCCGAGGACTTTTAATTCTTTAATTTTCAATTTTTTGTTGATAATAAATTATAATAATCCAGATATCTGTATTTGTATATAGATATATACTGCTTGTAAATAAAAATTAAAGTGTTTCCATGATTCTTGTATAGGCCGAGTCGTTACAATATCATTTTGACATTTTTTTTCTAAATAAATTATCGCTATTATATACTTATTTTCATTTAATAAGTAACAATAAAAATAATTTACGCATTAATATACAGTAAGATTATACGCATTTTTAATGATTTCAAATCAAATAAGAATATAAAAATCTAATTTATAAGAACATAAAAATAAAAATGAAGTTCAACATTAAATAAAACTAAATGGAGACACGAACCGAATTCTATCTAAAGCAACGACTATTTGAGCATCATTTGTTTATCTTATACTATTCGATCAGTGTTTTATTTTGAGAATGTTTTTTTTTTTTCCATGATTATATCAAATAATGTGAAGTTGAGAATTCATATGAAGTAGAAAAACATACACGAAATGTCACAATGATTGAGCACCTCCAGAAGAGGTCAAGCAACGATTGGGCCACCACAAACTAATGAACCGCAGGTGAGTGTGACAGGAGAGGAATGACCACAGGAATGTGTCTGGAGTGGAAAAACAATAGTTCGCAGAATGACGGCTGAAAGTTCTTTTCTAATAACCAAAGGACTTAACCCAGGAATGCACTAAAAGCATTTACAAAGAATAAAACCGAAAAAAGCAAAACACAGCTTAATAGATTTGTGATATCAAAAGGTGACGTATTATAAGCATCAAATACAGACAAACGTAATTTGAAGGTAGCTTCATATGCCTTTCTTTAGTTGCATGTAGGTTTTAAAGGAGGTATAGCAAGCCCAATTAAAATGGCGGTCTAATAGCAAGGCGCAGCATTACACACCTTTGTTATGGTTCGAATTTACAGGTGGCGCTTGTTGCAGTCACTATTTATAGAAATAAAGACACAACTGGCGTTTTGGATATCGAGTGTAATTGTGATAGCGAGTTCCAACGTAATTTGTAGAATGAAGATTTTTAGAATTGAAATTAAATAGAAATTCTTAGGGTTTAATAATAATAATTAAAAAAAAAAATCATAATAAAGTTTTTTGATATGTAACTTAAACAGAACAATATTTGATGTTGAACTGAAAGCATCCATATACCTAATAAAGTCTTAAAATACGATCGTTCTGAAATTTTCTGAGAGAATGAATGCTATACAAAATAAAGAAATAGTACAAGAAAACAGGATTACATTTCAAAACTTATAATAAAGAAAACAATATTTCTGTAACTTCTTATACATATTCATCTAATATGCTTTTTTAAGAAAAGATTTGTCACAAGTATTACTTATTAGTATTACATTATGCTACATAATTTATTAACTTATTCACTATTTAACTTTTTATGACGATCCAAAACACGTATTTTTATTTGTAGTGCGATGGAAAACGTTACTTTTTTACTTAGTATTCAAGGCTGAAATTTATTAATATGTTAGAATATATTTATATGTATGAATTTCCTTCACATTTTGAACCTTGTTAAAATTATATCGTATTATAGGAGTGTAAACATATTTTCATAGAATTTCTAGAATTAGAGAGTTTTTGTATATCGTATTTTTATCGCCTGATATTTTTTTCTCCCTAGCGCGCATGCTCATAGAAAATTGCGCATGCGTATCTGTAATAATGTTTCCTATGAGCATGCGCGTTAGGGAGAAAAAAATATCGGACGATAAAAATACGGTATGCAAAAAATCTCTATTATTGAATTGTGTTAGGGCAAAAGATATGTATGAAAAAATGGATTATGAGATTTTATATGATTCATAAAAAATATATGTCAAAGCAAAACAGTGAGGTAGAAATCAGCGTAAGAGAATTTTTACAATTTCTTAATCCTGTACGAACAATTTTTTTTTAATATTTTACATGGGGATCTCTTTAAAAAAATTGTTCGTACAGGATTAAGAAATTGTAAAAATTCTCTTACGCTGATTTCTACCTTACTGTTTTGCTTTGACATATATTTTTTATGAATCATATAAAATCTCATAATCCATTTTTTCATACATATCTTTTGCCCTAACACAATTCAATAATAGAGATTTTTTGCATACCGTATTTTTATCGTCCGATATTTTTTTCTCCCTAGCGCGCATGCTCATAGGAAACATTATTCCAGATACGCATGCGCAATTTCCTATGAGCATGCGCGCTAGGGAGAAAAAAATATCGGACGATAAAAATACGGTATGCAAAAAATCTCTATTATTGAATTGTGTTAGGGCAAAAGATATGTATGAAAAAATGGATTATGAGATTTTATATGATTCATAAAAAATATATGTCAAAGCAAAACAGTAAGGTAGAAATCAGCGTAAGAGAATTTTTACAATTTCTTAATCCTGTACGAACAATTTTTTTTTAATATTTTACATGGGGATCTCTTTAAAAAAATTTTTTGTGGTTTGTAGACTCTTTCGCGGTGGCTTGGATTTAATCAATATAAAGGCTATAGCTAATAAAACATATTTTGACAAACACACCAGCAAAATCTTAGTCATCAAATTTTAATTTAAATTTCAATTGGATGAATGGATCTGCTGTGCTTGAACCAGTTCTTTTATGTTTGGCAATTCTTGCAATGTCATTTGTCGCGTCTTATCTGTTTCGAGATTTTTTTTTATAGAGCAAGTAATCAATTAAAGAAAATAAATTGGTCTGTTAATTAAGACAATAAAATATGCAAAATATAACGGACTCCAGTTTGAGAGAATTGTTTTGTTATTGCGAAACCTTGCTATTGGATTCCCTGCTATATGGATAATTCAAATATTTGCTAATACATTGTGCATTCCAGAATTTCCACTAAATCATCCCTCTGTGGACCCCTAGAAGACCATGTATCCCAGTATGAGAACCACAATGTCTAAGAGAAACCTTGTTATATGGAGAATTCAAGTATTTACTAATTCATCCTGCATCGCAGAATTTCATCTAAATCATACCTCGGTGGTCCCCTAGAAGATAGTGGATTCCAGTTTAAGAACCACAATGTCAAACCGAAACCTTGCAATATGGAGAATTCAAGTATTTATTAATACATCCTGCATCCCAAAATTTCGTTTAAATCATTACCTCGAGGAACCCCAAGAAGGCAGTGAACCTCAGTTTAAGAACCACAATGTCAAACCGAAACCATGCAATATGGAGAATTCAAGTATTTGCTAATACGTCATGCATCCCAGAATTTCATCCCTTGACGGTCCCCTAGAAGGTGGACTCTAATTTGAGAACCACAATGTCAAAGCGAAATCTTGCTATAGGATTCCATGCTATATGGTAAATTCAAGTATTTCTTAATACATCTTGCACCCCAGAGTTACATCCCTTGGTGGTCTTCTAGAAAACCGTGAACCCCGGTTTGAGAACCGCAATATCAAAGCGAAACAACGCTATAGGATTCCTTGCTGTATGGAGAATTCAAGTATTTGCTAATACATCCTTCATCTCAAAATTTCGTCTGTATTATCAGCATGGTGGACCCCTAGAAGACAATGTACTCCAGTTTTGAGAACCACAATGCCAAAGCGAAACCTTGCTATATAGAAAATACAAGTTTTGCTAATACATGCTGCATCTCATAATTGCATCCCTAGATGGACCCCTAGAAGACAGTGGACGCCTATTTTGAGAACCAAAATGTCAAAGCGAAACTTTGATACAGCATTCACTTTGACATTATGGAGAATTCATCCTGCATCCCAGAATTTCGTCTAAATCATCACCTCGGTGAACCCCTAGAAGACAGTGGACCTCAGTCAAATGTCAGACCTATGTCAAAGAGAAACCTTGCTATATGGAGAATTCAACCTTTTTCTAATACATCCTGCATCCCAGAATTTCGTCCCTCGGTGAACCCCTAGAAGACGGTAGACCCCAGTATTGAGAAACACAAAGTCAAAGCGACACCTTACTATAGGATTCCTTGTTTTATGGAGAATTCATGTATTTGCTGATAGCCTTCCGAATTCTTGTTAAGGATGATTCCTAACGGTGCCTGCTACTTGGAGGTCGACAGGGGCAGACGACCTCACACGTGGATGCCGAGTCACGAGAGAGCGCTCACGATATCGGAAGGCACCGGGAGGTCGATTGGGTGACCCGCCTAATGGACGACCCGACTACAAGGTCACCAGAGGCTCCTTTCATCTCCTAACTATTTACTTTGCTAAATCACCTTAAAAGTCTCTGGTATCGAAGCTTTCTGATTTCCATGTCCCCCCCCTATTTTTTTTTCGACTATACTATACTGCTGTGTCCAAAAAGTAAGACTAATTATTTTTTCCCCAAAAAACTGTTTATTTATTCTTTCACATTTATTTCATCACCTTCAAAGTATCCCTCTCCGACGAAGTTAAGCATCATTGGGCGCGGTCAGTACTTGGGGTGACCACCTGGGAACACTGCGTGCCGTTGGCAAATTTGGGACCTGAATGGCCGAGTGTCTAGCGCTCTAGCGCTCGGTGCCACAGGTTTCGGGTTCGAATCCCGGCGGTGCCATGGATGTTTGTAGTGGTTCGGAATCCACTTTAAGCCGTAGGTCCCGGTCTTCTATGACTGTAAGAGCGTCGCGGAGCAAAAGTCAGGTTTCTACCTACGGGTGCTCCATCACAACAGAAGCTGCTTCCTTTCCCTTCAATCATGAGTCCATATGGGCTCGTGGGCTTGGTCAGCCAAGTGGGATAAGAAACAACAACAACAACAAACATCCCTCTCCGAACACAATACACTTATGCCAACGCTTTTTCATGCATGCTAATGCATGAAAAAAAGTCATCGGCAAGAATGACCTTCAAAGCGAGCAGCGATTCACGTTGAATCTCTTCAATCGACTCAAAGCGGTGTCCCCGGAGTGGTCTTTTGAGTTTACGGAATACCCAGAAGTCGCACAGGGGGAATACGGTGATTGTGGAACGATATGGGCCTCATTTTTGGCGAAAAAGTCACGAAGAATCAATGCAGTGTGAGCTGGCACATTCAATGTTTTCGGTACCATTCGTTTGAGGCCCAAAATGGAATTGACCAATACTTTTGGAATTCCAACATCATGAGCAAGATCTGTAATTATAAATCAACGGTTTACAAGCACCAAACAATAAATTTTTTGGACGTGAGTTTCGTCGGTTGAGGTTGATAGTCGACCAGAGGGCTCTTCGTCGTAAACGAGTTCTCTGCCTTCTTTGAACTGATTATACCACTTGTAAACATTTCTTTCCGATATAGTTTGCTCACCGAATTCCTTCTGTAACATTCTATACGTTTCCGCAAACAAAATTGAATGCAAGTTCTTTGCTCAATGAATCCAGACATTTCAAAAATTGCCGGAGTCAATTTTAGCATATCGCAAAGCTAATCGTAACTCAAATACTAAGGAATATTTTGATGTCAAATTTCTCACAGATGTCAAGGACAGTGCCAGCAACCTAAAACAGAAAAACAGAAGAAAAAAAAAAATTGAAATTCCATAAGCCCCGGGAATTTTAAATTGGAAATTGGTCTTAGTTTTTGAACACAGTAGAAATTTCGCATTACTAGCAGTTGATATAACTATTTTTGACCAGTAACTTACATGTCATATTTTATAATATTGTAAACATATATTAGCGTGAAAAAATGTTATATAAAACCCGTATTAGACCTATTTTGGTCTATGGCTCCGGAACTCGACTTTGGTCAGATTCGAGGGCTATTCTTGGAGGTGTTAGGAAAAGTGTTTGTTGGAGAAGACGGTACAACGCAGAAACTTATAAATAATATAAAGGCCCAGATATTATAAAATTTATTAAGATCAATAGATTAAACTGGTCTGCTCATGTAATTAGAATGACTGATTTAAACTCTGTAAAAAGGCAAAGTCACAGGGAAAAGAGGAAGAGGACGACCCAAGTTGCGATGGATAGACACAGTTGAAAAATATTTTGCTGTACTAAAGGTTAAGAATTGGAGTACCATTGTCACCCAGAGGAATGCATGGAAATCTCTTTAAAATAAAACCTTGGCCCACTCTGGGTTGTCGTGCTATTGATGATGAGTATGAAGAAGTTAAAGATTCTTATAAAGGATAAAAAGTTGTTAAATTCTTGCCAGTGGAATTTTATTTATTCTAATTTAATTTTAACTATAGTATCTTTCAGTAGAACATCATACTTTTTTTGTATTGATCAGCGATACGCTTTTTGTTGCACTTATGTATGCCACAAACAGCCCACTGATGGTTGATGTTCATAGGACATTGTATTTTTTGTACCTTCATTTAAAAAATTAATGCATATATGTTAATATCTGAATTTATTATATTCAAAAATTCATATATAAAAATTACGTAAAAACTTTTATTTTTTTTAATCAAATAAAAACCTTAATTTTAATAATCGTCACATTTTTATCCACAAGATGACGCCACTTTTAAAAACTGACTGGCGCCACCATATTAATAATTTTTATTTGTTGAGCATTTGTTTTTAAGAATATAATAATACATTAAAGTATAAAATATATATTGGGAATTTTTGGATAAAAGTGACTGCCTTATTTAGACAATTTATGTATTTAAAGGGATTTCTAGCTTTTTCTTCTATATAGATATTTTTTCTTAAAAAAATTTACCGAAACTAAAATTTTAATTCTTTGTAACCAGTGAATGCCTGGTCATATAGCTAATAAATCGAAATATTAGTTTTATTCAATAACTTCCATCAAAGTATTCCATTCCCTTTAATATCAGCCATTTAAAATCATTTTATATTATTATAAGTAATCATCACCTATAAACAGCGCATATAATAGTTATTTCCTAAGTAAAGTCTTTTTTTTATCCACTATTCCCAGTTTTTTCACACAGACAGCATCCAAGTAAACATTGTTACTACGTTTTCACCTTTTCCTTTCCCTTATACCTCAACTAGACGGAACAAGTCTCTTTCTAGCAAAAAAGATTGATGCATTTTCCTTTTTTTTATTCCAGTATAACTTAAAAACTATTTCACTTCCGTATTTTCTATGAATTTATTATTTCGCTTCAAATATTTGTAAACAAAAATTACGGAAAACATTTCATTAATTATTTTTTAATCAATTAAAAACCTTCATTTTTAATATCGTAATATTTTTATCCACAAGATGGCGCCACTCTTTAAAACTGACTGGCGCCACCACATTAATAGTTTTCAATTCATTTTCTAAGTGAGAATATATATATATATATATATAGATATATATTGGACATTCTTGGATAAAAATGATTGCTGTCATCTTGCAAATAAAATCTAAAAATTAATTTTATTCAATAACTTTCATAAATTATTCTATTCCCTTTAATAAAAAAGCATTTAATATCATTCATTTAAAATCGTATCATATATTATTGTAAGTAATCATCGCCTATAAACAGCGCATATAATAGTTATTTCCAAAATAAGGTCCTTTTTTTATCCACTATTCCCAGTTTTTTCACACAGACATCATCCAAGTAAACATTGTTACTACGTTTTCACCGTTTCCTTTCCCTTTTACCTCAATTAGACGGAACATGTCTCTTTCTAGCAAAAAAGATTAATACTTTTTTCCTTTTTTTTATTCCAGTATAACTTAAAAACTTTTACATTTCCGCATTTTCTATGAATTTATTATTTCGTTTCAAACATTTGTAAACAAAAATTACGGAAAACGTTTCATTAATTATTTTTTAATCAATTAAAAACCTTCATTTTTAATATCGTCCCATTTTTATCCACAAGATGGCGCCACTCTTTAAAACTGACTGGCGCCGCCACTTAAATAGTTTTCAATTCATTTTCTAAGTGAGCATTTGATTTTAAGAATATTATAATTCATTCAAGTAAATATATAGTATGTATATATATATATATTGGGCATTCTTAGATAAAAATGATTGCTGTCATCTTGCTAATAAAATCTAAAAATTAATTTTATTCAATAACTTTCATAAATCTATTCTATTACATTTAATATAAAAACATTTAATATCAGCCATTTAAAATCATTTTATATTATTGTAAGTAATCATCACCTACAAACACCGCATATGTTATTTCCTAAATAAGGTCTTTTTTTCATCCACCATTCCCATTTTTTTCACACAGACATCATCCAAGTAAACATTGTTACTACGTTTTCACCGTTTCCTTTCCCTTATACCTCAATTAGACGGAACATGGCTCTTTCTAGCAGAAAAGATTAATACTTTTTCCCTTTTTTTCCTCTTTTTCTGCTGCAAGAAAGTTGATTCCAGACAGACATTTGCTTTTGATGTTGCGATAGAATTTCGTCTGGAACAGAGAGAGAAAAGAGCCACTTTTTCTTTTGTCACTGTTATATTGCGAAACTTCTCAGCACAATAAACACGAGAGATATATATTTTTGCGAAAGAAAAGTCAATTCTCGTACAGTACGACGCTGTTTTTATAAATAAGTTTTAAGTTAAAATTTTGTTGTTGTTGTTGTTGTTGTTGTTGTTGTTGTGCCTGACATTTCAAATTTTATTTGTTTGACATTCGTTTCTCTGTTTCTGTTTTTTTTTCTTTTAATCCAGTTAAATTTTTACGATTTAAATTTAAATTTCAATGTTTCTTTCAAGGCTTTTGTGCATTTTTGTGTCTGGTTGTTTTGATCCTCTTAAAAGAAGTAGTTATTTATTTTTTTTTTGTCCCTCACTTGCATTCACATTTTGAATTTTATTTAGAAAGTTTTTTTAAGTAATGAAAATAAAGTTCATTTAAATACATAGTATATAATGTGTACACGAGCTGGTATTTTGGGTAAGGATTCTAATGTTACTATACAACGACATATATGTAGTCAATCCAGCGTTATTCAGGGTTTGGGAAATATGGAGCCGTGATCCTTTGAAAACATTAGTCCTGCCAGAAAGTAAAGCATACTCAAGGTCGATCTTTCCTATTCTGCATATTAATTACAAAAATATGAAAAACTGAAATGAAATGCAATATTAAATTAGTGATTTGGTTTGGTTTGTCGCTCTACGGTAATTTTGTGCATAATTTAGGCTAATTAGACCGGGACCTACAATTTAACGTGGATGCCGAACCACTAACAAACATCCATGTCACGTCTAGGATTCGAACCTGAAGCCCTGTAAGGAATGAAGAAATCTAATAGGGAATTTTTAAGAGTATCTTCAATAAGCTCGTGCTATCTTCAATAATTTCGTGCTATTACAGGAGCAATTAATGAGCTCCTGTTATAGCACGAAAAATATTCTATCTGTATTCGATGTCCTAAATGTTTTGCAACATTTGCAAATGTAACAGTGAGGTTTGCTAATTGTGTCCTTTTTTAATGGCAATATTAGAAGCATATTCTCAGCACAATAAACACGATATATATATTTTTTCGAAAGAAAGAGTCCATTCTCGTACGACGCTGTTTTTATAAATCAGTTTTAAGTTAAAATTTTGTTGTTGTTGTTGTTGGGCCTGACATTTCAAATTTTATTTATTTGACATTTGTTTCTCTGTTTCTGTTTTTGCTTTTTTTAATACAGTTAAATATTTACGATTTAAATTTAAATTTCAATGTTTCTTTCAAACTTTTGTGCATTTTTGTGTCTGGTTATTTTGATCCTCTTAAAAGAAGCAGTTTTTTTTTTTTTTTTTTTTTTGTGTGTGTGCGTGTGTGTGTGTGTCTCATTTGAATTCACATTTTGAAATTTATTTAGAAATAAAGTGGATGGAAAAGTTGATGGAAATAAAGTTCATTTAAATACATAGGATATAATGTGCACTCATGTGTTTTCCATTGCTGGTATTTTGGGTAAGGATCCTAATGTTACTATATAACGACATATATGTAGTCAATTCAGCGTTATTCAGAGTGTGGAAATTATGGAGCCGTGATCCTTTGAAAACATTAGTCCTGCCAGAAAGTAAAGCATACTCGAGGAAGATCTTTAGTATTCTACATATTAATTACAAAAATATGAAAAACTGAAATGAAATGAATGATTTTGTTTGGTTTGTCGCTCTACGGTAATTTTGTGCATAATTTAGGCTAATGAGACCAGGACCTATAATTTGAAGTGGATTCCGAACCATTAACAAACATCCATGCTATCTCTAGGATTCGAACCTGAAGCCTACGAAAGGAATGAAGAAATCTAATAAGGATTTAAAAAACTGACTGTTGCCGTCACATTAATAATTTTCAATTTATTTTCTAAGTGAGCATTTGTTTTTAAGAATGTAACAACACATTAAAGTAAATATATATATATATATCGTCCTGTCATATTGGGATGTATTGATCATATCTCTATGAGCAGCCCAAAGTCAGCTGCCCCGAAGGCTGTTATTCATTCGCACAGCACAGGGAACACGTGTAACTTGAAGATATGCTACAAACGGGAGTAACACTATCCGCACAATGCTCTACGATTATATCAGCCCGGGCATATGGCTTAAAGTGGTTTCCGAACCACAACGAACATCCATGGCACCGCCGGAACTCGAACCCGAATCCTGCGCCACCGACAGCCAGAGCGCTAGTCACTCAGCCATTAAGCCCCATTTATGAAACTTAAAATTTTTATTTTCTGTAACCAGGTAACGCTCTGTCATATAGATAATAAAAACTAAAAATTAGTTTTATTCAATAATTTTAATAAAATATTCCATTCCATTTAAAAAAAAACATTCCATTCAATATCCGTTTTTTAAAATCATATTATATTATTGTAAATAATCATCACCTATAAACACCGCATATAATAGTTATTTCGTAAACAAGGTCCTTTTTTCATCCACTATTCCCAGTTTTTTCACACAGACATCATCCAAGTAAACATTGTTACTACGTTTTCACCGTTTCCTTTCCCTTATACCTCAATTAGACGGAACATGTCTCTTTCTAGCAAAAAAGATTAATACTTTTTTCTGCTGAAAGAAAGTTGATTCCAGACAGACATTTGCTTTTGATGTTGCGATAGAATTTCGTCTGGAACAGAGAGAGAAAAGAGCCACTTTTTCTTTTGTCACTGTTATATTGCGAAACTTCTCAGCACAATAAACACGAGAGATATATATTTTTGCGAAAGAAATAGTCCATTCTTGTACAGTACGACGCTGTTTTTATAAATCAGTTTTAAGTTAAAATTTTGTTGTTGTTGTTGTTGTGCCTGACATTTCAAATTTTATTTATTTGACATTCGTTTCTCGGTTTCTGTTTTTTTTTCTTTTAATCCAGTTAAATTTTTACGATTTAAATTTAAATTTCAATGTTTCTTTCAAACTTTTGTGCATTTTTGTGTCTGGTTGTTTTGATCCTCTTAAAGGAAGCAGTTTTTTTTTCTTTTCTTTTTTGTGCCTCATTTGAATTCACTTTTTGAATTTTTTTTAGAAAGCTTTTTTAAGTAATGGAAATAAAATTCATTTAAATATATAGTATATAATGTGCACACGTGTGCTTTCCATTCCTGATATTTTGAGTAATGGTCCTAATGTTACTATATAACGGCATATATGTAGTCTATTCAGCGTTATTCAGGGTGTGAAAAATATGGAGCCTTGATCCTTTGTAAACATTAGTCCTCCCAAAAAATAAAGCATGCTTGTGGAAGATCTTTACTATACATATTAATTACAATTACAACAGGCCGGGACCTACAATTTAACATGGATTCCGAACCACTCACAAACATCAATGCTACGTCTACGAACCTGAATCCCTGTAATGAATGACGAAATCTAATAGGGATTTTTTAAGTGTGTCTTCAGTATAGATTCACGTGAGCTCCTTGATTAACACGACAAATACCCAATCTAAATCACCTGCCCACTAGATGAACACTTTATTATTTATTTTATTAATTTAATACATCACATAGGTGAGATGCGTGTTCCACATATATACGCCACGAACAGATCCCGGATGATGAAGGCGAGCATTATTTTCTGGGAGGAGATCATGCAAGATCGTACAAACTAGTTGCGCACGCTGCGATTTATTTAATTAACTTATTGTATAACATAGGTGAGATGCGCGTTCCAGTACAACACGAACAGATCATGGGTGATGAAGACACCATGAATAGATGATGAAGGTGAAGCATTACCTTCCGAGACAGATCTTGCAAGATCATGTAAATTAGTTACACACATTGCGATTTATTTAATTAATTTATTACGCCACATAGGTGAGATGCGTGTTTCAGTACACCATGTACAGATCACGGAGGATAAATGCAAGCATTATCTTCTAGGAAGATATCTTTCAAGATGTTGTAAGCAAGTACCGCACGTTGCGATTTATTTAATTAACTTATTGCGTCACATAGGTGAGATGCGCGTTCCAGTACACCATGTACAGACCACGGAGGATAAATGCAAGCATTATCTTCTAGGAAGATATCTTTCAAGATGTTGTAAACAAGTACCGCACGTTGCGATTTATTTAATTAACTTATTGCGTCACATAGGTGAGATGCGCGTTCCAGTACACCATGTATAGATCACGGAGGATAAATGCAAGCATTATCTTCTAGGAAGATATCTTTCAAGATGTTGTAAGCAAGTACCGCACGTTGCGATTTATTTAATTAACTTATTGCGTCACATAGGTGAGATGCGCGTTCCAGTACACCATGTACAGATCACGGAGGATAAATGCAAGCATTATCTTCTAGGAAGATATCTTTCAAAATGATACCGCACGTTGCGATTTATTTAATTAACTTATTGCGTCACATAGGTGAGATGCGCGTTCCAGTACACCATGTACAGATCACGGAGGATAAATGCAAGATTATCTTCTATATCTTTCAAGATGTTGTAACAAGTACCGCACGTTGCGATTTATTTAATTAACTTATTACGCCACATAGGTGAGATGCGCGTTCCAGTACACCATGTACAGATCACGGAGGATAAATGCAAGCATTATCTTCTAGGAAGATATCTTCCAAGATTTTGTAAACAAGTACCGCACATTGCGATTTATTTAATTAACTTATTGCGTCACATAGGTGAGATGCGCGTTCCAGTACACCAAGAACAGATCACGGGTGATGAAGGCAAGCATTATCCTCTGGGAGGAGTTCTTTCAAGATCCTGTAGATTTATTTAATTAACTAGTTGCGCATGTGAGATGATTTATTTAACTAATTTCCTCTGGGAGGAGTTCTTTCAAGATCCTGTGTACGATTTATTTAACTAATTTACTGTGTCACATAGGTGAGATGCGCGTTCCAGTACACCAAGAACAGATCACGGGTGATGAAGGCAAGCATTATCCTCTGGGAGGAGCTCTTTCAAGATCCTGTAGACTAGTTGCGCATGTACGATTTATTTAACTAATTTACTGTGTCACATAGGTGAGATGCGCGTTCCAGTACACCAAGAACAGATCACGGGTGATGAAGGCAAACATTATCCTCTGGGAGGAGCTCTTTCAAGATCCTGTAGACTAGTTGCGCATGTACGATTTATTTAACTAATTTACTGTGTCACATAGGTGAGATGCGCGTTCCAGTACACCAAGAACAGATCACGGGTGATGAAGGCAAGCATTATCCTCTGGGAGGAGCTCTTTCAAGATCCTGTAGACTAGTTGCGCATGTACGATTTATTTAACTAATTTGCTGTGTCACATAGGTGAGATGCGTGATCCTCTTATGTACACAACGAACCAAAAAATGAATGATGAAGTATTACCTTCTGAGAGATCTTGCAAGGTCCTGCAAATTACTTGCGCACGTTGTGATGTATTTAATTAATTTATTAATTTTGTCTCATCGGCGAGATGCGTGTTTCACTCATGTGAACCTCGAACAAAAAACGGGTGATGAAGGCGAGCATTACTATCTGCGAAAAGGATTTGCAAGAGTGTGTGAATTAAGCGTGCATGTTACGATTTATTTAAATAGTTTATTGCGTCACATAGGTGATATGAGTGTTCTAGTACGCCACGAACAGATCAAGGGGGATGAAGGTGAGCAATACCTTCCGAGAGGAACTCTTGCAAGATCGTGCAAATTAGTTGCACACATAGCGATTTATTTAATTAATGCATTGCTTTTGTCACATCGGTGGGATGCATGTTCCACTTACGTGTGCCCCGGAGATATCATGCCGTGGCACACGTAAGTGGAACACGCATCCCACCGATGTGACAAAAACAATCTTGCAAGATATCCACCCAAAAAATAATGATCGCCTTCATCATCCATGAAGACGATCATTATTTTTTGGGTGGAGATCTTGTAAGATCGCGCAAACTTGTTGCCTAAGTACGATTATTTAATCAATTTATCGCTTCTTATAGGTCAGATATGTGTTCCAATACACCACGAACAGATCACAGATGATGAAGTCAAGCAATACCTTCTGAGAAGAGTTCTTCCTAGATCCTGAAAACTAGTTGTACGCATAACACTTATTTAATTAAATTATTGCTTCACATACATGAGATGCGCGTTCCAGTACACCATGAAAAGATCACAGGGGATGAACATAAGCATTACCTTCTGAAAGGAGCTCTTTCAAGAACTTGTAAACTAGTTGCACACGTACGACTTATTTTATTAATTTAATGCATCACATAGGTGATATGCGTGTTCCTCTTATGCAAAAGGAACATGCACATGAGGAGATCTTGCAAAATTGTGCAAATTAGTTGCGAATTATTTAATTAATTTATTGCTTTTGTTACATCTGTGGGATGCATGTTCTATTTATGTAAGCCACGAACGGATCATGGGTGATGAAGACGAATATTATGTTCTGGAAGAAGCCCTTGCAAGATTGTGCAATGTTATTAACGGACCCCAAGTTTGGCTTTGACTGGATTGGAGGAAGGAGAGAGCTATCTCAGGCAACACATCAACACATATAATATATTCATTCTAACGTTAAGCAAAAAAGCAAAAATGTGAAAACGTACAATGCATAATATCCACCATGACCCATAAACAAAAATGTATTAATCACTGGAATAAAAACTATAGATTGCAATTGAGTAAAGATTTATTTTTATACATGTTTGCATAATTAGAATTTCAAAGCAGGATGGAAATCTGTTCAGAAGAATGTTGAATTTTATGTCGAACCACTTCATAACTACTATGGGTCACAGATTAGAAAGCCTTGCTTTTGATACTATTTCAGAATTAAAAAAAAAAATAGAGCTATCTCGAATAATGTTGAAGTTGATGTCGAACCACACACTCATAGCAGCTTTGGGTCGCAGGTTAGAAAGCCACGCTCTTGATACTATTATCAGAAATAAAAAAAGCAAAAACAGAGCTATCTCGTAGAATACCTCTTTCATCTATTTTAAATATTCACCTTCAAAGAGCTGATCGTGACCTAAAAAAAGAACCAAAATAAGAAACTAATCATCCGGCCTAATGGTTTTCCGTCACCCTTCTTTGGGACAGGTCACCCGATCCGAAACTAGATCAGAACCGGCAGGCACATGAACTCGGGATCGAGAACCTACCCAGTCGCGGTTACAGTTGGCCGAGCATTCTTCCGGGAGAGATGAGATGAGAGGGAGAGATAAAAAAAGAAAATCACCAGCGAATTTTTGGAGAGCGACATTGTTTCCTGTGGCTCCGAACAAATCACAAGACCTGATTGCTCGGAAAAAATAACACTGCGAAAAGAGTTTTCGTACCGCTGATGTTATCGTTTCTTTGCAGTAGTGTGTGTAGTTCTAGTTCCTTGATCTTAAATAAACGAAATTTTACGGCGTAGCTTAAAGTGGAGGTGTTTTTTGAATGGTGATGACCTAGCTTTTTGGTTGAATTTGTGATGTAGCTATGTTCTGGCTTGGATTTGGAAGTACACGATTTTGTAAATCAGATGTGTCCTAACATTTTAGCTTCCTTTGATAGCATTTGGAATAAATAAGATAAAAACTCTTTTGAGCTATATTTGACAAAATTCTCTCAAGTCTCATTTCAAAAAGCTTTTTCGGGAGTTGTTGATAAAAGAAATGATCGCAGGCCGCATTTAAATTGGAAAAAACTATTTCGAACTGCATTTGAAGGCAAAAGTATTAGAGTCATATTTAAAAAAATCAGTCTCTATACACAGTAAAAAAAAAAAAAGGCGGCCGCATTTTCAGAAAAAAATTTTTAAGCTGTAATTGTAAATAATAAATATATATATATATATATATATATACTACTATTGCTGCTGCTACTACTACTACTACTGTTACTACTACTACTAATAATAATTACTTAAAGATCAAAACTGTTTCTAGCTATAGTTGAAACGCATACTTTCAAATCGCATTTCAAAAGGCTTTTTCAGGGGTTGTTTAAAAAAAATAATCTCAGAGCCGCATTTAAAGAGAAAAAACTATTTCGAGCTGCATTTGAAGGAAAAAGTATTAGAGTTATATTTAAAAAAATCAGTCTCTATACAAAGTAAAAAAAAATCTGAAAACATATTAAAAAAAGACGGCCGCATTTAGGGAAAAACTCTTCCAAGCTGTAGTTAAAAAAATTAAACAAATATCGAATTATAATTAATAAATAAATAAATAAATAATAATATATAATAATAATAATAATAATAATTAATAAATAAAGATAAAAACTGTTTGTAGCTATATTTGAAAAATATTCTTTCTAGTCTCATTTCAAAAAGCTTTTTCTGGATTTATTGGAAAAAAAATTATCAGAGGAGAAAAAAAATATTTCGAGTTGCATTTGAAGAAAAAATGTTAGAATTATATTATTATATTATTCTATCTATTATATTATTCTATATAATTAATATTATTTGAAATCAGAATCATGTATTTAATTTTAATAATTTATATTCATTAATTTAATTCATTTATCTAAAAATAAATTTAAAAATACTTAAATTTTCATATTATTTTAATTTATTTCTTAATTCTTTTTTTTATTACGTTGAGATTTTTGTTACTAAGGATTATATTTTACACATAATCAATCTAAAAAAAATAAGCCCAATTTTAATACCTTCATTTTAAAACATTTTTTTTGGTTTGAAAAAACAATATTTAGATCCAATTAAATCCAATATCAAAATCATATTGTTACAATTCACTAAAATTAATGGGCCATAATTTTGATTACCTAATTCGAATAAAAATTCCGTAAAAAACCGAATCGAAAAGTGTAATAAAATTATAAGCAAACAAAAGTATACGCAACGGAATAAAAAGAAAGTATAATACTAATAAGTACAAGGACACGCAAAACACTTTCAGAACAATGGTCAAAGGCATTGGTTACTATGGCAACGTTTTAGTATTCATTCGAAATACCAAACAACGATACGCATTGATTGGAAACAGTTAAGGTTATCTAAATTTTTTTTATTACCATATTGAACACGGTTACAGTGATATGAAAAAATAATAAAAATCGTAATTTAGTAAACAAGATTAATAAGTAACGTAAGAAGAGTTTTGTTTAATGTTAATGTAAGAGAAGTTTACTAAAAATATCTTTAATTTTACAAAGAAAGGATTTGTACATAAATAATTAAAAAGTCACTGACTGTAAATATACCTGAATTACATAAGTTTTCAGAGTAAATCACAACCCGTAAATCATCAGTGGTAACTCTAGCAAATTCAATGTTACCCAGAATATACCACTTGTGAGAGCTACACCCTATCCTATTGCATAAATATTTCCAAATGTGGTTTTTGGTGGTTCGCAGCTTCCTCTTCGAGCCCAGCGAAGACACATTACGGCGCATAGATTTATCATGCATTCACGGTATAAACACGGAAATTTCAGTTCGGAATTATTTGCTGCTTAGAAAGTTATTCATAACAAGCAGTTAGCTAACAATTCCATACATTATCCAACAGGCAGCTATGTCCACTGAAGATGACATAAAGTGGTGGATTTTATTGGTGGATTTCCATACTAAAAACTACCTACCTATTCTACCCTATTGAATCAACGTAATTTTGAATGAATACCTCCAAATGTGGCTTCTGGTGGTTGGCAACCTCTTCTTTAAGTCTTGCGGATACACGTTATGGCGCTCAGATTTATCATGTATTTACGACATAGACATATAAATTTCAGTTCGGAATTAGTTGCTGCTTTAGAAAGTTATTCATATCCAGCAGTTAGTTAAAATTTTCATACACTATCCATCAGGCGGCTATGACCACTGAAGACGACCTAACGTAGTGGATTTTATTGGTGGATTTCTATACTAAAATCTAATGCCACTGGATTTTCGTATCCACCGGATACTAACATCTAACTACGCACTAAAATTATCGTAGAACACAAGCTGATCAGAACCCGATCTCCTGTCTACTAGCGGCCTTAGGGCCAAATTGGCTAGCGCTCTGACCCTTGGTACCCCAAGCTTCAGATTCGAATCTTGGTGGTGGTATAGATGTTTGGGAGTGGTTCGGAACCCAAATTAAACAGTAGGTCCCGTAATAATTAGCCTAAAGTGTGTACAAAATGACCATAGAACGACAAACCAAACCTGTCCACTAGAGCTTCTGATTTATTAGGTGTTATCTGATTGAAATTCACATTTATGTCTATGAAAAAAAAACAACACTTCGTAAATTGAATAATGATTTACCACATAAAGTACAGCGGTTACAAACATGAAAATAGCGGAGAAAATAAAACATTAGAGAGTTTTAGATGTCAGAATTTTTGCTTTTTCTCCCTAGCGCATGCTCATAGGAAATTATGTTTCCTATGAGCATGCGCGCTAGGGAGAAAAAGCTAATGGACGTCCTACGGTAACTAACGTACGGTATGCAAAAACTCTCTATTTTCAAGTCAATGTGCAAATTATGAGGTCGTTGTTACTCCCAACGAGGTCTTGTAGACAGGTTGAATGTAGGGTTGAATGATTTCCAACAAGCAAGAATTAAAACGAATGAAAAATTAACAAAAATTTATAAGGAAGAACATTCTGATGAACACAAATTTGAATGGTAAGTTACAAATATAAATGACCTACAAAATTATAAATAAGTAGCCTAATTTTAAATCTGAAAATATTAAAAATACTTTCTTACTCAACAAAGTACTCTTCCGGTGGTAGAATTTTTATCGTTGTTTCGTATCCTACTTAGTAGACAGCAACATCTAGTCCAACTCCAAGCAAATAATTATTTTTGACTTTAGCTTCAACCCGAATGAACAATAATGCGTAAAACACAAATAACAATCAATTAAATAATACATTTCAAAAAATAAAATGTTCTTACGACATGTTCATTTATAGTATTTCAACTGCATTTCAATTAAAAATTTTATCTTAAACTGTTGATGTTTCTTATCTTACTTGGTAGACATCTACATCAAGTCCAAGAACCCGTGTGATCTCATGGAAGGAGGGAAAGAGGGGGTGTGGGGGGCAACTTTTAATATGTTGGAGAACCTGTAAGTAGAAGTCTGATTCGGCCCCGTGACACTGGAAAAGGACGGCAGTGCATTCAGGAAGGTCTTTTAGGGGAAACTACCCCGCATGGGAGAAAACCCAGAAAACTCCCACCAGGTAGTTCGACTCACGAGGCAAGAAACTGAACATCACAAACGCCATCGAGTCTCTTCGCTTTTTTGAAACAGTGTCTACAACAAAGCCGCAAGCGATTTGAACCTCCGCACTAATGCTTACCAGTAGCACGCGTTGCCACGAGTCGGGCGGTCGAATTTTTAAATTTAGCTAATATCAACACACAAATCAAAATTAAATATTTATTATTAAACTAGAGATAACTTTTTAACGACGCATTAGACGAAAAAAAAAACATTATTAAAAAAAATAGCAAAATATTTCATTCATGAACATGTCATAATGTTAATGTCATGTTCACACATTTTAATGGTAAAATAATGTATAACTTAAAATATGTAATAATTTAACATATTATAAGCTAATGATATGAGAACTGAGACCAAAAAAATTTCTTTTATAAAAAGACTGTTAAGTTTCTTAGAAATTAGTTACTTGCAGTTTGCAAATTTTTATTTCATAGATTTTTCTTTTTTCTTTTTGAAGAAAGGTTATATTTTCAAAAAAAAAAAGTTATAATTAAGAAATATTTGAAATAAAAATATAACAGCAAAAAATGATTCTTTTCAATTTATTGAAAGAATTTTATCATTAAGAAAAAAATTATCTTGCAACATAAAAATCTTCACCAAAAAAAAAAAAAAAAAAAAAAAAAAAAAAAAAAAAAAAGACATTGTCTAGACATTTTTTTATCATCAAAGTCGTTTATTTAGGAAAATATTAAAATGTAAGAAACTTAATTCATTCCGAAAGATAAATAAATAAAATGAGATCGTCCTTTGATAAAAAAAAAAAATAAGCAAATACTGACAACCTTTTTTATCTTTCCATGCTACTCGAAAGAAAATGATAACATTCTTAGAAGTTCTTCTTTTCAGAGTAAAAAAATAAATAATAAAATAATAATAATAATAATAATAAAAGAAAGATAGAATCAGGAAAAGAGTTAAAATACGACTACAATTGGCGCAAGTAGTATTTCTTTAGTGCATATTTCTTCATATTTTGTTTTAGAATATGATCGATATTTAAGTTATTTTATTTATTGTGTGTATAAATTATTTTCAAATTCAGTACAATATTATATAATTATAATTTATATAAAATTTAACATAATTTTTATCCATTTTAAGTAATATTATAATTGAAGTCGAATTTCGAAATTGGAATCTTTTTTCGATTCAATGTCCAATAAAATGTTGTCTTCCCATGCCAGGTATTTTTTTACCTTTGGTCATTTACCACTTTAATAGCAGATGTGTAAGCAACTTCAGAGTTACCCAGGGAAATACATGCTACCTAAAATAGTACCTACAGTACCTACAGTAGGTGCAATTATTTCTTTTATGCATATTTCTTGATATTTTGTCTTATTTAATCAATTTTTAAGTTTATTTATTGTGTGTATAAATTATGTTAAAATTAGCATAATATGATAGAATTATATTACTATAATTTAGATATAATTTAACAAAATTTTAATACATTTTAAGTAAACATATTATAATTGGAAAAGTCGAATTTCGAAATTGGAATTTTCTTTCCTTCATTATTCAATAAAATGTTGTCTTCCCATACCAGGCATTTTTTACCTTTAAACATTTTCTACTTTAATGGCAGATGTGTAAGCAACTTCAGCGTTATTCAGGAAACTATGGAATGTATATGGTACAATCAACTTTTTTCATTAACTAAATTAATCTATCAGGTGCTAACGTGACATTTTTTTTCAATGTAGCCCAAAAAAAATATATATATATATATATATACTACTGTGCCCAAAAGTAAGAACAATTATTTTTTTTTCAAAAACTCTTTACTTATTCTTCCAAATTTATTTCGTCGCCTTCAAAGTAATCCCCTCTGGACACAACGCACTTATGCCAACTTTTTTCCCAATCCTCAATGCATGCTAAAAAGTCATTGGCAGGGATGGCCTACAAAGCGCGCAGCGATTCAAGTTGAATCTCTTCAATCGACTCAAAACGGTGTCCCCGAAGTGGTCTTTTGAGTTTAGGGAATAGTCACGAAGAATCAATATAGTGTGAACTGACGCATTCAGTGTTTTCGGTATCAATCGAAATGCGACACGTTTGAGGCCCAAAATGGAATTGACTGATCCTTTTGAAATTCCAACATCATCAGCAAGGTCTCCAACAAATCATCAGCAAGGTCATCAGCAAAGGCTTCGTCGGTTTAGGTTGATGATCGAACAGAGGCCTTTTCGTCTTCAACTTCCTTCTTCGAACTGTTTTTACCACTTGTAAACATTTCTTTCCATTATAGGAATGCTCACCGAATGCCTTCTACAACATTCTACGCGTTTCCGCAAACAAAATTGAATACAAGTTCTTTGCTCAATTAATTCAGACATTTCAAAAATCTCCGGAATCAGTTTTAGCGTCTCACAAAGCCAAGCGTAACTCAAACACTAATGGATATTTTGATGTCAAATTTCACGCAGATGTCAAGGACAGTGCCAGCAACCTAAAAAAAAAGTATTGAAATTGCATAAGCCCCGGGAATTTAAAATTGAAATTTGGTCTAACTTTTTGGGCACAGTAGTATTTACGTAATTTACATACGTTTCTTTAGGGTTATTATGCAATGCGGTATTGTATTTTATCAGTATTGTCCAAGTATACAGTTGATTCAATTATTGTTTATGCCGTCGATTCATATATATTTTGATCTATCCTTAAATTTTATTCCTACTTATTTATGAATGAAGATTTTATGAAATAAGGAAGTTGTTTTCGTATGACAAATATTATTAGAAAATTTCATGTGATTTTTTTATATACTTGATAATCTCATCTTTACGAATACGTATATACGTAATTTGCATGCATTTATTTAGGATTATAATACAATGTAGTATTGCATTTCATCCGCTATTGTCCAAATATAATATAGTATATATATAGTCCCAAGAATACGTATATATACAGTCCCTCAAATTGTTTTCACAAATATTAGTAGGCTAATATCTGAATTTGTTACATTTGGACAGAAATAAAATATGAGACGTACATATTTCAAACGACAGAAGAGAATTAAAAAAGAAAAGAAAAAAAAAAAAACATACACAAAACAAGCAAAAGAAAAAAAAAAGAAAAAAATGAAGATATTTCGTCGAAGCTACCAAGAACCCTTTCTCAGCTTTTGAAGTCCAACCATTTTTCAAAGAAGGGCGCTAGAGACAGACACAGACGCCGACTAAAAATACTGCCTTATTTACTACCGATTCATTCACTGTTAATGCAGTTGATTCAATCGTTTATGCTGCCGATTCACAAATATTTTGAACTATCCTTAAATTTGATTCCTATTTATTTATGAATGAAGATTTTATGAATTAAGTTGCGTTCATATTATAAACATTATCAGAAAAATTCATGTGATTATTTTATATACTTGATAATCCCTTCTTTACGAATATGTATGTACGTAATTTACATTAATTTCTTTAGGTTTATTATACAATGCGATATAGTATTTTATCCACCATTGTCCAGTTATACAGCCCTTCAAATTGTTTTCACAAATATTCGTAGGCTAATATCTGAATTTGCTACATTTCGACAGAAATAAAATATCAGACGTGCCTATTTAATTTGCTGTTAATGCAGTTGATTCAATTAATTTTTATGTAGTTCATTAACATATACTACGATCTATATTTAAGTTTAATTCCTAATTATAGGGTATTGTATTTTATACACTATTGTGCAAGTGTACAATCCCTACGGTATTGTATTTTATCCACTATTGTCCAAGTATACAGTCCCTAAAATTGGTTTCACAAATATTAGTAGGCTAATATCTGAATTTGTTACATTTGGACAGGAATAAAATATGAGACGTGCATATTTCAAACGACAGAAGAGAATTAAAAAAAAGCACACACAAAGTATGCAAAAAGAAAAGAAGGAAAAAAAAAAAAAAAAAAAAAAAAGAGGACAATAGAAGAAAAAAAGTAGCCACCAAGAACCCTTCCTCAGCTTTTGAAGTCCAACCATTTTTCAAAGAAGGGCGCTAGAGACAGACACCGACTAAAAATACTGCCTTATTTACTATCGAAATAATTCAATGCGACGGGTCACACCAGTGAGAAGGTGCTTTTTGGCGAGGCAGACCTTTTTTCTGGCGGGGAAAGATATGGGGCCTTTTAGCATTCCAAGATCTAAAATCTTCTGGAACCGTTCCCTGCCATGTTCTGTGCCCTCGGTCTTTCACTTGTGACGGGCCCTCTTGACTGGAGACAGGTCTCATGTTATGCACTCATTTGTCTTTCTTTTTTTGGCTTTCAGCTCCTTTTTATCCCCTCACGTTGTTCCTGCAGTTTTTTTTTTTGCAAGTGCTTTGGCTCATTGGCGACGGATTTGGCGATGTTACATATTTGAGCACTTAGTCAAATTGAAAAAAGTTATTATTATATTTGAAATTTAAATCTTTGAGTGTGATGCTATATAATTCCTCTATGAATATTGTTTTTCTGAAGATGTTTGTTATAATACAATTCATTGATTTTTCGGGAAGCTTTGACACCTTGCCGACAGATTTGGCACAAGTCAAAATAACAAACCCCACTTAGTCAAAATGAAAAAAATTATTATTATATTTGCAATTTAAATCTTTAAGCACAATGCTATACAATTCATCTCTGAATATTGCTTTTCCGAAGGAGTTTATCATAACACAATCACTGATTTTTTTGGAGCGCTTTGGCTCATTGGCGACAGATTTGGCGATGTTACATATTTAAGCACTTAGTCAAATTGAAAAGAGTTATTAATATTTGCAATTTAAATCTTTAAGCATAACGCTATACAATTCATCTTTGAATATTGTTTTTCTGAAGATGTTTGTTATAATAGAATCATTGATTTTTTGCAAGTGCTTTGGCTCATTGGCGACAGATTTGGCGATGGTACATATTTGAGCACTTAGTCAAATTGAAAAAAGTTATTAATATTTGCAATTTAAATATTTAAGCACAATGCTATACAATTGATCTTTGAATACTGCTTTTCAAAGATGTTTTTTATAATACAATTCATTGACTTTTTTGCATATTGGCGATGGCAACGCTTAAACATTTTAGTGAAAATAATGCCTTTTCTAATCTACTTTTTTTATAGAAAAGGATTCATTTGTATTTTACCAAAGAAAGTTTGCCGATTGCTGATCAAGTATTAAATTTCAATGATGAAATACATCGAAGCCATCTGTGACTGACTGTTCTTACTCCATAAGATTGGGGCTTGTCGGTCGATTATGTCTCATGGTTGGAGAGTATAGAAGATTATTTCGTTTTGATCAGCTTATTCAAAATTTTTTAAGTCAAATTAACTGGGATGTTTTATTAATGTATTATGTAAATATTGTATCTCACAGATGATGAATGCAATGTATAAATTGAGGATATTATAATACAATATTTATAAGTGATTGTGTCTCATGGTCGGGCAGTAGAGAATATTTTACCGTTTTGACCTGCTTATTCACATTTTTTAAGCCGAATAAACTGGGATAGTTTACTGATGTAGCAAGTAAATATTGTATTTCACAAATGAGGCATACAATGTATAAATTGAGAATGTTGTAATAAAATATTTATAAGTGATTGTGTCTCATGGTCGGGAAAGAAGAGAACATTCTGTCGTTTTGGCCGCTTTATTCACATTAAGTCGAATAAACTATGATAATTTACTAATGTAGTATGTAAATATTGTATCTCACAGATGATGCATGCAATTTATAAATTGCAGATGTTGTAATAAAATATTTATACTGATAATACTTATCCTTTACTAAGAACATTCCCAGTTTAAATGCGTCATATTGATCCAATCTCAATGAAAAAAATTAGGTTATGAAAACTCCATCCATCATTCTTATGCCAACATCTTTTCGCAATAATAAATAAATTTTCCATAACAAACTAGATAAACTTCTTTTACATTTATATTTTATATGTAAAGATACATCATTTTTAAACGATGTCCACAGACTCAGTTTGAGTGCAGCTCCTATAAATTCAAGGTGTTGGATTAATTCATCGTAACTTTTAACACCAAACAGCACTTACAATCAACTAAACTACCTTCTTGAAAATGTACATGCGACTCTACAATTAGTCAGCACTACTGTGAATTTGATTAAAGGAGCAAAAATATTTCAACTTCTGAAAAAAGGTGATCTGACCAATATGTCTTAACAAGAAATATATACTCGATTTTCATGCTTGAACCTTCGAATGATTCAAAGAATATACCTGATTTTCATGCTTGAACCTTTGAGTGTTAAAAAAAACGACTAGTTCCATTTGGAGATATTCTGGGGCCGACTATTTCAACATGAAAGGGAGATGAAGATATTTCAAAAATTTGGTTGTATTTGTCTAACTCTAAATTACTGAATGGGCTTTCAAAAGCAGCTATTTTCATTTCTTGGCCATTATAAAATAAATATATTTTGTAAAAATGTGATAAATCTCACGGATCGAAAAAATGTTCAAGGTGGGCCGCGAATTGGCCACCCCTGGTGTAAATGTTCTATTGTTGACATAATATTTAAACAAAAATGCAATCCATCATTCTCTCTATAACAATTTTATTTCATCAACAGATAAATCAAATTTTCGTAATAAATTGGATAAACTTCTTTTACCACCCTAATCCCTCATGCTTAAAAGCCCTTATGCTTATAACTCTTTTTTTTTTAAACGATGTCTCCAGCGCGGTTGGGCTTCTGTGCAACCCCCATAAATCCAAGGCGACGGGATTAATTCGTCACAGCTTACTAACACGAAACGGCGCATAAAATCAAGCGAAGCACCTTCTCCGAAACTCGACCCGGCCATTACATACTCGAGGGAGTATCTCGCAACCGTAAACACTCGCTTTTCTTCCACCAAGTCGTTAGCGCTGCTGCGAATTCGGTTACAGGAGTCAAAGTAGCCTACAATTTACTATTACTTCTACACCACACCACACCACATCACTGTGCCTAGAGCTGAATTACCCCTATACAGTTTGGGAATGATTTAGGTGAGAAATCTGATTGGGCTCTGTGGCGCTCTATGGTCATAGGAGACCGAGACCTATAGTTTAACGTGGATCCTGAACCATTAACAAACATCTATGCCACAGCCAAGTTTCGAACCTGACACCTACTATTGTACCTAAGGCCAGAATGCTAGCCAATTGACCATCAGGCAACAGTAGAGTTGAGGAACATGTTGATTTTCAGTCACTTCCTATTTTACATGGCCTATAATCTAGGGCAGTTTACTAAAAAAAATATAATACTTTATAAATGATGCTTATAACATTTTTATGTAATAAATGATGTAATAAATTGCTTTTTTTACAATATTTATAGTGAAAATGTTCTATTGTTAACATTGTTGTTCTAATGCAGCTGGCAATACAGAGACAGTCTTTATGTCATAAGCAAAGGCTACACAGCTGTTACTCATTTACCACTACCCAGGGGACACGTGTAGCTTGAAAATATGCTGCGGACGCGAGTAACACTACCTCCACAACACCCTACGATCCTATTAGACCGGAACCTACGGTTTAAAGTGGATTCTGAACCACTACAAACATCCATCGCACCGCCGAAATTCAAACCCGAAACCTGTGGCACTGAGCTCCAGAGCGTAGCCACTCGACCTTCAGGACCCACTCTGTGGTACTAACGGCTAGAACACCAGCCAATTGTCCATCAGGCCGCAGTAGAGTTGAGAATCAGGCTGATTTTCAGACATTAATATTTTAAATGGCCTATAATCTGGGATAGTTTACTAAGACAAACATTATACCTTATAAATGATACTTATAACATTATTGTGCAATAGATGATGTACTTAATAAAATGATGTAAATAAATTGTCTTTTTTTGACAATATTTATGGTGTAAATGCTCTATTGTTGACATAGTATTTAAACAATCCATCATTCTCATCATAGCATTTTTATTTCATCAACGGATAAATCAAATTTTCACAACAAATTAGATAAACGTCTTTTACTACTCTAATCCCTCACGCTTAAAAGAGTTATGTAAAAGTGCATAACTCTTTTTTTAAACGACGTCGCAAGCGTGGTTGGGCTTCTGTGCAACCCCCCCATAAATCCAAGGCGACAGATTAATTCGTCACAGCTTTTTAACACGAAACGGCGCATAAAATCAACCGAAGCACCTTTTCCGAAACTCGACCCGGCCATTACATACTCGAGGGAGTATCTCGCGAGCGTAAACACTCTCTTTTCTTCCACCAAGTCGTTAGCGCTGCTGCGAATTCAGTTACAGGAGCCAAAGTATTCCTGGCTTCTTAAAATAATGCGAGCGAGGGTGAACTGACAGATTCATCTACCGAGCAAGACGAGTGCTGTTCCTTTTTGCCCCTGAAAGCCGTGAGAGAGACTTTCGATTGTCACCAAGTCCCACCGAGGGGCTGACTGAAGAAAAAAGACACACATCTTTGTCTGCTCCAGGTCTGGTGACAAGATTCTTGAAAAGTCGCTGGATTTATGACAAGTTACGTTGACCCCCGTGCGAATTTGGGAGTCTTTCAAGCATCGCAATAATTAACTCCGCGGGGTTTTTCACCCATGCAGCGCATATTTGTTTCCTTGGGAAAACGCTAATTATAGACACAGAAAACGTCACCGGCGTTGACGAAAACTCTCGGTTTGGGTTCACTAACTTGTTTATTTATTTTCTTGTTTTTGCTGATGGTAGAAGTTTTGGTAATGGAAGAAATTACTCAGAGTCAAAATTTAAACGAAGCTATTGTTTGAGTCTTATGATAATGAATTCAATTTATTCAGAGAATTGACATCCGAGAGATTCCTTCAGTTTTTGTAGTAACCACACTTTTTGGATGCGGGACATAAGGACTTTAAGGACATAAGGATGACATATATAAGGAATATAAGGACTTTAATGACACAAGGACGACATATATAAGGAATATAAGGACTTTAAGAACGGCATACATAAGGAATATAAAAATTTTAAGGACATAAGGACCTGCGTATGTGATTGCATCTAGTCATTCATGAAATTTTATTATCCTCACCCCATCCTTTTACATTTTCTTGTTGAAAATTCTAAGAAATTCGCAAAAAATTGCAGCGAAGATTTCTGGTGATGCAGTAATAGGTCAATATAACATTTAAAGCAAGAAAATGAGGCATTTTAATCTATTTAGAATCCTCCTTAACAAGTTCATAGGGCTAAAATTTTTAATATAAGAGAAAACATAACAATGGTTAATGAGAATTACTATTATAAATATTCCCATGGATAAAAAATTCGAAGAAAGTGGTTTGTTGTAGATTGTACCTGTACCGAAATTATTTTTAAAAATATGATCATCTCGAATGCCAAACATCTCGAAAAAATGAACATCTCGAATTTAATTCAAAGTTCCCGGAACTTTAAGTGTTCCCTTGTTAGAATCTATAATATAGCCTATTTGTTTCCTTGGGAAAGCGCTAAGTATACACACCGAAACGTTACTAGCGTTGATGAAAACTCTTGGTTTGGGTTCACTAACTTGTTTATTTATTCTCTTGCTTTCGCTGATGGTAGAAGTTTTGGTAATGGAAGAAATTACTCAAACGAAGGTATTGTGCGAATCTTATGAAAATGAATTCAACTTATTTAAAAAATTGACATCGGGAGATTCCTTTAGTTTTTTTTCAGAATTACCACACTTTTTGAGTCCGCAAGTACATGGTATGAGCATACATCTAGTCATTCAAAAAATTTTGTTATTCCCACTCTGTCATTTTATATTTTCTGGTTGAAAACTCTAAGAAATTTACAAAAAACTGCAATGAAGATTTCCGTATTCCTCTGGATGAAGCAATAATAAGATAATACAATATTAAAACAAGAAAAATCTTTAATCTATCTTAGAATATATGTTTTAATATATTTTTAGTAATGGAAGACATTATTCAATCGAAATTCAAACGAAGATATTATTTGAATCTTATGAAAGTGAATTCAACTTATTTAGAGAATTTTCATCGATAGATTCCTTTAGTTTTTGCAGTATAACCACACTTCTTGGGTTCGTAGAGGCAAGTGTGTCTAGTCCAGGGGGGATCAACCCCCTTGTAAATTTTTGCCGCCAGTGAGATTTATCACACTTTCATAAAATATATATATTTTATAATGGCCAAAGTAATGAAAACCTATGTATCAAAAAAAATACATTATGTGTTCAACCATATATTCAAAAAATAATGGTCGAAATGATGAGAAAAAATTAACTTTGATTTCAAAATAATATTCTTGCTAATATAGGGCAGATATTGCCTGTTTTATTTATGAGTTCGCAGAATAATTAAATTATATTCTGCGAACTCATGAATATTTCGTTTTTAGTGTTAAATATTTCTTTACAATGTGCGTTTAGTATCCTTATTATTACATTATCTTTGTTTACATGTAACAATAATAGTGAACACAATAATAATAATTCATAATGTTTCAATTTATTACTCCAAAAAATGTCCATAGGGGTTCTAATTCTAATATGGGGATATATAATTTTATATGCGCCCCGCAGAATTACGATGCATTTCCAAAGTGGTCAGCAAAATCATTTGGGTTGGCCACCCCTGATCTAGTCATTCACAGAATTTTTTATATTCATCCCATCTTTTTACATTTGCTTGTTAAAAATTCTAAGAAATTCACAGGGCGAATGTAGACACGGCTTAATCTAAAACAGGGGTGGCCAACCCAAATGCCCACTATGGAAATGCATCATAACACCGCGCAACGCATATAAAATCATATATCCCCCTATTAGATTTAGACCCACTAAAGACATTTTTTTAGAGTGAAAATTGGAAACATAATGAGTTATTATTTTTATATTTACTTTTATTCTTACATGTAAGCATATATAGTATAGTAATAATGATACTAAATGCGCATTGTAAAGAAATCTATGACACAAAAATTGAAATATATGAAATAAAAAAAAATGAAATAATTAAAAAATATTTATTTTACTAATGCAATATTTGTTTCTCCACTCTCTCAGATTTTGCAAATCAGTCTCAATTTGGGAATTTGCACATTGTAATGGGTGTTGTAGGTTAGGGCCCATTATGTTTAAGCGAGGTTTGTGTTGGTCAATTTCATTTTAGACAAAAATGATTCGCAGGTGTAAATTGAACCAAAAGCGCTCACTACTCCAAATAAGAGTCTGGTTTGCTCTGCTATCAACAATCAACTGTGAATATCTAGGGATATTCACTGAAGTCACTTAAAGTGAAACAAAGAACCAGTTGTATTAGATTTTCCAAGATGCGCGCACATCATGTGTTCGCAGAGTATAATTTAACTATTCGGCGAACTCATAACTGTAAAGTCATAAATAAAACAGGCAATGTCTGTCCTATATTTACTAGAATATTATTTTAAAATCAAGGTGAATTTTTTCTCTTAATTTCAACAGTTAATTTTTAAATATATGGATGCCCACATAATATATTTTTTTAATATATTGGTTTTCACTACTTTGGCCATTATAAAATAAATATACTTTGTAAAAGTGTGATACATCTCACGGGCCGGAAAAATATTCAAGGTGGGCCGCGGGTTGACCACCCCTGATCTAAAAGATTGGATACCCAAGGTCTAAACCCAGTCCCACACCCACCTTTCATCAAACATTCGCATACCCTTGGTTGAATTAACTTGTTACAAATTATATAATTGTACTTTAAAAAAAAAAAAGAATACATTTTTTTGTATAATGTGTTTTAAATCTAAAAAAAAAAAACAGTGAAACTAGTTGGCTTCAAAAAAGCTAATTTACAATCTGTTTAAAAAAATATAAAACCAAGAGAAAAGCATACGAAAAAGCAACAAAGTAGTGTTTACATAATATTAATATAAACAGCATAAAAGATATCAAGGAAAGTAAACATTTCAAATCAACAACTAGAATAGTCTAATTTAACGTTCTATTTTAAAATTCAAGCGATGATACAATAAACAATTTTGATGATGTTGTATTTAAGTTGAAAGTGAAATTTAAAAATGCTTATAGTTTTTTGTAACTTTTTCTTAACAGTTCTCTCATAAATCTAAATGAATAGTTTGGGCTATTTCATATAGACAGAAATAAGTAATAAATAAATATCGCGGATATAAGAATGTATATAATGACATGTCTAAATACTTTTTCAATGTAAAGATTTCACAAAAAGATAAGCGCACTAAATTAAATAAAATACTAGTAATTGAAATTGATTAAAAATTAATTGAAATTAATTTGATATTAAATTTAAATTAATTCTCGATTTTAAAACCAATATTGAAATTCTTCCTTTTATAAAATTTGACCTCTTTTGTAAATTTTTTTTTTCATTTAATACGATATACGATATTGTATATAACTAAATATATCTTACATTAACATTATCACGAGCGATAAGCAACGGCATATCGCTCACTCATAAGAAAAGCTACACATATCAATAACTCCTATTTTTCTTTTTGCCAAAAAAAAAAAGTAAAGATCAAATATGCTATCGTTAAAATCAAAAAGGAGATCTTTTGATCAAAATGAGACTTTTACAGTGTAATGATTTTACAAAAAAAAAATGCATTTGATTTTAAATTGTTTTAGTCAATATTGAAATAAATTCGTCCTTTTGTAAAATTTGATTACTTTTGTTAAATTTTTTTTCATTAAATACGATACTGTATATAATTGAAAAACACCTTACATTATCGTCACCAGCGATATACAACAGCATATCGCTCTCTCATAAGAAAAGTTACGCGTATTAATAACTCCTTATTTGGTCAAAAAGATAAAAAATAAAGATCAGATATATTATCGTTAAAATCAAAATGAGCTAAATGCAATTCATTGGCTAGTAAAACAGCTAATTTTGTGATATTTATTCTATTACTAAGCTAATAAACAGCAAATTTTTTTAAATTCATAAAATGCAATTCATTCAACATTTTCAATTCATAAAAAAAAAAAAAAAAAAAAAAATCCAACTTAGAACATTTTGAAATACATGAGTTTTCTCGCAGACTAAATGTATCAGTTCTTTATTCATTTTAGGTTAAAAAATATTTCATGATCAAATAATTGAAATCAAATAATTGTTTTCAGTTGCGACACACATAACAAATTCATGCACTGTTACACTCAAACTGTAGCCTAAAAGAGAACATCTTAACGACATAACAATCCTCCTCTAGTAATACGCCCAATAAAAATTTGTATGTTCAATGTAGTATGCAGTAATATGCTCAATAACTTCAGACAATTTATCCATCAATAAAGTTAACCAGCGAGACGATCACATTCTCAAAAAATCTCTAATTTTTACAATCTAGTTGATCCAATCGATAAATAAGCTATATAATTTCTTTCATAATTTTTCAACCGATATGCGACTTAACATCACTGCGATAAGAGACATCCAGTTTTTTGCAAACAACACTTCTTCACATTAATCCCCATACCATGTGTTTATGTTTAAATTTAAATAGTATTCACGAGCAATTCGCACATCAGAAACCTTCTAATAATATTGGAGCTACTATAAAAATCTTGACCATACGCCCAACAAAAATTTTCAGCTCAGTCATTTCACACAATTTTTCAGATAGTAAAGTCTATCAGAGAGATGATCATATTTTGAAATAAACTCTAGCGTCTATTGAAGTGTTCGATAAATCTGCGATTGAATTTTTTCTTTATTTGACAACCAATATCCGATTCACCAACACAGTGATTTGTTTTGGTTTGTCACTCTACTGTCCTTTTCTTGCACACTTTAGGCAAATTAGACAGGGACTTGCAGTTTAACGCGGATTCCGAAACACTAACAAACATCACTGCCGCCTCCAGGATTCAAACCTGAAGCCTGTGGTAGCAAAGATTAGAGACAGTTAGGCTATCAGGCCGCATCACAACAAACATGATGAAAAACGTCCAATTTCTATGTAAAGGATCCTCGATAATTGTTATCCCATACCAGATGTTTCTATTACAATTTAAACAGAAATTAAGAATCCTGACAATGTGTCCAACAAAAATTTCAGTTTCGTAATTTTACATAATTTTTCAATTAGCTATGTCTATCAGAGAGGTGATTATATTTTCAGAAATTCTCTAGCGTCCACTGAAGTATTCGATACATTCGCGATAGAATTTTTTTCTTTGTCAGCCAATATCCGATCCATCATCACTGCGATGAAAAACGTCCAATTTCTTTGTAAAGATTACTCTAGAATTTTAATCTCCATCCCACGTATTTCTATTAAACAGAACTCATGAAAAAATTTGTTGACGAAAAAGTTGTCCGCTGCATAACAGGCAACAACTTTCAGAATGTTGGACCTGTACTCAACAAAAATTTCTCCATCTCAGTAATTTCAGACAATTTGTCAGTCTGTGAAGTCGACCAGCGAGACGATCACATTTCCAGGAAACCTCTAGGTTTCAAAAACTCAAGCACTCGGTAAATCTGCGACAGGGAATTTGTTTCACAATTTGTCAACCTATATCCAACCCAACATCCCAGCTGCAACCTAACTTCCCATTCTTTTTGTAACGAAATCCTCCACAATTTTAAACTCAACATCACATGTTTCTATTAAAATATTTAACTCATGGACAAATTTGTTGACAAAAAATCTTTCAGCTGCATAACAGGCAACAACTTTCTGAATCTTGGACATGTGCCCAACAAAAATTTCTCCATCTCAGTAACTTCAGACAATTTGTCAGTCAGTAAAGTCGACCAGCGAGACGATCACATTTCCAGGAAACCTCCAGTTTCAAAAACCCAAGCACTCGGTAAATCTGCGACAGGGAATTTGTTTCACAATTTGTCAATCTATATCCAACCCAACATCACGGCGACAATCTAACTTCCCAAATTTCTGTAAAGAAATCATCCACGGAAATTCCACAAGAATTTCCCCAGAATTTTAATCCCAACACCATTAAAATATTTAAACAGAACTCATGAAGAATTTTTTCCAAAAAAAATATCAATAAATAAAATAAAAGAATCTTTTAGCAGTACGATAGGCAATAACTTTCAGAAACTTGGACATGTGCCCAACAAAAATTTCTCCATCTCAGTAATTTCAGACAATTTGTCAGTCAGTAAAGTCGACCAGCGAGACGATCGCATATCCATGAAAAAACCTCCAGTTTCAAAAACCCAAGCACTCGGTAAATCTGCGACAGGGAATTTGTTTCACAATTTGTCAACCTATATCCAACCCAACATCGTGGCGACAACCAAACTTACCAATTTTTTTTGTAAAGAAATCCTCGGCAGGGATTTCTTTCTGATCCCCACACGTGCTCGCGTTACCAGTTCCGAGTTCGAGACTGAATAACAAATCAAAAATAAAGATTCATCTTTGGCAGGCACAGAAATGCTCTAAATGAAGACGCGAGAAGTGATTTCCTGTTGAAGGTGGAACTAACGCCAGAAAAACGTCTGCTGATGCCAAATATTCTTCAACGCCAGTTCCACCAATAGAAAGAAGAAAAAAATGCCGATTTGCTCGTCCCCACCACTTAAAATAGATTCTCGGTCGAAATAGACTCAAACCTGAAGGAGGCTCCAAACGATTTAAGACATTCGAATGACCCCCTTTGGGCTCCGGAAGCCTTTTTTGACGAATTTATAAGGGCAGACATCAACGGCGCACGGAACCGAACAAGAAAAACCTATGTTTCGTCTCGTATATAAATATATCCAATATTCACAGAACGCAGTTTTTGCACATTGCTTTCCTTAAACCTCTTCCGAACATTTATATTCTATTGTATAACATATAGTGAATTGAAATGTGTAGTAATGTAAATTAAAGTTCATATATTTGTAGAAATTAGAAAAAGAAAACTTAGAGAAACAATTAATATTTGACTCCGCTTATATTGCGTAATAACAGGCAATACGGAATATAAATTTTTATTCCGTTCAAATTTTATTATTCAATTATATTAAATCTTAAAAACAACTTTTTTTTCGTGAATAATACGTTTAGAAAAGTGCAGTATGAGGAGATACGTGATGGTATATGTATTATTAAAATATTATCTCTATTAATCGAAACTTGGGAATGCTTTATATGGAATATAAGCTACTTATACTATAGATGGGAATGATTTCCGTTAGAAAAGCTATTTATTATGATAAATAGGCATCATATCATTGTAGAGTTGATGAAACAGTTGATAATCTAAACTTGTGTCCAAAATACTTATGGGAATGCTCCCTATTCAGACATGCACTATAAAGTTTACTTTAATTTAAATTGATAAAATAACAGCGATTGTCTTCTAAATTGTCACAGTGCACAGTAAATAGGAAAAAAATAGAGCTGGAAAAGAATCTTCGGAAATTTTTTTACATACAGAGTGAAGAATTTTTAAAAAAATTTTTGTACATCAAGCCTAAAGGAAAGACTTCCTGGTTAACAGATTTATCGTTTTACAATCCAACATTGATATAGGAAGCTTTCGATTCGCCATCACTTGTCTAGTTCTTTTAGTTCGAAAACCCAACGCATTGCCAGAGATAGAATCACGCAGGTTTATATGGAAATTTCAGGCTCTGTAAATTAAAAAATTTGAAATTTTAATTTTAATTGAAAATAAATCAAAATATGTGAATAAACTGTGTAATCAAGCCGAAATAACCGATAAAATGTTTTGTATTTTTTGTAGAGAGTTTTTGCATACCGTATTTTGGACGTCCGTTAGCTTTTTCTCCCTAGTGAGCATGCTCATAGGAAACATTATTACTGATACGCATGCGCAATTTCCTATGAGCATGCGCGCTAGGGAGAAAAAGCTAACGGACGTCCAAAATACGGTATGCAAAAACTCTCTATTATTTACAATCATGATTTCATTTTTGAAATGTTACAACGGGTAGTGTTTGTTTCTTATCCCACTTGGTCGACAGAAACATGTAGACCAAGTCCATGAACCCTTGTGTTCTCAAGAAAGGAAGGAGAGGGATGGGGGCGGCTCTTGTTGGGATGGAGCACCAGTAGGTAGAAGTCTGACTTGGCTCCGTGTCGCTGAAAAAGGAGGGCAGTGCTTCCGGGAGGACTTATAGGGAAAACTATCTCTTATTGGTGTATAGTATGGGAGAACACCTGAAACTTCCACCATGTAGTCCAACTAACGAGGTAATATGCTGAACATCACAGACGCCATCGAGTTTCCTCATGTTTTCGAAACGTGTCTACAACAATGCCGTCAGAGGATTGAACCTCAGCCCTAATGCTCACCAGCGGCGCAAGTTGCCACTGAGCCACGAGTCGGGCCTAAGTGGCAGTTAGAGTGCAGAAGACATCGAGAAGAGTTAAAACACTTTGCTCGACATTCTTATATTGTTTTCGGAAGTTTTTCCGAGTTTCTCCCCCATAAACAATGCGAATGCAAGTCTATTAATCTTAAAAGGGCTTTTGAAAGGAGTTATTCGCGTTGGAAATAATAACCAAATAAGTATTACAGAAAACGATTTTAATTTTTAAAACAATATAACATAATATTATATCATAATACTAGGACATAATATTATAACACAATACTATAACACAATACTATAGCATAATATTGTAATATAATACTATAACATAATATTATAACATAATACTATAACATAATATTATTACATAATACTATAACATATTATAACATAGTACTATAACATAACATTATAATACTATAACTATTTAAATATTATAACAGATTGACGTTATGAGAAATATTCAGTATTATTTTAAGCAATCTTCAAACCAGACGGAACTTAACAAACAAAAAAAAAAAAGAAAAACAAAAAAAAAGAAGCAAAACAGTAAAGTTCATTCTTTTTATATATATATACATATTTTTTTCTACAAATTTTTTATATCTCAGCCAAAGTATTCAGCCAATAAAAGGTTATTGACTTTAAAAAAATAAGATGCCATCAACTTATTTTGTTTACAGAAGAAATATTCTTCCGAAAAGGTTTTCTAATTGAATTAGATTAGACGGTATAATGGAGATTTCCCGGTGTGGTGATTAGTTCAACGAAAAGAAGATTTAAAAAAAAAAAAAAAGGTTCAATCCCCTTACCAATTGGAATGAGGAAACCATACCGAGATCTATTTTATTATGAATTTTACTTATTTGTTTAGCACTTATTTTTTTTTATATCTGCTTCAACCTAAATAAATTATACAGACGAGCTATTGTTCCTAAACCGGCTTTGCTGTAAATGACCCATTTTATATGTGTTAACACAAAAAGAGTAACATCTAATCCCTTTAATGCCAGTAAAAAAAGAACAAAAAATGAAAATCGTTTGGCGTTTTGTTTTCTTTTTCGTACTTATTTTATACATTTCATGTTTATTATTTTAGCACATGGCAACAATTTATATAAATCACGTGAACGCACGTTGTTTAGATATAAGTGTTGTCTTTAAATTAATTGTTGATGTTATTGTTGGTTTTCAAAATATTGCTTCTAATTTCAAGGTCAAAGACTGGAAGTATTGTTATCTGCCTGGAAACAATAATATTTTTAATGTAACTACCATGATTTATTGTTTAATAAAACAAGTATGTATTAAATGTTACATTATAAAGCATTTTATGACATGCAATTAACCAGTATTAATTTCAAAATGAAACATTTGTTAACCGACACTATTTAATTTATTCTTGCAAAAAAATTAAGTATTTAAAAGATGAAATTAAAGACAATAACTGTTCTCTCTTTATTCTGTTTGTTGTATATCTGTAGATCCACTTATATCATCAACAACCCACCGATGGGCAATCGAAGGACCGATTATTTATGCTTATTATTTTAGTAAACAGCAACAGTTTATAGAAATCATGTGAACGCAAGTTTTCAGATATAAGTATTGTCTTTAAATTAATTGTTGATGTTATTGTTGTAATTTCAAAACATTGCTGTTAATTTCACGGTCAAAGGAGGAAGTATTGCTATCTGTCTGGAAACGATAATATTTTTAATGTAACTGCAGTGATTTTTTGTTTAATTAAATCATATTATGTAATATTTATGTTGTGAAGATTTTATTACATGCAATTAACCAAGGTAAATATCGAAATGAAACATTAGTTAATCGCCAATATTTAATTTATTCTTACAAAAAAAAAATCCAGTATTAAATGTTGAAACTAAAGATACTAACTGTTCTCTCTTTATCTTGTTTGTTGTATATTGTGTCCACTTATATCATTAACAACCCACCAATGGGAGATCGAAAGATCTATTTGTCTTCAAGAATATTTGTGGCGTGATGGCCAATTGGCTAAAGCTCTGTCCTTTGGTACCACAGGCTTCAGGTTTTCGAATCTTGTCGGTGACATGGATGCTTGGTTAGTGGTTCGGAATCCACGTTAAAGTGTAGGTCCCGATCTAATTTGCCCAAAGTGTGAAAAAAAAATGACTGCCTTTCTAGACTACTTACGGCCTGATGGCCAATTGGCTAGAGCTGTGGCCTTTGATACCACAGGTTTCAGCTTCAAATCTTGGCGGCGGCATGGCTGTTTGTGAGTGGTTCGGAATTCACATTAAACTGAAGATCCTAGTCTAATTAACTTAAAGTGTGCAAAAACTGACTGTAGAGAGACAAATCTGGAATTCTTTTAAAAGTAAATGTCCAATTTTAACGTCGTACCGAAAAACACTTGGAAAACTTCCACCAGGTAGCTTGACTGTTAATACAAGATACACTTGCATATATCAACAAAGGGGTGCCATGGGTGATTTTAATGGTTCGGAATCCACCTTAAACCGTCAGTCCCGGTCTAATAGGATCGTAGAGCGTCGTGGGGATAGTGTTACTCGTGTCCACAGCATATCTTCAAGCTACACGTGACCCCAGGGTAGTGCTAAATGTGTAACAGTGTGTATATATATCACATAAAATACATAAATAATTCTTACAATTACTTTAAAACAAAATAGAATTCACAATATTATACTCTTTCCACGTATATTTTATTTAAAAAAAAAATGAAATCATTTACCAAAATTTATAAAGAAAAAAATTAGAGAAGGAAAAAAAAAAAAAGCGATAATAACAAAAAAAAAAAAAAAAAAAAAATCTTGAACAGAAATATTTCAGAGTTCAAATTCCGGTGTTTCTTAAACAAGAACCTTAAACAATGATCACTTGAACACAACAAACAAACAAACAAACGATATTTTTTTACTGAAAAAACATTTCCCCAACAAACCGAATGGCAACATCTTAGCGGAAACGAATAATAAAAACTCTCTTTACTTCACCTCATCACAACGCGGATTCAATTTAAACCACAAAAAAAAAAATAATAATAATAATAAATAAATAAATAAAAAAGACCAAACGATTTAAGAGAACATCCCACGCAAGGGTATTTATACCAATAAACTCTTTGACTAGCAAAAGATCTTTAAGAAATAAAAAGAAAAAGGTGAAGCTATTTCTCGAAACAAGGAATCGAAAGAGTTCATCTAAAAAAAATAATTAAAATAAAAAATTAAAAAAAAGTAAATAAGCAGACGATTCCAGAGCAAGGTCAACGTATTCCGCCCCTCGGATCGACGGCCTTACCCCGTGGAACACACCACCAAAAGGTCGGACGTTGCTACTTGAAAAGCCAAACGATAATATGCACGGATCCACTTTTCCAAACGAAAGAGCAGATGATTTATTTTTTTATCTTTTGGTGTTTTTTTTTCTAGTTCATTGCGATCTTCTTTCAAGTGCGAAAGGTTGATAATCTGCGAGAACGATTTTTGGCCCAACCTGCGCGAACCATTAAACAATGTCACGTTCAATAGAATCACATGGTACGTTCTAATAGTGCACCACATTCTACTTAGAATATGATGACATTGTATTGATAAGGTACAGCAAACTCTTCTTTTTTATCTTTCTCAGAGTTCATCATATTCGTGCCATTTGAATTAGAGCCATTGAAATATTTAAATTGAAATTTTAATAATGGGCATTTTATTTCAAAATATAACCTTTAATTTGAAGGTTGTGAAATAATAACAGAAATATGCAATTCAATTCAATACTTTGGCACAATTTTGAAAATAAATCCCCCAATTTGGCACATTAAGGCATTAGCAAAGTTTTACTTCTAATGCAGATTAAGCTGAAATTGTTGGCGATAAAATTTGGCGCTTATTTTTTACACAAAAATCTAGCCGTCAAAATTGTTTGTTGTCCGATTCGTGGCCTAATGGCAACGTGCACACCTAAGTAGGCAATGGAGGGCTTAAGTTCGAATCCGATGGGTGCGTTTGTTCCAGTTACTTTTCTCATAAACGGGGAGACAGAAAAATGAATTTAGAATATACATCTCACATTGATAGTAAGACTGCCTAATTGAATTTTTCCGGGTTTTCTCCCATACGACACGCAAATGCGTGCAGAACCTGATAGCCGAGTGACTAGCGCTCTGGCTCTCGCTGCAACAGGTTTTGGTTCGAGTACCGGTAGTGCCATGGACATTTGTAGTAGTCGGAATCCACCTTAAGCCGTAAGTGCCGGTGTAATATGACTGCTGAGTGTTGGTTGTAGAGCTAGCAAACCTACCCCATAAGAATTCATAACGGAGCTTCCTCCCTTTCATGAGACCACACATGTTCTTGGACTTGGTCTAGATGCTGATGTTATTTCTTATCCCACTTGGTAGACAACAAATGTGGGCCAGTTACCCTTAAAATTCCCCCAGGAAGGCAATGTTCTCTCCTTATCACTCATTGGTGGACTCTACGAGTCATATATTAGTGAAATGCAAGCTCACCGATGTTGTACAACAAAAAATGTAGGTTAATCTACATTCCAATCCAATACCTATGACAGCGGCCTGGTGGCCAAGTGGTTAGTGCTCTGGTCTTTGGTATCCCAAGCTTCAGGTTCGAATCCTGGCGGTGGCATGGATGTTTGTGAGTGGTTCGGAATCCACGTTAAACTGCAGGTCCCGTCTGTTTAGCCTAAAATGTGCACAAGATGACCGTAGAGCGACAAACCAAACCAATATCTATGGAATCCCAACTATACATAAGCAGAAGGAATATTCACAGAGTTATATATTGCTATTTTATTAAAAAGTCTATCATGTATAATTCTATTTTGGTTTTGAGTCAATGGATTTTTAGAACATAATTTTAATGGGACGTATTAAAGTGCACCACAAAGGGCGGCAATTGAGATGTTCGCACTCGCTTTGTCCTCATCCCCAAGTTCAAAGAAGACATTCCGGCCTATTTCTGACTTTCCGGAAGTTTTGGGTTCGGTATCATTTATCGAGTTTTGTTGTATAAATAATAAAAATTTTTTGTTGTTGCTATATTTGCTATGTGTTGAATAATATAAAATAATTACTAACATGTTATTTACTGAGCTGTGATATACAATTTGATTCTTTTCAGAGACGAATTTATTGAATGGAAATATTACATAATTTTTTTTTTATAACGGTAGCAATTCAACGAGTCGGCTACTTTCTTCATTTCCACCGCATTGTTCGTTTGTTTCTTCCTCACTCTTAAAGTATTGACTTATTTTAAGTAACTTCTTACGTTTTTCTACAAACCACATCTTTCCTTTTCGTTTTTCACTTCCACTAAAATATTTCCTATTACTAGACATGTTATTATCTAATTTCTACGATCAGATAATTAACTTTACGACTGATCGCGGATCCGATGAAACAAAAAGTAACAGTGACACATGGAGAATCAGCTAAACAAGGGACTTTCCAACTTTCTGGCAGTCTCTGACTTGACAGCGAGAGAGTAAGTAAGTAAGTAAGTAAGTAAGTAGAGTGATTTTGTAAGTACCTATTCAAGAATAAGGAGAATTTCCATAACAAGTGAATTTAAAAATGCCCTCATAGTACACGGTGGGACAGCGGGAATTCCCACTTTTTATTTTATAAGTACCTAATCCTGAGCTAGAAATAGAGAAAGTCCCTAACATCAGGATTACCCGTGCGTAATTATTTCGGTACTTACGTATTAACGGTACCTTGGCGACAGTTGCGCAAATAAAGAGCACACGCGCCAACCGCAGCTACAGATTTGGCGCCAATCTACACTTAAAATTTTTGTTCCAAATAATAAAATATATATGAAACATTCATTTAAAATCAAAACGCTTTCAAAGTATTTTTATTCCAAATAATAAAGATTGGCGACATTTAAAAACCACCAAGTCTGTCGCCAAGGTACCGTTAATACGTAAGTACCATTATTTCTATTACTATGCGATATATTTTTCTATTTCTATGTGATATATTTTTCATACAAATGAATGTGTTCAAAATCATTTTTAAGCATTTTTTTACATTTATAACTTTAATAACTTAAATTAATTCACTGCAGAATTAATAAATTTTACTTTATTTTGTAATAACAAATGTCAGGGCCTTTTCTGTACTCATACATTCTCAGCCAGGACCCGTGTCAATTTACCCATCTTGCTCTATTGCAATTTGCTATGGGCAAGACGGCGATCGCGTCTACTTTTTATACTACTATTACTACCAGATGTTATATATTTTTCATGCAAATGAATGCATTCAAAATTTACATAAACATTTTTTTTAATTTATAATTTTAGTAACTTAAATTTATTAAATACAGAATTAATAAATTTTACTTTATATTGTAATAATATAAGTTAGACTTTTTCTATACTCATCGCCTCTCTGTTCGGGTCGGGGCAGTGGCAATTTGCTCATCTTGCTCTATTGCAATTTGCTATAGGCAAGACGGCCTATGCAATTTGTTATTGCAATTTGTTCCATTGTATCTTGCCCATTGCCGTCTTCTCTCATTGCAATTTGATATAGGCAAGGCGGCCTATGCTATTTGCCATTACATGTCCTATTGCATCTTGTCCATTGTCGTCTTGCCCCATTACATCTTGCCCATTGTCATCTGGCACCATTGCATCGCCCATTGTCATCTTGTTCCATTGCACTTTGCTTTGGGAAAGATGGCCTATGCCATTTGCCACTGCAATTTGCCCTATTGCATCTGGTCCATTGCCGTCTTGCCCCACTTCAATTTGCAAGAAAGGCAATTTGCTCGTCTTACCTCGTTGTTAGACAATAAATAGAAAAAGATAGTGTAATTATTTAAATAAGCGATAAAAACAGATTGCATTTAAAAATCCGATTAACTCTCGTGAAAATTAAGGAAATGGAAAAATAATGATTTAAACAGAAATTGCATAATAGAATGTTTTATACTAATTATCCTCAGGCTGCATACAAATAAGTTTAATTAGATAAAAATCAAAATTATAATTTTCTGCATCAAATTTGAATTCAAATTGATTAAATTAAGAGCTATTGAATCTTACGAAATACTGAAATAATTTTTTCCTTATGTGTCATCATTCAAAGAAAAAAAAGAATTGAATAAGTGTTATTCATCCATAATTTTCTCTTTATGATATCACATTTCAGGAACGCATAATTCGTTTGTAGGCGTTATGAAAATCCATGTCTGCAGTTTGATTACATTACAAACAGTCGTTTGACACAGAGCTTAGAAAAATAAATAAACACAAAGCAAAAGTGAAACTATGAACAAGATGCATTTATCGTATGCAAAAACATTTCGTGTCGTTTCTTTTTTCTTTTATGAAAAAAAATAAGCATTATATGAAATCTTCTGCTAAAACTGCTTATGAAAGCAAACAAAAAAGAAAGTATACACAAAAAAAACTACTCTTTGGGCTTAAGAAATTTGGAGAAATGAATTGTTTATGTCGGTAAAAAACAACGGAATAAAAGTTAAAAAAACAAAGAAAGTAAAGAAGGAATGAAAGAAAAAAAAACGTGAAATAGCGAAAGATATTTCCGTGTATTAATCTTAATTGTGTTTTTTTTTTTTTTTTCAGTATCTTACTTTTATAAACAAGAATTCTTTTAGAGAAAAAAACAGCAAATAGAAATGAAATAAAAGCTGCATTCAAGCTAAGAAAAGGTAAAATAATTTCTTTATTTTTATTTTCTAAATAGTGAATACTATATAAAATATTTAAAGAAAGATACTATGTTAAAATAAATTATTTTGTATAATGCAAATAATTCCTAAATTTCAAATATTTGAATAAAATATAAAAGATTTAATTGTTCAGATTTCTATGATGCATGCACCATATTAAGACTGCTTGAATATTTCTTCAGAGTCTAACAACTTCAAAGCTGCCTAAGCTTTTATTTTTCGGTGAAAATTATCTGAAGAGCATAGTATTTCACATAAAGAATTTCATTGTTCGCGGAAGGAAGAATAAAATAGAATTTGTGTTTGAGTATTTGCTATCGGCAAGATGTCCTAAAGATAGGCCGTTCTAGCCCTATTTCAGTTTGCAAGACAGCCAATGGGCAAGATGCAACGGGGCAAATTGCAATGGAAAATAGCATAGGCCAACTTGCCCTATTTTAATTTGCAATACCGGCAATTTTCTCGCCTTACCCCATCATTACGCCTCTGTTGTTGAACAATAATTATAAAAAAATTATTATTATTATTTAAATACGGTATAAAATCTGATTGTATTTAAAATTCAAATTAACTTTCAAGAAAGTTAAGACAAATGGAAAAATAATGACTTAGCAGAAAACGCACAATAAAATGTTTTATACCAATTATCATTAGTCCATGTTTTATACCAATTATCATTAGTACAAATATGTTTAATTAAATAAAAATCAAAAGTATAATTTTCCGTATCAAATTTGAATTCAAATTTAACAAATTAAAAACTATTAAATCTTATGAAATTACGAAATAATTTTTTCCTTATGTGTCATCATTCCAAAAAAAAAAAATTGAATAAACGTTATTTATCCATCATTTTCTCTTTATGATATCACATTTCAAGAACGCATAATTCGTTTGTTGGCGTTATGAGAATCCATGTCTGCAGTTTGATTACAATACGAACAGTCGTTTGACACAGAGCTTAGAAAAACGAATAAGCAAAAAGCAAAAGTGAAACTATGAACAAGAGGCATTTATCGTATGCAAAAACATTTCGTGTCGTTTCGTTTTTCTTTTATGAAAAAAAAATAAAAATTATACGAAATCTTCTGCTAAAACTGCTTATGAAAGCAAACAAAAAAAGTATACATAAAAAGAGTACTCTTTGGGCTTAAGAAATTTGTAGAAATGAATTGTTTATGTCGGTAAAAAACAACGGAATAAAAGTTAAAAAAAACAAACAAAGAAAGTAAAGAAAGAAGGAAAGAACGTGAAATAGCGAAAGATATTTCTGTGTATTAATCTTACTTGTTTTTTTTTTTTTTTTTATTTATTTATTTTTTTATTTAAGTTTCTTACTCATATAAACAAGGATTCTTTTTATCTTAAATTGTAGAGAAAAAAACTCCGCAATACAAATAAAATAAAAGTAGCATTCAAGCTTAGAAAGGTAAAATAATTTCTCTATTTTTATTTTCCAAATAGTGAATACTACATAAAATATATAAAGAAAGATACTATGTTAAAATAAATTATTTTGTATAAGGCAAGTAATTCCTAAATTTCAAATATTTGAATAAAATACAGAATATTTCATTGTTCAGATTTCTATAATATATGCACCTTATTAAGACGGCTTGAATATTTCTTCAGTGTCTAAACACTTCAAAGCTGCCTAAGCTTTTATTTTTCGGTGAAAATTATATGAAGAGCATAGTATTTCAGAAAATAAATTTCATGTGCGTTGAAGAAAAAATAAAATTGAATTTCAGTATGCAAAGTAATATTAAAAGTACTTTCATGCACTGAAAATTCTAAATACTGAATGTTTCTCTCGTAATTTTATTAAAAAGTTTGTATAAGTTAATAAAAACTAAGTTTAGCTTTATGTTAATAAAAAATAAAACACATGGAAATGACTAAATTGTGAAAATATTGAATTAAAGATTATTTAGCGACTGAATAAAATTGAATTTCTGATAAGATGTGTAATAATTTTAAAAAGAAAAATATATTAATTGGTAAATTAAATTTTGTACTGAATTATTAGACACTCCAAATTGTCTCGTTATAATAGAACATTTTAAATCCAATTTTCAGAAAGGTAAGCACTTTAGCATCATTGTAATTGTTGTTTTGCAATAAAATATAAGTATCACTGTATAAGTATCGTTCTAATGTTATTTTGCAGTAAAATATAATCATTGTCATGCTATTTTGCAATAAAATATAATATCATCGTAATGCTATTTCGCAGTAAAATGTAAGTATCGTTGTATAAATATCAGTCCTTATCATCAGTCTTTGTACAAATATCTTCCATTAAATAAAAATCAAAAGCATAATTTTCTTCATTAAATTTGAATTCAAATTTATTAAATTAAAAGCTATTAAATCTTGTAAAATTACGAAATAAATTGTTACCTTCTGTGTCATCATTCAAAAAAATTGAATAAGTGTTATTCATCCATAATTTTCTCTTTATGATATCACATTTCAGGAACGCATAATTCGTTTGTTGGCATTATGAAAATCCATGTCTGCAGTTTGATTACATTACAAACAGTCGTTTGACACAGAGTTTAGAAAAACAAATAAGCAAAAAGCAAAAGTGAAACTATGAACAAGCGGCATTTATCGTATACAAAAACATTTCGTGTCGTTTCTTTTTTCTTTTATGAAAAAAAATAAACATTATATGAAATCTTCTGCTAAAACTGCTTATGAAAGCAAACAAAAAAAAAAGTATACATAAAAAAAAGTACTCTTTGGGCTTAAGAAATTTGTAGAAATAAATTGTTTATGTCGGTAAAAAACAGCGGAATAAAAGTTAAAAAAACAAAGAAAGTAAAGAAGGAATGGAAGAAAAAAAAAAACGTGAAATAGCGAAAGATATTTCGGTGTATTAATCTTACTTGTGTGTTTTGTTTTTTTTAGTATCTTTCTCATATAAACAAGAATTCTTTTTATCTTAAATTGTAGAGAAAAAAACAGCAAATAGAAATAAAATAAAAGCAACATTCAACCTTAGAAAGGTAAAATAATTTCTTTATTTTTATTTTCCGAATAGTGAATACTAGAATATAAAATATTTAAAGGAAGATACTATGTTAATAAATTATTTTGTATAATGCAAATAATTCCTAAATTTCAAATATTTGAATAAAGTATAAAAGATTTCATTGTTCAGATTTCTGTAATGCATGCACCATATTAAGATTGCTTGAATATTTCTTCAGTGTCTAAAAACTACAAAGCTACCTGAGCTTTTATTTTTCGGTGAAAATTATATTAACAGCATAGTGAATTACCCATAATGAATTTCATTGTTCGCGGAAGGAAGAATAAAATAGAATTTGTGTTTGAGTATTTGCTATGGGCAAGATGTCCTAAAGATAGGCCGTTCTAGCCCTACTTCAGTTTCCAATACAGCCAATGGGCAAGATGCAATGGGGCAAATTGCAGTGGAAAACAGTAGCATAGGTCATCTTGGCGTCTTGCCCTATTTCAATTTGCAAGACAGGCAATTTGCTCGTCTTACCCCATCCTTACGCCTCTGTTGTTGAACAATAATTATAAAAAAAAGTATTATAATTATTTAAATACGTGATAAAATCTGATTGCATTTAAAAATACAATTAACTCTTGTGAAAGTTAAGAAAATGAAAAAATAATGACTTGAGCAGAAAATGCCTAATAGATTGTCTTATACCAATTATCATCAGGCTGCATACAAATATGTTTAATTACATAAAAATAAAAATTTTAATTTTCTGCATCAAATTTGAATTCAAATTGATTAAATTAAAAGCTATTAAATCTTACGAAATTACGAAATAATTTTTTCCTTATGTGTCACCATTAAAAAAAAAAATTGAATAAACGTTATTCATCCGTCATTTTCTCTTTATGATATCACATTTCAGGAACGCATAATTCGTTTGTTGGCGTTATGAAAATCCATGTCTGCAGTTTGATTACATTACAAACAGTCGTTTGACACAGAGCTTAGAAAAACAAATAAGCAAAAAGCAAAAGTGAAACTATGAACAAGCGGCATTTATCGTATACAAAAACATTTCGTGTCGTTTCTTTTTTCTTTTATGAAAAAAAATAAACATTATATGAAATCTTCTGCTAAAACTGCTTATGAAAGCAAACAAAAAAAAAAGTATACATAAAAAAAAGTACTCTTTGGGCTTAAGAAATTTGTAGAAATTAATTGTTTATGTCGGTAAAAAACAACGGAATAAAAGTTAAAAAAAAAAAAGAAAGTAAAGAAGGAATGAAAGAAAAAAAAAACGTGAAATAGCGAAAGATATTTCCGTGTATTAATCTTACTTGTGTGTTTTTTTTTTTAGTATCTTTCTCATATAAACAAGAATTCTTTTTATCTTAAATTGTAGAGAAAAAAAACAGCAAATAGAAATAAAATAAAAGCAACATTCAACCTTAGAAAGGTAAAATAATTTCTTTATTTTTATTTTCCAAATAGTGAATACTATATAAAATATTTAATGAAAGATACTATGTTAATAAATTATTTTGTATAATGCAAATAATTACTAAATTTCAAATATTTGAATAAAATATAAAATATTTCATTGTTCAGATTTCTGTAATGTATGCACCATATTAAGACTGCTTGAATATTTCTTCAGTGTCTAAAAACTTCAAAGCTGCCTAAACTTTTATTTTTCGGTGAAAATTATATGAAGAGCATAGTATTTCACATAATAAATTCCATTGTTAGGAAGGAAGAATAAAATTGAATTTGAGTACTGGAAGTAGTATTAAAAGTACTTCAATTTACAGAAAATTCTAAATACTGAATTTTCTCTGTATTATTATTAAAAAGCTTATATAAGTTAATAAAAATTAAGGTTTGCTTTGTGTTAATAATGACTAAATTGCAAAATATTGAATTAAAGATTAATTAGCAACTGATTAAAACTGAATTTCTAATAAGAAGTGTAATAATTTTAAAAAGAAAAAAAAATTAATAAGTAAATTAAACTTTGTATTGAATGGTTAAACACTTCAAATTGCCTCATTATAATAGAATATTTTAAATTCAATGTTCTGCAAGGCACACAGGAGGCAAGCACTTTAGATTTTATATCATATAAGCCAGTTAAATTGCTGGGAGTTTAAACAGCCAGGAGACATTCGGAATTAGTATCATTGTAATGCTGTTTTGCTGTAAAATATAAATATCACTATATAAGTATAATTGTAATGTTATTTTGCAGCGAAATATAAATATCATTGTATACGTATCATTATAATGTTATTTCGCAGTAAAATGTAAATATCATTGTAAATATCATTGTAATGTTATTTCGCTGTAAAATATAAGTAACATTTTAATGTTATTTCGTAATAAATAAAGTATCATTGTAATGTTATTTCGCAGTGCAATATAAGTGTCACTGTAATGCTATTTTACTTTAAAATATAAATATCATTTTAATGTTATTTCGCAGTAAAATATCATTGTATGAATATTAGTCCTTATCATCAGTCCTTGTACAAATATCTTCCATTAAATAAAAATGAAAATGAAAATTTTCTTTATTAAAATTGAATTCAAGCTATTAAATCTTGTACACTTCCGAAATAATTTTTCCTTATGTGTCATCATTAAAAAAAATTGAATAAATGTTATTCATCCATAATTTTCTCTTTATGATATCACATTTCAGGAACGCATAATTCGTTTGTTGGCGTTATGAAAATCCATGTCTGCAGTTTGATTACATTACAAACAGTCGTTTGACACAGAGCTTAGAAAAACAAATAAGCACGAAGCAAAAGTGAAACTATGAACAAGAAGCATTTATCGTATGCAAAAACATTTCGTGTCGTTTTCTTTTTTCTTTTTTTTTTTTTTTTATGAAAAAAACATTACATGAGATCTTCTGCTAAAATACTTATGAAAGCAAAAAAAAAAAAAAAAGCATACATAAAAAAAGTACTATTTGGGCTTAAGAAATTTGTAGAAATGAATTGTTTATATCGGTAAAAAACAGCGGAATAAAAGTTAAAAAAAAAAGAAAGTAAAGAAAGAAAGAAAACGTGAAATAGAGAAAGATATTTCCGTGTATTAATCTTACTTGTGTGTTTTTTTTAGTATCTCTCTCATATAAATAAGAATTCTTTTTATCTTAAATTGCAGAGAAAAAAACAGCAAATAGAAATAAAATAAAAGCAACATTCAACCTTAGAAAGGCAAAATAATTTCTCTATTTTTATTTTCCAAATAGTGAATACTATATAAAATATTTAAAGAAAGATACTATGTTAAAATAAATTATTTTGTATAATGCAAATAATTCCTAAATTTCAAATATTTGAATAAAATATAAAAGATTTTATTGTTCGGATTTCTGTAATGTATGCACCATATTAAGAGTATTTGAATATTTCTTCATTTCTTCTTCTTATTTCTAAAAACTTCAAAGCTGCCTAAGCTTTTATTTTTCGGTGAAAATTATATGAAGAGCAACGTATTTCACATAATAAATTTCTTTAGGAAGGAAGAATTGAATTTGAGTACTGGAAGTAGTATTAAAAGTACTTAAATTCACAGAAAATTCTAAATATTGAATGTTTCTCTTGTATTATTATTAAAAATTTTGAATAAAAATTAAGGTTTGTTTTATGTTAATAAAAAATAAAAAGCATGGAAATGACTAAATTGTGAAAATATTGAATTAAAGATTAATTAGCGACTGATTAAAATTGAATTTCTAAAAAGATGTGTAATAATTTTAAAAAGAAAAAAATATTAATAAGTAAATTAAATTTTGTATTGAATGGTTAAATAATTCACATTGTCTCATTTTAATAGAACATTTTAAATCCAATTTCTCACAAGGTAAGCACTTTAGATTTTATATCATATACTAAGCCAGTTAAACTGCTAGGGATTTTAAATAGTCAGGAAACATGCATTTGGAATTAGTATCATTGTAATGCTTACGTATGTACTTACGTATTATCGGTACCTTGGCGGCAGTTGCGCCAATAAAGAGCACACGCGCCAACCACAACTACAGATTTGGCGCCAATCGACACTTAAAATTTTTGTTCCAAATAATAAAATATACATGAAACACCTCATTTAAAATCAAAACGCTTTCAAACTATTTTTATTCCAAATAACAAAGATTGGCGACACTTAAAAACCGCCAAGTCTGTCGCCAAGGTACCGTTAATACGTAAGTACCGCTATTCCACAATAGAATAAAAGTATCATTGTAATGTTATTTTGCAGTAAAATACAAGTATCAATGTAATGTCATTTTGCAGTAAAATATAAGTATCATTGTAATGTTATTTTGCAGTAAACTATAAGTATCATAGCAATATTATTTCGCAGTAAAATATAAATATTACTGTATAAGTATCATTGTAATGTTATTTTACAGTAAAATATAAGTATCACTATATATCATTGTAATGCTATTTCGCAGTATATATGTATTACTGTATAAGTATCATTGTAATGTTATCGTCCTCTTTTTCTGGCATCGATAATAGTTGACCACGAAGTTTACTCTTCACAAACGGGAACAAAAAGAAACCTTTGGGGGTCAAATCAGAGTTGTAGGCGGATGACCTTTAAATTCGATGTTTTAGCAGTTCAAATATTGAGTTCGTTTTACGGAAGTGCGAGGTTAAAGGTTTGGTTTGTCGCCTCTTCAATTTACCAAGTGTTTTTTTTTTTTTTTTTTTTTTTTATCATAGACTTAAATGTGGATTTCAATCAGATAACAAGTAATAGGCCGGGAACTCAGGAAACATGTAGGCTTATTAGAACGGAATCTACAGTTTAAAGTGGATTCCGAACCACTAACAAACACCAGCAGGATTCGAACCTGAAGCCAATTGGCCATCAAATGAATGGCGAGAGAGTGGAAGAGCTCGCGTTGCCACGATGAAGAATAATCCTGAGTTTCCTGTTTTTTTAATCATATTTCTATAAAGACTTCTGACAAACAAACGGTTGTGCCCCTTTCAGAATTGATCGTTCTGCAATTTTCTGTTTATTAACCCCCTCCAAAAAAATAAAATTAAATAAAAGACAACTATTTGCAAATTGCATTTTTCGCGAAACTTTTAGTTAGATTTGGTACACTTTGGAAGACCCTTATAGTCGATTGCCTTTTATATTTGGGCTCAAGACCGAAGATTCGTCACCTGTGTAAATGCTGTACACAAATTTTGATGCATCATAATTGTAGTTTTGAAGCAATCGGCAAGAGGCCTTTTTTGAACGATAGGCAAGTTATGAGGAATCCAACATAAACAAATCTCTATCACATCTAAAAGTTCATACAAATTATTTTCTATGCTAGCCATACATATACCTAAAGACTTCTCAATATCACTATATATCACATGAAGATCCAACATTATATGTTCGCGCACATCATTAATGTTTTCTGGAACAAAAACCGATTTTGGACGACCATCTATAATATAAATTCATCCATGAGCGAACGACAACCACGATTAAATTCTCTGAACTACTGGTATTCAGTAGTATTAGATGGTGCTTCATTGCTAAAAGTTAATTTGAGTTCATCTGTATACTGTCGTTGAGATAATCCACCTCGAAAATCGTAATAAATCATTGCACGTAAATGTTCACGAGTTAATTCCATTTTCTGTTTGGCATAAAATTTCTAAGATGCAATAAAAACAAAAATGGCGTTTGTATTGGAAGACGTATTTGCTATTTTAGCGACTATGACTCGGGTCAAAGTACCTGGCGTTTGAAACAAAAACAACATAAGAAAATGTCATTATTATTTTGTACTAGAAGGTAAACTATCCCATGCTTTTGTTTTTGGAAGATCAAGACAAAATTGAGGGGAAAAAATTTGTTGCCAATATTTCGTTTAATGGTATTGCTTGATCATTTTTGTTTGCCAACATTTAAGTAGCAATTGAAAAAAAAAAAATGAATTCTGATTTTGATATTTTTGCCATCTATAATCATGTTATTAGATAGCATATATCGACTTTTTCGTTTTGGGCAAGTAACGTTTTTGATAATACCCGTCTTTTTATAAAAGAAATCAGATCTCTAAAAGTTAAGTAGTAATGGCTTTTTTAAAAATAAAAATTTGTTGGTCTTGAAATAAAAATATGTTGGTCTTAAATAAAGGGAAACAATTTAAATTATATTCCTACCAATGATAAAATGCGATGATGATGATACACATATAATGAAAAATATCTATAACACATAGACTTTCTATGTGCAATATATCTTCTTTTCTACGACAATAAATCATTGAATTAAAACTAAAGCATTGAAAACAAATTTACTCTTAGTTAATATTGTAAAAATTATGCTATAAATCCTTTATAATATATTTCTTTACACAGAACTTAAATTCACAGTTTTCAATAGAAATGAAAAATAGCCTTTTTCTTGAATATTCCCGGTAATTGCCCGATAATTAAGTAGTTAATTATCAGTAATTATCAGGATGATATTAAATAATTTAAATTCAATCCTGATTAAAAAAGTTATTTAAAGTTTAAAGAAGTATATGTTTTCATTAGTAAAGAAATATCGATAATGATATTAACTTTTTTTTTTCTCCCACTGGTAGACAGCAACATCTAAACCAAGTCCAAGAACCTATGTGGTCTCATGGAAGGAGGGGGTAGCTTCTGTTGTGACGGAGCATCGATTGGTAGACATCTGAATTTGCTCCTTGAAGCTGAAGGAGAAGTGCAGTGACTCCGGGAGGACTTTATGGGGAACTGTCTCGCATTTGCGTATCGTATGGGAGAAAACCTGGATAACTCCCACCAGGCAGTCCGACTAATGAGGCAAGCAGCTGAACATCGCAATCGCTGTCGAGTCTCCTCGTTTTCTGAAACAATGCCTACAACAAAGCGGCGCGCGTTGCCACTGAGCCATGTGTATGACATTAAAAATCTCCTCTGTTGAATTTTAAACAATCATTGAAATCTAAACTTGATATTTTTGCAATTTTTTAAAATTTTCATAACGTTAATCAATATTTTTGATTAAGAATTCAAAAAGGTAAAAGTTTAATATTTTTTCCACAAATATTAAATAAATTTTCAAAAAATAATGATCTCCTTTAAAAATTCAGTTTTTTTTATTGGCGAACTCCCAATTCGCCACAGAATCAGAATTTTAAGAACGAAAAATAAAATTACGCAATGATAGCATTTTCCCTCAATGCATGGGGTAGGTATTTCTCGCTCGAATAGCATATGAGTAACTAGGTGGGAACGGGGAGGGATAGAATCTGCCGCATCTGAAGATGGTGAAGGTTGCCACATTTGGCAAGTTATCGCAGCTATTTTAATTTAAACTTGTTGAAAGTTGCAAATAAATGGATTAAAACATATATCTTGCGAACTGCGTTTTGCCGCTATGTTTCCATACATATCAACTGATCTAGATACGTGCCATTAAAATGAAATTTATTTATTGTTGCTTTAATTTATTTCTTAACCATTTTTAAAATCCATTAATTGTAAGCAATGTAAGCTAATTGCGATTTAAACAAATAGGGAACATAAACAACACATAAACACATAAACAAATAGGGAGATTTTAGTCCAAAAATTGACAAGTTATATGGAACTGAAAATTATGTATGTAGTATGGCAGGGATGGACAATATCAAGTTCCGCAGGTTTTGAGAACTAAATTTCGAATCCCCAGATGACCCCCTCCCTTTAAGGGGGTACGCGACCCAAAGTGCGGTTGCAATGAGGGTACACTGTAGGAGTTCTTTTATGACGCACTTGGGTGTACCACTGAAGTTACGTATCTGTCATTCTAGGGAAAAGTGACCTCAGGTTAAAAACAACAACATATAAAATAAAAATTAAATGATGCTATCTGAAGACAATAGCTGAAAATATAGTCACAGAATAGTTAATGAATCAATGTTATTTGCAAAGCAGGCATAGGCTGTGTGATACTGACTACTTCTAGGGTGAATATAACAGGTTAAAAAAGATCAAGAATCAATTTATATTGACAGCATTTTTGGTGTATTAATGAAATATACTGACAATTCATCAGATATGAATTAAAAAAAAAAATTATTTTGGAAATCAAACAATAATTATCAATTAGTTCCAATACTTTTGAAATTACTTTATTTTGATTACATAGCCACTCTCATAATAGTAAAAATGCATTAAATGTAATATTAGGGTAAGCAAATGACAACGAGATCAAGAATTTATTTATATTGACATCATTTTTGGTGTAAAAATGAAATTCATCAGATATGAACAAAACAATAATGATTTTGGAAATTCAACAATAATTAATATTTAGTTCCAATAATTTTGAAATGACTTTATTTTGACTGCATAGCCACTCTCATTATAGTACGAATACAGTAAATGTAATTTTAGGAATGAATGACAAACGCCTTTAAGCTTTCAAAGACTAAATAAGCAATTTAAAAACACATGCAAACAGAGATTATTTTATTGTAAATAAGGTGGTTAACCACGAATAGTTTATTTATTCCAAGGCGAATATATTTGGGGGAAAAATTGGAATGTGATTCAATGAATTTAGTTCTGCATCATATAATCACAGCACATTTCTAGGATTCCAACAGATATAACCCACCAAGCTTCCCTCACTTCTCATTGGAGTAGACATTTTCTCTCCATGGTCTATCACCAATCACGATTCAACAACTCATGGTATAGTCCATATTCCATCTGTAATTATTTCTACCTTTGAAAACGTCGCACAGACAATCGCTAATTTCACGAGGCATCATTATATATGATACTGAATATCTGCTATCAGAATTGAGTGGCAGGTTGTTCTTATTAGTACAAAATACTAATTGCATGTAATATAACTACCCACAACATTGCTGATCTGCTGTCAAATTTGATTGATGGGTTGCTATTTTGTGCTTGTCAAAGAATATACATTCTTCTCTCCAGGGAATGAAATGCCACAACTCTTCCCGTGGAAAAATGCTACACAACGAAAGCATTAGTTTCGGAGTACTTGTGTTGTAAATTTAATCACGGAAACGACAACATCATAATAAATATTAAAAATTTAGTTGTATAATAAATATTGTAAAAATCATAGAGACTAAAATTAAATAATGACAATAAATTAAACAGAATAAAACTAAAAATTAAAACTTAAAAACAACAATTGAATTAAAAAAAGAAGCAAAAAAAATTTTTTAAATTTATTGTAGGTGTCACCTGTTAAAATCATGTTAGCTCAGTAGCAAGCATTTATTGTTCGCGCACATGACATACGTACCATCACCTTCATACTTCTTTTTAACAAAATGCGATCGCGTGAGAAATTGGCAAGGTTTAAAGTCGAAAGTATATTAACTGAATGACATAATAGGGATCAAAGGTCCTTTCAAAGAGGTTTTATTTACAATACAAAAAAAAGATGTTAGCTTTAAATAAAAAAAAAAAATTTACATTTGTAATCGTGCTGAGAAATGTTTAGTGCAGTTCAATTACAAGCTTCTATTAAGAAACGTTTAGTTTGCAATCTCTCATTCGGAGAGGAAATATATTTAGCACAACCCTGTGTATTGGTTGGCCTACAGACTCACCCGGAGAGAAAGTAAATCTCGCGCATCCCGCGCGTACCTGAGTATCTTTATTTTCGGCTTAGTAGTGGAATCCTTCCACGAATCTATAATTACATGTCTTTAAATATGTTAAATATTGTCTGTCTCTAATTGTTTATGCGTGGTGTTTTTGCCTGTGTCTCAAGTCTCAACCCAACTACAACCCAGTTACAATCCAGCTGCACAACCCACAACATTACACATTGTATTATATCAAAAGAAAATTTAGATGAAAAGAATTTCATAATAACTATTAAATTTTTTCTTTCAAAACAAATTTGTGCAGCGTATATCTGACTAGTACCTCCAGCAAGTAATCGATCTGTGAAATTCGTTTTTAAAACGGATGTTTACCATTCAATGAAATCGGTGGTCGAACTATAATCGTTTTTATACATATGTCACGTTTCCTTTTACTTCGTCTGACTGATTTAGGAGCATCCTTTACATGTGAAAATCGGCAAAGATTTTACTATATTTTGTAACTTCAAATATAACATTGTGCTCAGATATTTGTTAGGATGTCCAGTAAGTACGGACTATGAAATCGATCTCCTAATCTCATAAATATAACGTTGTGCTCAGACATTTGTTAACATGTCCAGTACCACGATTATGAAATCCATCTCATAATCTCATAAATATAACCCATAATATAACGCCCAACGCTCTGCAGACATATTAAATCGTAAGTCCCGGTCTAAAATGGACTCAGAACCACTACAAACATCCATGGCACAACAATGTTTTTTAAATAATAAAATTTTCCAAATTTATAATAATATAATATTTTCCATATATATTTATAATATATATAATAATTATATATTTATTGCATATATAATAATATTTACCAAAAATTTAATTTAATTATTTAAATGATTAAATAATTTTTTTAGAACACATATTACTTATTTAAATTTATTTTTAGCTCTATGTAAATACTAGTGATTTTTTTAAAAAAAATTATTAAATATATCAAAGCAATTACATTTGATGTTTATAAGACAAAAACCGCATCAAAATCTTTCCACGTAAATACTATCAAGCAATGTAAAATTAACTCCATGGAAAGTTCAATTGAAATCAATAACTCGCATAAGTCCCCCATTCAGGCACAATTTACTGGACCAAATAATTCCCAATGGCCCTTGGCGGGTTTCTGATTTGGCGAGGCCAACGAAACAGCAACCCTAACCGAAGTTAGTTTATTTCTTCAACAGGATAGGAAACTGCATAAAAAAAATAAAGAATCTTCTCTCTCTCTCTCTCTTCTTTTTTTTCTTTCCCCCTTCCTTTTCTATTTCTTATCTCTTTAACTTCTTTTTCTTCTTGTTTTGCTCCATTGCTTTTTCGATTTTTACCTTTTAATTAGTGTAGCGGCATTATTATAGTTCAAGCATTTTAATTAATCACGGGATAGGCATTGTTTCAAGGAAGCAAAATATTCGACAATATGGTTAAAAATTTTTACTTCGTTATTTGCGATATCTTTTTTTTTTCTTTTTCTTTTTTCTTTTTTTTTACTTCTCGGCCTCTTTTTTTTTTTATCGGTGTGTAACTTGAATAAAAGTGGAAGCGATTTCAGGCACTGAATAAAATGCTCTCAAGGGCAGAATTTATTGATCGCAAATTTGTTAAAAGACAAAATGACGACAGAAGGATTCTTCTGGAGAAACTTTTAAAAGAGAGTAAAATTCAGAAGGCATATATGCATGCGTGAATGAATAAATGAATGAATTTTTATCCTGATATGTTTTTATTTTCACTCAGTTTATTTTTCTTTTATGATGAAATCAATAATAACTCGTGTCAGTTATTAATTTTTTTATTATTATTATTCAATGATTTTATTAATTTAAGATTCGAGAGAAAAGTGTTAAGTTTCTTTTCACATTACTTAAGATATGACAGCTATGGTTTTTGCTTAAGACTTTTAGTTTTGACTTATGAGTACTTTTTAAGTGATGTTTTAAATTTTTTGGAGTTGTTAAGTGAGATGTCAAGATAAAAGAAATTAAAAATAATCTACGGTATCAAAAGAGTTAGATTTTAACAATAGATTTTTAATTTTTAAAATTTTTTTTATAAATTCTTACATTTAAAAAAAGGTTTTTATAATTTTAAAAACAGCTTCTTCTGCATTTACTGTACGATAATATATCAAGTGAGATATTTTTTAGCATATTCATATTATTTCGATTGTTTTACCAATTATTATTTTTTTATTATTATTAGTCAATGATTTTATTAATTTAAGAATAAAGATAAAGGTGTTAAATTTCTTTTCACATTACTTCCGATATGACAGTTACGGTTTTTGCTTACGACTTTGACTTATAATTGCGCGAGGCTTCATAAAAGGTTTTTTGAAGCACTTTTTAAGATATGCTTTTAAATACTTTTTAGTTGTTAAGTGAGATGTCAAAATAAAAGAAATTAAAAATAATCTACGGTATCAAAAGAGTTAGATTTTAACAATATATTTATGATTTTTAAATTGATCAGAATTCATTGATAGCAAATTTGTTAAAAGACAAAATGACGGCAGCGGCATTCTTCTGGAGAAACTTTTAAAAGAGAATAAAATTCAGAAGGCATATCTGCATGCGTGAATGAATAAATGAATGAATTTTTTTCCCGATATGTTTTTATTTTCATTCAGTCATTATTTTCATTTTTCTTTTTGCTGAGATCAATAAAAACTCGTGTCAATTATTATTATTTTTTTATTATTTCTCAATGATTTTATTAATTTAAGATTTGAGATAAAAGTGTTAAGTTTCTTTTCACATTACTTAAGATATGACAGCTATGGTTTTTGCTTAAGACTTTTAGTTTGGACTTATGAGTACTTTTTAAGTGATGTTTTAAATTTTTTGAGTTGTTAAAGAGAGATGTCAAGATAAAAAAAATCTACGGTATCACAAGAATTAGATTTTAACAATAGATTTATGATTTTTTTAAAGATTTTCATAATTCCTTATCTTTTTTTAAAAAAAGGTTTTATAATTTTAAAAATAGCTTGCTCTTCTTAATTTACCGCACGATAATACACTGAAGTGACAAAAGTCATGAGATACCTCTTAATATCGTGTCGGCCCTCCTTTCGCCCGGCGAAGTGCAGCAACTCGACGTGGCATGGACTCAACAAGTCGTTGGAAGTCTTCTGCAGGAATATTGAGCCATGCTGTCTCGATAGACGTCCATAATTGTGAAAGCGTTGATGGTGCAGGATTTTGGGCATGAACAGACCTCTCGATGATGTCCCATAAATGCTCGATGGGATTCATGTCGGGCGATCTAGGTGGCCAGATCATTCGTTGGAATTGTCCAGAATGTTCTTCAAACCAATCGCGAACAGTTGTGGCCCGGTGACATGGCGCATTGTCATCCATAAAAATCCCATCGTTGTTTGGGTACATGAAGTCCATGAATGGCGGCAAGTGATTTCCAAGTAGCTGAACATAATCATTTCCTGTCAATGTTCGGTCCAGTCGCACCAGAGGACCAAGTCCATGCCATGAAAAAACAGCCCACACCATTACGGAGCCACCACCAGCTTGAACAGTGCCTTGCTGACAGTTTGGGTCCATGGCTTCGTGGGGTCTGCGCCACACACGAACCCTACCATCAGCTCTTACCAACTGAAATCGTGACTCATCGGACCAGGCCACGGTTTTCCATTCATCTAGGGACCAACCGATATGCTCACGTGCCCACGAGAGTCGCTGCAAGCGATGTCGTTCTGTCAGTAAAGGCACTCGAGTCGGTCTTCTGCTGGAATAGCCCAAGAAAGCCAAATTTCTCCGCACATTTCTAACAGACAAGTCCCTTGTACGCCCCACATTGATTTCTGCGGTTATTTGACGCAGTGTTGCTTGTCTGTTAGAATTTACGACTCTTTGCAGACGTCGCCGGTCTCGGTCGTGAAGTGCAGGCGGTCGACCGCTGCGCTATCCATGGTGGGATGTTATGCCTGAAATTTCATACTCTCGGCACACTCTTGACACAGTGGATCTGGGAATGTTGAATTCCCTAACGATTTCCGAAATGGCATGACCCATGCGTCTAGCTCCAACTAACATTCCGCGTTCAAAGTCTGTTAATTCCCGTCGTGCGGTCATCATCACGTCAAAACCTCTTCACATGAATAACTTGAACAGAAATGAAAGCTCTGCGAAAGCACTGCGCATTTATACCTGTTCTACACGATGCTACTGCCATCTGAAAATTTGCATATTGCTATCCCATGACTTTTGTCACTTCAGTGTATATCAAGAGAGATATTTTTTAACATATTCATATTATTTCGCTTGTTTTATCAATTACATTTTTTTATTATTATTCAATGATTTCATTAATTTAAGATTCGAGATAAAAGTGTTAAATTTCTTTTCACATTATGACAGTTACGTTTTTGTTTAAGAGTTTGACTCATAATTGCACAAGGCTCCATAAAATGTTTTTTGAAGTACTTTTTAAGAGACGTTTTAAACCTTTTGAGTTGCTAAGTGAGATGTCAAGATAAAAGAAATTAAAAATAATCTATGGTATCAAAAGAGTTAGATTTTAACAATAGATTTATGATTTTTAAATTGATCGGAACTCATTGATCGCAAATTTGTTAAAAGACAAAATGAAAAACAGCAGCATTCTTCTGGAGAAACTTTTAAAAGAGAATAAAATTCAGAAGGCATATATACATGCGTGAATGAATAAATGAATGAATGCATTTTTATCCAGAATGTTTTTATTTTCATGCAGTTTTCTTTTTCTTTTATACTGAGATCAATAAAAACTCGTGTCAATTATTATTCAATGATTTTATTAATTTAAGATTCGAGATAAAAGTGTTAAATTTCTTTTCACATTTACTTCAGATATGACAGTTATGGTTTTTGCTTAAGACTTTTAGTTTTGACTCATAAGTACTCCAGTGTTTCTTGGAGTACTTTTTAAGTGATGTTTTAAATTTTTTGGAGTTATCAAGTGATATGTAAAGATAAAGGAAATTTAAAATAATCCTCCGTATCAAAAGAATTACATTTTAACAATAGATTTATGATTTTTAAATTGATTGGAATTTATTGATCGCAAATTTGTTAAAAGACAAAATGACGGCAGTATATAAAATGAAGGATAGTTTAAATACAGGAGATTTTTCTGGACAACTTTGAAAAGACTATAAAATTCAGAAGGCATATATGCGTGAGTGAATGAATAAATGAAAGAATTTTTATCCAGATTGTTTTTATTTTCATGCAGTTTCTGTCTTCTTTTTGGATGAGATCAATAAAAACTCGTGTCAATTATTATTATTTTTTTTTCATTATTATTCAATGATTTTATTCATTTAAGATTCGAGATAAAAGTGTTAAGTTTCTTTTCACGTTTCTTCAGTTATGACAGTTATGGTTTTTGCTTAAGACTCTGACTTATAATTGCACGAGGATTTATAAAAACGTTTTTTGAAGTACTTTTTTTGTTTTAAAATTTTTTAGTTGTTAAGTGGGATGTGAAGTTAAAAGAAATTAAAAATAATCTATGGTATCACAAGAATTAAATTTTAGCAATAGATCAGTGATGTTTAAAAATTTGTTTATATTTAAAAAAAAAAAAAAAAAAGTTTTTATAATTTTAAAAACAACTTGTTCTTCTTCATTTACTGTACGATAATATATCCTGTGAGATATTTTTTAACATATTCATATTATTTCGACTGTTTTATCAATTATTATTTTTTTATTATTATTAGTCAATAATTTTATTAATTTAAGAATAAAGAAAAAAAGTGTTAAGTTTCTTTTCACATTTACTTCAGTTTTTGCTTAAGACTTTGACTCATAATTGCACGAGGATTCATAAAAGGTTTTTTGAAGTACTTTTTAAGAGATGTTTTAAATTTTTTGGAGTTGTTAAGTAAGATGTTAAGATAAAAGAAATTAAAAATAATCTATGGTATCAATAGAGTTAGATTTTAATAATAGATTTATGATTTTTAAATTGATCGGAATGTATTGATTGCACATTTGTTAAAAGACAAAATGACGGCAGAAGATTCTTCCGAAGAACTTTTAAAAGAGAATAAAATTCAGAAGGCATATAAGCGTGCGTGAATGAGTAAATGAATGAATTTTTATCCACAACGTTTTTATTTTCATTCAATTTCTCTGATCAATAAAAACTCGTGTCATTTATTATTATTTTTATTATTATTCAATGATTTCATTAATTTAAGATTCAAGATAAAAGTGTTAAATTTCTTTTCATGTTACTTCAGATATGACAGTTACGGTTTTTGCTTAAGACTGACTTATAATTGCAAAAGGCTCCATAAAAAGTTTTTTGAAGTACTGTTTAAGTGATGTTTTAAATATTTTTTAGTTGTTAAGTGAGATGTCAAGATAAAAGAAATTATAAATAATCTACGCTATCAAAAGAGTTAGCTTTTAACAAAAGATTTCTGATTTTAAAATTTTTTTTGTAATTCTCATATTTTTGTAGAAAGGTTTTTTTAATATTAAAAACAGTTACTTCTTTTTAATTTACTGTACGACAATATATCAATGATATATTTTAGTATATTCGTATTACTTCGATTGTTTAAAAATTCATTAAATGTCATTCAACATTTGTTTGTTCTTATTTCATTCCCAATTAATTTCCTAAAACAACGTTTTTTATAACAAATTTTGTATTTTTTACTTTACTTTTTGCAGTAAATGTAGTTAGAAATAAATTAATACTCATTAAAAATAATTAATAAATTTCTTTTCAATTAATACATCCATAACATTCTGAATTTCTTCCCAAACAGTGCTTTGATAAAATTCGCCAAAATCATCATCAATAGCATGACATTTTTTTTTATTATTATTCAATGATTTTATTAATTTAAGATTCTAGATAAAAGTGTTAAGTTTCTTTTCACGTTACTTCAGATATGACTATGGTTTTTGCTTTAGTTTTGACTTATGAGTACTCCAGTGTTTTTTTGAGTACTTTTTAAGTGATGTTTTAAATTCTTTGGAGTTATTAAGTGAAATGTCAAGATAAAAGAAATTAAAAATAATCTTCGGTATCACAAAAATTAGATTTTAACAATAGATTTTTCATTTTAAAATTGATCGGAATTTATTGATCGCAAATTTGTTAAAAGACAAATGAATAGGAGGATTCTTCTGGAGGACTTTAAAACGGAATAAAATTCAGAAGGCATTAAATGAATGAATAGATAAATGAATGAATTTTTATCCAGAATTTTTTATATTTTCATTTAGTTCCTCTGATCAATAAAAACTTGTGTCAGTTATTATTATTTTTTATTATTATTCAATGATTTTATTAATTTAAGATTCGAGATAAAAGTGTTAAGTTTCTTTTCATGTTTCTTCAGATGTGACAGTTATGGTTTTTGCTTAAGACTTTGACTTACAATAGCACGAGGCGTCATAAAAATATTTTTGAAGTACTTTAAGAGCAGTTTTAAATTTTTTGGATTTGTTAAGTGAGATGTCAAGATAAAAGAAATTAAAAATAATCTACGGTATCACAAGAATTACATTTCAACAATAGATTTATGACTTTTATGGCTGAGGAAGTGTCGATTCCACAGAGAAGTCAGGGAAGCTGACCCCGCATTTGACAGATTTTCTTAAAGAGAAAATAAGAGCGTTGTGCGACAAATTAGAATTTAATGAAATCCAATGAATTTATTTATTTAAGTTTTATAAAGCTAATTTATTGACATGAGTTCCTGCTTTTATTTCCAAATGAGTCATACGTTATAGTTTTAAAATTGTTACTGCTACAAAATTATCTTTTTAAATTTATAAAAATTTTAAGTGTTTAATTATAACATTATTGCAAATATAAATAGTATTATTAACTTGAAAATATTTCGCACTAAAAAGACCACCCCAAAAAAATTGATCTAGATTTCATCTCATAATTTGAATAATTTTCATAATAGAATAATTTTTACACAAGTAAATATAGAACATTTGCAAAGAATATAAGATAATTTGAAATAAATAACAGTACAAACCTGTTTTGTAGCTATAAAGATGCCAATAATTTTCTTTCATCCAAACTGCAAATAAACAAAGAGAATCAGTAAAACTCATAATAAATTAAATAAACTTATTAATTAAAAAAATCTTAAAAGTAAACAATGAAAGTTTAAATTCTCATTTATTTAAACTATTTATGTAGCAATAAGATAACAAAAGCATTTTTTTCAGGTAATAATACTTTTAAGATTTTAAAACAATAATTGCTCAAAATCAGGAATATTTATATTTATATTTAAAAAAACTGAAGAATAGTTATGAAGAGAAACACCGACTCGTTATTTATTCATAAACTTTCAGTTCTTCCTCGTGACACCCGGGACCGCAACTGAGAGCGATGCAAATGCAATTTATACGAAAATCTACAGGGATGCAAAAGTCGAAAGTAATCAAGAAATAATTATACATGTGTTTTTTTTTAATTCGAATTCTTTGTTTACTGGAATGGTTTATTTATCGGAAAATAATTTAAATGATGATTCTAACTAAGCGAACTGCCTTCGTTACAAAAGAAAAGAAAAAGAAAAAAAAAATTAAAGAAAGAAAGCCATTTATTTCTCAAGGGAACAGAAAATGAAAAGAAATATTTTCATTTTAAATACGTTTTTCTGTGATCTATTTTTTTTATATTTTAACTTGGGATTTTCGTTCGTTGAGAATTTTATTCAGAAAAAAATATGCCTCTTTCTAAAAGAAAATTAGTTAAATAAATTCGAAAATGTCACTACGGACCTTTTGCTTTTATTCTCAAAACAAATTAAACTTTATGAAGCATATTTCAGCTACTTGATAACAGCAAATAGTTTAATTATTTTTGATTTAAGCTTCAAGCAGTATTAACAATAGCGTGTAAAACACAAAATAATAAGCAATTAAATAATAGATTTCAACCAGCAAAATATTCTTATAATAACGACAAGTTCATTGATAGTTTTTCAACTGCATTTCAATTTAAAATTTTACCTTAAAGATAAAATTGTAAGTTGTAATGCCTTACAAAAAAGTTGACAAATTCCCGATGAGTTACAGTTACATAAATTTTTATAACCTATAAAATTTAAAGAATCACGTTAGGTTTCGGAGGTAAATTTTTTTTAAAAAGATTAAAGTAGTTTTATTCATTTAATATGAAAAGAAAATAAGCGATCTAGAAAAAAATAAATTTTAAAGATAATAATAACATTGATGTATTGAGCATTATCTGTAATTATTTGTATAATTTTCTACAATATTATATTTGTATAAGTTTCTTAGATCAAAACTGCAAATAAACAAAACATTAATCAGTAAATCTCATATAAATTAAATAAACTTACTAATTAAAAAATTTGAAATGTGAACAATGAAAATTAAAATTCTAATTTCTTTAAACAATTTCTGTTGTAAAAAGATAACAAAAGCATTTTTTCAGGTAATAATGTTTTTAAGATTTTAAAGCAATAATTGCTCAAAAATCAGAAATATTTATAGAAAAAGAAAAGGGAATAGTTAAGAAAAGAAACACCGAGTCGTTATTTATTCATAACCTTTAAGCATTTCCTCGTGACTCCCGGGACCGCAACTGAGAGCGATGCAGATGAATTTACACGAAAAACTACAGGGATGCAAAAGTCGAGAGTAATCAAGAAATAATTATACATTTGTTTTTTTTTTTAATTCAAATTCTTTGTTTTTTAGAATGGTTTATTTAGCAGCAAATATTTAAATGATGATTCTAACTAAGCGAAGAGAATGTCTTCGTTACAAAAAAAAAAAAAAGAAAAAAAAAAAAAAAAAAAAGGAAAGAAAGAAAGCCATTTATTTGTCAAGAGAACAGAAAATGAAAAGAAATATTTTCATTTTAAATACGTTTCTCTGTGATCTATTTTTTTAAATTTTAACTTGGGATTTTCGTTGATCGAGATTTTTTTTTCAGAAAAAAATATGCTTCATTCTAAAAGTAAATTAGTTAAACAAATTCGAAAATGTCACTAAGGACCTTTTTTCTTTTCTCAAAACAAATGAAACTTTCTGATATATTTCAGCTACTTGATAACAGCAAATAGCTTAATTATTTTTGACTTAAGCTGCTAGCCGTATTAACAATAATGTGTAAAACGCATAATAATAAGCAATTAAATAAAATATTTCAACAAACAAAATGTTCTTTTGATTAGGTCTAGTTTATTTATAGTTTTTCAACTGCATTTCAAATTAAAATTATTTTTTAAACTGTTGTTGTTTCTTATCCCACTTGATAGACTGCAATATTACGACCAAGTCCATGAACCTGTGTGGTCTCATGGAAGGTGGGAGAGGGGGGGGTAGCTTCTATTGTAAGGAAGCACCCATAGGTAGAAGTCTGACTGCTCCATGACGCTGAAGAAGAAGGACAATGAATTTCGGAAGGACTTTTAACTGGAACTTCCCCACACTTGCGTATCGTAAACTCACAGCTGATTATCACAGAACTTAAGACTTTGACTTAAGCTTCAAGCCAATTAACAATAATGTGTAAAACACAAAATAATAGGCAATTAAATAATATATTTCAAGAAACAAAATGTTCTTATGACAAGGAGAAGTTCATTTACTGTTTTTCAACTGCATTTTAATTTAAAATTTTATCTTTAAGATAAAAATTTAAGTTGAAATGCCTTAACAGGCAATTGGAAAAATTCCTTACAGGTTACAGATGCACAAATTTGTATAACCTGTAAAAATTAAGGATCAATTTAATTTTTGCAGGTGAGAATTTTTTTAAATGATTAAAACCGTTTTATTCATTTTATGCGAAAGCAAATAAGGGGACAAGAAAAAAAATTAAAGATCATAATAATAGTGATGTAGTATTGAGCATTAACTGGCATTCAGAGCCACAGGTTTCAGTTTCGAGTCCCGGCGGCGCCAGGGATGATTGTAGTCGTTCGGAATTCATTTTAAGCCATGGATAGCGGTCTAATATAATTGTAGAGCATTAGGGGTAGGGCTCACAACCCTACCACGTAAAAAGAAAACATCTCCTGTTACCAAATCTACCAGTAAGCAGACGGACACGCCCCATCATGGGGCTGTTGTGCCAATAAAGAAGAAAAAGAAGAAAGCTAATTAATTGTCATAACTTTCTCCATCGATTTGCAAACGATTAAAACATTTTAAGTTTTGAAATCGTTACTGCTGTAAAATTACATTTTTAAATTTAGGAAAATATTAACTGTTTACATTATTGCAAATATAAATAATGTTATTAATTTAATAATATATTACCCCAAAAAGGAAAAGCCATTCCAAAAATGATCTAGATTTTATATCATAATTTGATAATCATAATAGAATAATTTTTATACAAATAACTACAGAACATTTGCTATTTAGGAACATAAAATAATTTCAAATAAAAATATATATATATATATATTTGTTTTGTAGCTATAAAGACGTCGATAAGTTTCTTAGATCAAAACGCAAATAAACAAAACAATAATGAATAAAATACATATAAATTAAATAAACTTACTATAGAAAAAAATCTTAAAAGTAAACAAAGAAAATCAAAATTCTAATTTTTTAAAACTATTTCTATAACAAAAACATAACAAAAACATTTTTTTTAGGTAATAATGTTTTTAAGATTTAAAGTCATAATTGCTCAAAATCAGGAATATTTATATTTATATTTAAAAAAAAAATGAATAATAGTTAAGAAGAGAAACACCGAGTCGTTATTTATTCATAACCTTTCAAGTTCTTCCTCGTGACTCCCGGGACCGCAACTGAGAGCGATGCAAATGCAATTTAGACGAAAATCTATAGGCATGCAAAAGTCGAGAGTAATCAAGAAATAATTATAGATGTGTTCTTTTAAATTCGAATTCTTTGTTTTCTGGAATGGTTTATTTAACGGCAAATATTTAAATGATGATTCAAATTAAACGAAGAGAATGCCTTCATTACAAAGAAGAAAAAAAAAAAAAAAAAAATGAAAGAAAGCCATTTATTTCTCAAGAGAACAGAAAATGAAAAGAATTATTTTCATTTTAAATACGTTTTTCTCTGTGATCTATTTTTTTCTATTTTTTTTATTTTAACTTCGGATTTTCGTTGATTGTGAATTTTTTCCAGCAAAAGATGTGCTCCTTTCTAAAAGCAAATTAGTTAAATAAATTCGAAAATATCACTACGGAGCTTTTTTCTTTTATTCTCAAAACAAATTAAACTTTATGATGCATATTTTAGTTACTTGATAACAGCAAATGGCTTAATTATTTTTGACTTAAGCTTCAAGCAGAATTTGTAATAATGTGTAAAACACACAATAATATACGCAATTAAACAATAGATTTCAACAAATAAAATGTTCTTAGGATTAGGTGAATTTCATTTATAGTTTTTCAACTGCATTTCAATTTAAAATTTTCTTTTAAACAGTTCTTGTTTCTTATCCCACTTGGTAGATAGCAACATTCAGACCAAGTCCAAGAACCCGTGTGGTCTCATGGTAGGTGGGAAAGGATAGCTTCTTTTGTAAGGAAGCACTTACAGGTAGAAGTCTGACTTTGTTCCATGACGCTGAAGAAGGAGGGCCAAGCTTTCCGTAAGGACTTTTAAGAAGAACTTCTGCGCATTCGCGTACCCTAAACTCACAGCTGAATATGCTGAATATCCCAGAAAACCTAGAAAACTCCCATCAGGTAGTCCGACGAACAACGCAAGATTTTCAACATCCCAAACGCCATCGAATCTCGTCGTTTTTTGAAACAGTGCCAATAACACACCAGTGTCAGTAAAACGCATATATAAACTAAATAAACTTACTAATTAAAAAAAAAACTTAAAGGTAAACAATGAAAACATAACATACTAATTTCTTTAAACTATTTCTGTAGCAAAAAGATAAAGCCTTTTTTTCAGGTAATAATGTTTTTAAGATTTTAAAGTAATAATTGCTCAAAATAAGGAATATTTATGATCATATTTAAAAAAAAATGCAGAATAGTTAAGAAGAGAAACACCGAGTCGTTATTTATGCATAACCTTTCAGTTCTTCCTCGTGACTCCCGGGACCGCAACTGAGAGCAATGCAAATGCAATTTATACGAAAATCCACAGGGATGCAAAAGTCGAGAGTAATCAAGAAATAATTATACATGTGTTCTTCTTTTAATTCGAATTCTTTGTTTTCTGGAATGGTTTATTTAACAGCATATATTTAAATGGTGATTCTAACTAAGCGAAGAGAATGCCTTCTTTACAAAAAAACAAAAGAAAGAAAAAAAAAATGAAAGAAAGCCATTTATTTCTCAAGAGAACAGAAAAGGTAAAGAAATATTTCCATTTTAAATACGTTTCTCTGTTATGTATTTTTTTTTAAATATTTTTTCCCCCTTTAACTTGCGATTTTTCGTTGATTAAGAAATTTTTTTTCAGGAAACGATACGCTCCTTCTGAAAGTAAATTAGTTAAATAAATTCGAAAATGTCACTAAGGACCTTTTTTCTTTTATTCTCAAAACAAATGAAACTTTATGATATATTTCAGATACTTGATAACAGCAAGTGACTTAATTACTTTTGACTTAAGCTTCACACCGAATTAACAATCATGTGTAAAACACAAATTAATAAGCATTTAAAAAATATATTTCAACAAGCTAAAAGTTCTTATGACAAGGACAAGTTTATTTATAGTTATTCATCTGCATGTGAACTTAAAATTTTATTTTAAACTAAAATTCCTTACTGGTTACAGTTACACAAATTTTTATAATCTATAAAAATTAAGAATCACTTTAATTGTTAGAGGGAAGTATTTTTTAAAAGATTCTCAAACAAATTAAACTTTATGATGTATATTTCAGCTACTTCATAACAGCAAATAACTTAATTATTTTTGATGTCAGCATCAAGTCGAATTTACAATAATGTGTAAAATACATAATAATAAATAATTAAATAATACATTTAAAAAAATAAAATGTTCTTACGACCAGGGAAAGTTTATTAAAAAATAAACATAATAAAAATTTTAGTTAAACAAAATCTTATAGATAAACAATGAAAATTAAAATTCTAATTTTCTTAAACTATTTCTGTAGCAAAAAGATAACAAAAGCTTTTTAAGATTTTAAAGTCATAATTGCTGAAAAATCAGAAATAGTTATATATTTTTTTTAAAAAAAAGAAGAATAGTTGTGAAGAGAAACACCGAGTCGTTATTTATTCATAACCTTTCAGTTCTTCCTCGTGACTCCCGGGACCGCAACTGAGAGCGATGCAAATGCAATTTATACGAAAATCTACAGGGATGGAAAAGTCGAGAGTAATCAAGAAATAATTATACATGTGTTCTTTTTTAATTCGAATTCTTTGTTTTCAGGAATGGTTTATTTAACAGCAAATATTTAAATGATGATTCTAACTAAGCAAAGAGAATGCATTCGTTACAAAAAGAAAAGAAAAGGAAAAAAAATTAAAGAAAGCCATTTATTTCTCAAGAGAACAGAAAATGAAAAGAAATATTTTCATTTTAAATACGTTTCTCTGTGATCTGTTTTTTTTTTTTTTTCTGTAACTTGGGATTTTAGTTGATTGAGAATTTTTTTCCAGAAAAAGATATGCTTCTTTCTAAAAGTAAATTAGTTAAATAAATTCGAAAATGTCACTACGGACCTCTTTGTTTTATTCTCAAAACAGATTACACTTTATGATGTATATTTCAGCTACTTGATAATTGCAAATGGCTTAATTATTTTTAACTTAAGCTTCAAATTAACAATAATGTTTAAAACACAAAATAATAAGCAATTAAACAATAGATTTCAACAAGCAAAATGTTCTTATGACAAGGACAAGTTCATTTATAATTTTTCAACTACATTTCAGTTTAAAATTTTATCTTTAAAATAACATTTTAAGTTGAAATGGTTCGGAATCCACTTTAAACTACGGATCCCAATCTAATATAACTGTAGAGCATTGGGGGTAGTGCTGACAATCCTACCGAGTAAAAAGAAAACATCTCCTGTCTCGAAATCTGCAAGTACGCAGACAGATTTGGCCCATCATGGGGCTGTTTCGCCAATGAAGTTGAAGAAGAATAAAACTAATATGAAAGCTAATATGATCTCTACATGAGTTTCTTCATTGATTTGCAAGCGAATCATACATTTTAAGTTTTAAAATTGTTAGTGCTATCAAATTACATTTTTAAATTAATGAAAATATTAAGTGTTTACATTATTACAACTATAAATAGTATTATTAATTTTATAATATGTCACACCAAAAAGAAAAGACATTCCAAAACTGATGTAGATTTTATCTCATAATTTGACACCTATTATTTTCATACAAATATCTATAGAACATTTGCTATTAAAGAATACAAAAAAAATTTCAAATAAAAAAAAATATATACATGTCTTATAGCTATAAAGATTACACTCAATGATGTCGATAAATTTCTTAGATCAAAACTATAAATAAACAAAAGAATAATCAGTGAAAAATCATATAAATTAAATAAACTTACTAATTAAAAAAATTTAACGGTAAACAATGAAAATTAAAATTCTAATTTCTTTAAACTAATTCTGTAGCAAAAAAGATAACAAAAGCATTTTTTAGGTAATAATGTTTTTAAGATTTTAAAGTAATAATTGCTCAAAATCAGGAATATTTATATTTACATTTTTAAAAAAAATCAATAATAGTTAAGAAGAGAAACACCGAGTCGTTATTTATTCATAACCTTTCAGTTCTTCCTCGTGACTCCCGGGACCGCAACTGAGAGCGATGCAAATGCAATTTAGACGAAAATCTACAGGGATGCAAAAGTCGAGAGTAATCAAGAAATAATTATACATGTTTTTTTTTTAATTCGAATTCTTTGTTTTCTGGAATGGTTTATTTAACAGCAAGTATTTAAATGATGATTCTAACTAACCGAAGAGGATGCATTCGTTACAAAAAAAAGAATAGAAAAAAATGAAAGAAAGCCATTTATTTCTCAAGAGAACAGAAAATGAAAAGAAATATTTTCATTTTAAATACGTTTCTCTGTGATCTGTTATTTTATTTTCTATTATTTACCTTTAACTTGGAATTTTCGTTGATTGAGAAGTTTTTTCAGAAAAAAGATGTGCTTCTTTCTAGAAGTAAATTAGTTAAATAAATTCGAAAATGTCATAACGGATCTTTTTTCTTTTATTCTCAAAACAAATTAAGCTTCATGATGAATATTTTAGCTACTTGATAATTGCAAATGGCTTAATTATTTTTGACTTAAGCGTCAAGTCGAATTAGCAATAATGTGTAAAACACAAAACGATAAGCAATTAACACAAATTTCAACAAATAAAATTTTCTTATGATTAGGTCAAGTTTATTTATAGTTTTTCAATTGCAATTTTAATTTAAAACTTTATATTATACTAAAATTCCTTAGTAGTTTACAGTTACACAAATTTTTATAATCTGTTGTTGTTCTAATGCAGCTTGCAATACAGAGACAGTTGATCTTTATGCCATAAGCAAGGGCTATTACTCATTTAGCACAACCCAGGGTCTCATGTAACTGGAAGATATGCTATGAACCCGCGTAACATTACACCCAAAACGCCCTATGATCATATTAAATCGGGAACTACTGTTTAAAGTGTTATCCGAACTACTACAAACAGCCATGGCATTGAAAGGACTCGAACCCGAAAACTGTGGTACCCACCGCTAACTATAAATTGTATTATTAACTTGATCACATTTCATATGAAAAAGAAAATGTACTCCAAAAATGATATATGTTTTATCTCATAATTTGACAATCATAATGGAAAAATTTTCATACAAACAACTATTGAACATTTTCTATTAAAGAATATATGATAATTTCAAATAAAAAAGAATATATATTTGTTTTGTAGCTATAAAAATGTCTAAAATTTTCTTAGATCAAAACTACAAATAAAAGAAAATAACAATCAGTAAAACTAATATAAATTAAAAAAAAATTAAAAGTAAGCAATGGACATTAAAATTCTAATTTATTTAAACGATTTCTGTAGCAAAAAGGTAACAAAAGCATTTTTTTCAGGTAATAATGTTTTTCAAGATTTTATAGCAATAATTGCTAAAAATCAAAAATAGTTATATTTTTATTTTTTTTTAAAAATGAAGAATTAACACAAACAAATTTTTATTATCTATCAAAATTAAAGATCACTTATATTTTTGTAAGGAAGAATTTTTAAAAAAATCTCCAACAAATTAGACTTTATGATGTATATTTTAGATACTTGATAACAGCAAATAGCTCAATTACTTTTGATATGAGCTTCAAGTCGAATTTACAATAATGTGTAAAACATAAAAATAATAAACAATTAAATAAACAACAATAAAACAATAAACAATAATAAACAACAAATAATTTTTTCAACAAATTAAAGGATCTTATGACAAGGGAAACTTCATTAAAAAGTCAACATAAGAAATAAGCATGGTAAACAATGAGTCTTAAAGGTAAACATTAAAAACTATAATTATAATTTCATTAAACTATTTCTGTAGCAAAAAGATTACAAAATCATTTATTTCCGGTAAAAATGTTCTTAAAATTTTAAAGTCATAATTGCACAAAATTCAGAATTATTTATAAAAAAAAAAATCGTGAATAGTTGTGAAGAGAAACACCGAGTCGTTATTTATTCATAACCTTTACGTTTTTCCTCGTGACTCCCGGGACCGCAACTGAGAGCGATGCAAATGCAATTTATACGAAAATCTGCAGGGATGCAAAAGCCGAGAGTAATCAAGAAATAATTATACATGTGTTCTTTTTTAGTTCGAATTCTTTTTTTCTGGAATGGTTTATTTAACAGCAAATGTTTAAAAGATGATTCTGACTAAGCGAAGCGAATGCCTTCGTTGCAAAAAAAGAACAGAACAATAAATGAAAGAAAGAAAGTCATTTATTTCTCAAGAGAACAAAAAATGAAAAGAAATATTTTCATTTTAAATACATTTCTTTGTGATTTTTTTTTTTTTTTTTAACATTTTTTTATTTTAACTTGGGATTTTCGTTGATTGAGAAATTTTGTTCAGAAAAAGATGTGCTTCTTTCTGAAAGTAAATTAGCTAAATAAATTCGAAAATGTCACTAAGGACGTTTTTCTTTTATGCTTATCACAAATTAAACTTTATGATGTATATTTTAGCTACTTGATAACCGCAAATAGTTTAATTATTTTCGATTTAAGGTTCAAGCTGATTTAACAATAATGTGTAAAACACAGAATAATAAGCAATTAAACAATATATTTCAACAAATAAAACGATCATATTACAAGGGCGAATTCATTTTTTTTTATTTTTCAATTGCAATTTTAATTAAAATTTTTTTATCTTAAACTAAAATTTCTTACTAGTTTACAGTTACACAAATTTTGATAATCTGTTGTTGTTCTAATGCACCTCACAATACGGAGACAGTTAATCTTTATGCCATAAGCAAGGGCTGTTACTCATTTATCACTACCCGGGCGATATGCAACTTGAAGATATGCTACGAACGCGCTCTGCACTACCCCAAGACGCTCTACGATTATATTAAATAGAGAACTACGGTTTAAAGTGGAATCCGAACCACTACAAACATCAATGGCACTGAAGGGACTCGAACTCAAAAACTGTGGTACCGAGCGTCAACTATAAATATGAAAAAGAAAAGGCATTTCATATGAAAAAGAAAAGGCCTTCCAAAAGTTATATACGTTTTATCTCATAATTTGACAATCATAATGAAATCATTTTCATACAAATAACTATAGAATATTTGCTATTAAGGAATCTAAAATAATTTCAATTAAAAAAGAAAATATATCTGTTTTGTAGCTATAAGATGTCGATAATTTTCTTAGATCAAAACTATAAATAAACAACAATAATAAACTATAATTAAACAATAAAAAACTAATCAGTAAAACTCATATTAATTAAATAAACTTACTAAATAAAAATATTCTTAAAGTAAACAAATTATAATTTCTATAAACTATTTCCGTATCAAAAAGATAACAAAAGCATTTTTTTTTTAGGTAATAATGTTTTTAAGGTTTAAAGTCATAATTGCCAAAAATCAGAAATATTTATATTTACATTTAAAAAAAAAAGAAGAATGGTTAAGAAGAGAAACACCGAGTCGTTATTTATTCATAACCTTTCAGTTCTTCCTCGTGACTCCCGGGACCGCAACTGAGAGCGATGCAAATGCAATTTGTACGAAAATCTACAGGGATGCAAAAGTCGAAAGTAATCAAGAAATAATTATACATGTGTTTTTTTTTAATTCAAATTCTTTGTTTTCTGGAATGGTTTATTTAACAGCAAATATTTAAATGATGATTCTAACTAAGCGAAGAGAATGCCTTCGTTACAAAAAAAAAAAAAAAAAAAAAAGAAAAAAAAAATGAAAGAAAGCCATTTATTTCTCAAGAGTACAGAAGATGAAAAGAAATATTTTCATTTTAAATACGCTTCCTTGTGATCTGTTATTTTTTTTATTTTAACTTGTAATTTTCGTTGATTGAGAATTTTTTTCAGGAAAAAGATATGCTTCTTTCTAAAAATAAATTCGTTAAATAAATTCGAAAATGTCACTACGGAGCTTTTTTCTTTTGTTCTCAAAACAAATTAAACTTTATTATGTGTATTTTAGCTACTTGATAACAGCAACTGGCTTAATTATTTTTGACTTAAGCTTCAAACCGAATTTGCAATAATGTGCAAAACACAAAATAATAAGTCATTAAATAATATATTTCAACAAGCAAAATGTTCTTAAGACAAGGACTAGTTCATTTATAGCTTTTCAGTTACATTTTAATTTAACATTTTATCTTAAACTAAAATTATTTATTGGTTTACAATTACACAAATTTTTATATTCTATAAAAATTAAGTATTGTAACCGAGATTCCACCTAAGCAAACAATGCTTCCTCCTACGCACTGCAAGAGCGCTCCTTTTGGCTTCAGAAAAAATCGTCGGTAGGCATCGAGATTCTAACCAGAGAGGATGTACGTCAAAACAGACGCTGCCGTTAGTTACAAGCTCATTACTAAGCTCAATATTTAAAAGATGATGTGGATAAAATGTTCCGACACCTCCCATTCTGAAGATTTAAAGATGGATTCACAAATTTAAATTATAAGATATATGCGTTTTAATGATTAAGTAATTCAGTTTTTGGTAATTCAGTTTTAATGAAAGATCGAATGATTTTATAGGTATTGTATATCGACGAAGTATAACAATTAAGGGGACAAAACATTTGCAAGGAAAATACATAAAACTGTATTCACCAATGATGCCATATTAAAATTGAGGTTTTTATTACTTCTATTTTTGATAAAAATTGATGTATTTACTTCCACAACAACATTGTTTAATTATTATTATTTATTTATTTTGAAAAACACCGAAAGTTAGCTGTTTGAAGTGAAGTATGTAAGGAATGTGGTCGAATATACCTTTTTACAGATGACTTTGACTTATACGTCACAAGATATATTTTCAGATAGTTTAAATGGAGTTATTAGGTTATTAGGTTATTATAGAGCAAAAATTGAACTTTATTTGACGATAATAATAAATAAAAGAAGAAGTTTAACAGATTTATTTTTGTAAACAAAAAGATTATAAAAATGCAAACGACGCAAAAATAAAAAAATCTTATCTGTTTCTGAAATATTTAATTGTAAATAAATACCTTTAATTTGATATAGAAACAATAAATATTGAAACAAAAAAGAAACTTTCTTGCTTACTGAAGCTACGATTTCCATTATCTTTTTAGACATTTTCTCTATCAGATAGAAATTTAATGGTTTTAACATTAAGGTTTATTTGTAGGACCATTCTATTTTAAATTTTCTTATCAACTTTAACGATAATTTATGCAACACAAAAAAATAAATAAATAAATAAATAAATTTTACAAATTTTAAAAAAATTCATAAACCACCCCTCGAAATATCATATTTATTAACATATGTTTTTTAGCTTATTTTTCATCCTAATATACAAATAGAAAGTAGTTAAATCACAATCTCATCACCATATGAATAACTAGTTTTTTAAGTACAATGAAAGCTGGCAGCTTTGGCGCTGTTTTCTCACGTCAAATGCCAACTTAATTATCATCAATCATCATAAGCTATTTGTGATGTTAGTTATCGCTTAATTTTTATTCTAACCAACTGTTCTCTAACAAACTATTCTAACCAACCTGTATTATTATAAAATTACTAAGCATTTTTCAAGTAAGATTTTGACATTTTGCTTTATTTAATTAATTACATGCAAGTTTAATTTTAAAAATAAAAATATGAAAAATTAAGTTATATTAACAGCTAATAGTAGAATTATGCCTAAATAAAAAATTCATTTTGGTGAATAATTACTTTTGGAGGAGTAAAAATATTAAAAATTATGTTGATTTTTTTTTCTTTTAACTTTTTGTATTCAAATATTTTAAAATCTGAAAATATACTGATGCAAGTTATTATCACGATTTAATAAGACCTATGAAAAATCTAAGTATTGCTTAAATACAGAATTTAATTCACAAGCAAATGAACAATTATTTTCAATTAAGTGAAATAATGATAATTTTATCGATACTCCAACTGAATTAGAAATAGATAGATTAAACAAAATAATTTAAATACAGAAAACTAATTTATAGAAAATTCAATATCGTTGAATGTTTAACAATGATTAAACGACAATGAATTAGTCGTCACACTGACTTACTCTTGTTATTCAGTTGAACTCAAAGTCAAGGAACAATTTAAATTTTTATTAATTTATCTTTTAAAACGCTTTTTATTTAATTTCACTCTTTACTGAGAATAGACAATGTTTGTTTAGGCGAATCCAACGAATTGGTTCGTAATGTGTCTATAACTTTTAAATGAATATTTTTACAGTTGAGAGATTTAAATCCCTTGTTAGAATTTCTTGATTACATATGATATATCAGTTTTAAAGCGCTTTTATATATCTCAATTTCACACTTTTTAATAGGAATATAATTTTAAGATGATTCCAGTTATAATATTTAGTTAATGGATCTATTAAATTTCGAATAGAATTAAATACAATTGAATCTTTTATAAGCAAGCTGATGCACATTAATATTTTTTTTAAAATTACAATAAAAATTAAATTATTTTTTAAATTAAATAATTTTTTTTCTGAAACGAAAATTATCATAAAACTGATGGAAATTCTGATGAAAAAAAATCCTTTTTTTAATATATATTGTATAATATTTTCCTAATTTCCTATTACGTCTAACGCCACCTATCCGAGTTAGGACGACGATATGACTGTTTAATAGATATGTTTCTACGATACGATTGTTTTATCGATACTTTTAAATTTCATATTTCTTTAGTTTCATTTATTCAGTTTATATAAAAATCATTGATACAGAAAACGAGATCGATATATCGATATATTTAAAGATTTGTCCTATGGGAGAAAAACCGGAAAAAGATTTGCTTCTAAAAACTCCGGACATTTCTAAAACTCCCGGAGAAACTTCTTCCAGATAGTCCGACTGACGAGGCAAGATGAGGAACATCCCAAACGCCATCGAGTCTTTTTTGAAACAGTGTCTATAACAAAGCCGCCAGCCAAAACCTCCGCCCTAAAGGCTCGTTCCCACCGAAGCGAGAGACGTGAAGATTCAAGAGGCAAGCGACCAAATTTTTTCGACCCCTTCACAGCGAAACGTCAGAAATAGCATTACGCCTAGTGAAAAACCGCTTCGAGTTGAAAGTTGGGCAACTCCAAGCGGCTGACTGCAAACCGGTTTCAGGCGACCGCGGGGAGGCTAGTGATCGGTCAAATTTTTTCGCTTGCATCTTGTCGCCTTGGTGAGCACGAGCCTTAACGGCCACCAACGGCGCGGGTTGCAACAGAGCTACGCGTCGTGCTCATAAATCAATTAAAAATGTTAAGTAAGGCGCTTTGACAGTATATAAAATATTGAAATATCAGCTAATTTTAATGAATTTGCGTGAATTTCGTAGACACACACTGTAGTATATGATAATATTGTGAATGGATTATATTATTACAATGTATTCCCCCCTCAGACGTAATACTCTAGTATATGTCGTTATCTTAAAAAGTGAAAAAAACTCTTTGGAATTTGTAGGACGAACAAGAAGGTCAGTTAAGTGTTAGTAAATGAAATAAAGAAACCAAGGAATGCATATATGAATGGTGTACACATTTATTGAAACAGAACGATCATCTTATACACTGACTCTTTTGAAAGCAACGCACTTATTTCCATTGGTTCAATGACGTCATTTGTATTAGACGCGACAAGTACGTGTGACGCGCGCACACAAGCTGAACCTTGAACCCTGTACTGACGTTGTCTATTTGCATATGACTTCTTCAGATTTTTGGATTGCTCTTGTGTTTCTCTAACTTCTGCAATACGTTTCTTCGAATTTTGTTTCCACCTTCATTGCATATAAGTAGACTCACTTATTTCACTGTTGCATATAAGCAGGCTCAGATTTCATTTATTTTTGCATTTCACACGCATAAATATTATTTCATTATTTATTATTTTCATTTTCATTATTTTTTGTGTCATTATTTCATTATTTATTATTTCCATTTTCATTATTTTTTGTGTCATTATTTCATTATTTATTATTTCCATTTTCGTTATTTTTTATGTCATTATTTCATTATTTATTATTTCCATTTTCATTATTTTTTATATTTCATTATTTATTATTTCCATTTTCATTATTTAATTTAATTTAATTTTATTTTATTTTGATTTATTTCATTGTTTATTATTATTATTATATTTAGTTAGATCTCTCCTTTTTAAACGAGCTATTGTTCACTCTCGTAATAAACCTGGATTCCGAGATATAACAGCGGGTACTGAGCGTACAGCGCAGGATTTTCGCCTCACTCGCCTCCGGCTCTCCGCTACATGGTGCATGGCTCCTGTCACCCATTCTACTAAAATCTTCCTCTACACCTGTGAACAGAGAGCTAGACATTCAGCCATTCAGATCCCACTGTTCAATATGACTGTAGAGCGTTGAGCATAGGGCTGGCAATTCTATTTCGTAAAGAAAAAAACACAGACGGCCATGGTCTACAAATGGGGAAGCTGCGCCAATTAAGAAGGATATGTAACTTAAATTTGGAAGAAGAAAAAAAATTGGAAAAAAAATGATGATTTTCTTCTATAATCATGCAAAAATAGTACTGTCTTTTAAGAAGCAAACACATATGGCCACACATGGAGCGACTATACAATATTCGTTTTCAAGCAATTTTATAATTTGTAATTACAAAAAGTATAATATATAATTATAAAAGTGCTAACAACATATAATATATGTTATAATTTCGAGTATATAATGAATATATGTTATAATTTCGAGTATATAATGAATATATGTTATAATTTCAAACAGATTAATTTCCTTGCTCAACACAAGGAACTTTCACTCCAAAAACTTTTATTTAAAATAAATGCTGATTTGATACTTTCTCATTTTATTCATGTGTGTTTTTAAAACTGGTTTGAAATATGTGCTGTTAAATACAACGATTGATCCATATCATTTTATAAACGAAATTCGAATACTTTTTAAAATCTTGAACCTGTTGTTACCTTCCATCCCTTGTGATAAGTCACGATAATGAAATTAATTTGTGCAAAGTGAATCTACATAATTAATAATCCACTAATTAATTCGCGAACTTCCATTAAAGAGCGAAAATAAGTTTGCACACAACAACATCATAACAAAGGCTGGAGGATTAATCGATGCCCTGTAAATATTTGAGTTGCAAAGTGGTACTCGAACTTTTTACCTCTGTACTCGCCTTAGCAGGAAGCATTTTGTAGCACATACTTCTAATTTTTTTCAACATTAAGTATCACAGTAGTTTTAATGGTTTAGTATCATGCGTGAACATGATGTTGTGTTGGCTAGAGGTCCGTGGCATATCTAAAAAGAGTGAATTTATAAAATAAAAAATAAGTTATTATTTAAAAGATTAATCTCCTCGTGCAACAAGAGAAACTTCCATTTTAAAAACTTTTATTTAAATTTAAACGCTGATTTTCACGTGATTTTATTTATGTGTGTTTTAAAACTGGCATGGGATATGTGCTTCTATATATAACAATTGACCAATTTCGAGTCGTGTGATTTGTTTTTCATTTGAATTGTCTGACTTTTTAAATCCAAACAGATTATTGTTTCAATGTCCTCAAAATAATGTCTAAGGAAATGCTTATAAAAGTTAATTTAACCACCACTTCTCTGTACGAATTGGATATTGCTTCTTGCAGTATGTGAACAGTTGGTTGTTGGTTGTTCTAGAGTTAATAAATTTTGTTATATTCCTGTGGCTAATGAATTTGAAAGTTCTTGTGGGGATTCTGCACTTTTTGATCCGATTTCGCCAAGTTTGTTTTTTGCGCCAAATGGAATCGCCAAATCCGCTTTATTTTGTAACCACAACGGCCATTTTGTTTGTTTAAGTTGGCGGAAACAGCAAATGAAAAAATCGCAAATAAACAAGCGGAATCTTTAAGTGCAGAGCTTCCGTTTTCGTGGTATTTTGATCAATAGCTCTATAAATTTCTTGGGTTATTGATATTCTCCTATGCATATTCGTACAGCAAAATATGTTCAGGGTTGAACATAAGTGATAAATTGAAATTCCTGAAAGGATTTCAATTTTTTTTACCTTCTTAACAATTACAAGATTTACAGATTTCTTTCAAAATTTAAAATAGTTAGAGTATTATTTATAAACCCATAACTTGCAAATATGAACAGTATGTTTTGGGTCATTATCCTGATACAATCTAAACTGTCTTGAGATACCCAAATTGCTCACACTTTGCATTAAATATCTCTTGAGAATGTGAAAGTAGACATATAATATTTATTGTACCATCGTCCCAACATTTGTTTCACAGCTGTTTGCATTTAAATTATATTTAAAAGGTGTGACAAAATTATAATTTTAAAATAGTAAAATAAAAATTCCTTATATATTTAATTTTTATATATTTTATAAAATTCCTTTTATTTTATATTATATATTATATATTTTATAAACTATTTCTTGATTAATTTTGTTTTTTTTTAAATATGATTAATATTTTTATAAATAGCTTTATGTGTTACATATACCAAGTGTCTCAATACTTTTTTGACTGTATAGATATAGATGATGCCCGATACATTTTGACGTTGAAAATTTGAAATCAGCCAGATCTGTAATATACTTAACAGTTTACCTCAATTGAAAACATTACAATAACTACAACTTGGATATACCGATGCATTTTGATGCTGAAAATTTGAAATCATCCAGATATGTAAAATATTTAACATTTTGCCACAATTGAAAACATTACAATAATTACACCTTGGATATACAAAACATTTTGATGTTGAAAACTTTTCACCTCAATTTAAAACATACAATAATTGCAACCTGGATATACCTATACATAACCGATATATTTTGATATTGAAAATTTGAAATCATCCAGATTTGTAATATACAATTTGCCTCAATTGAAAACATTAAAATAACTACAACCTAGATATACCGATACAGTTTGATATTAAAATTTGAATTCATCCTAACTTTTCAATTGAAAACATTACAATAACTACAACCTGGATATACCTATGCATAACCGATACATTTTGAAGTTGAAAATTTGAAATCATTCTAAAGTTTCACCTCAATGGAAAATACTACAATAACTACAACTTTGATATACCGATACATTTTGATGTTGAAAATTTGAAATCATCCAGATCTGTAATATACTTAACATTTTGGCTCAGTTGACAACATTACAATAATTACAACCTGTATTTTTCGCCTTTTAAATTGCAAATAACTTATTCTTCTCTGTAGAAAAAAAACAAGAATAGGAAAAAAAAAAAAAAAAAAAAAAAACAGAGAATGCACGTGTCCCTATGACGTTGTGTTTACAGTTTAATAGCGGAAACATTCTTTTTTTTTTCATAAGGACATTTACACACACTCATGAAAAGCAATGATGTTCGTCCTTCTACAGAGTAACCTTGTAAACAGCCAAAAGAGAGAATTAAAAAAAATAATATAAAAATAAAATAAAAAATGCTTTTGGAAACTATTCGTTATTTATTTTTTATTTCTTTATTGTACAGAAAGTTCTAGTCGTTGAATGAACCCTACTTCCAGCTGCTTGATCATGAATGGGTCGAACCACCACGTTTTTGTGGGGTTAGAGCAGTGGAGGGTTTTTCTAGGTCAAATGATGGGGATGTCTTTTTTCGTTTTTGTAGGGCATGTAGTATATTTGTACTTATCACACGCTAAATATAATATTACATATATTGTTAGTAATATTTATTGTTTAGAATCAATTGCAGTGAGGATTCAGAGAATTTTGAAGATTATTTTAGGCAATGTGGCATGGAAATTATTTTTCTGGCAAAGTAATAGATCTTTATACTTTAGCGGTATTAGTTAAATTTCGGATAAAATGACTTAATTTTGATTAAGACAGCTAATTTTTTCTATAATTCTGAATAAGACAGCTCATTGCTTGTTATAATCCCGAATAAACTAATTTTTTTTTATAATTCTGATTAATACAGCTAATTTTTTCTTATAATTTTGATTAATACAGCTAATTTTTATAATTCTGATTAATACAGCTAATATTTCCTATAATTCTGATTAATACGGCTAATTATTACTAATAATTATGAATTGAATTGAAGTTGTTTCTTTGTAGTTCCTAATTAAATGAAATTGTTTAATAATTGTTAAATTGTTTCTTATAATTCTAATTAATACAGCTAATTCTTTCTTATAATTCTGATTAATACAGCTAATATTTCCTATAATTCTGATTAAGACAGCTAATATTTCCTGTAATTCTGATTAAGACAGCTAATTGTTTCTTATAAATTCTGATTAATACACCCAATTGTTTCTTATAATTCTGAATAAGACAGTTAATTGTTTCTAATAATTCCGAATAAGATAGTTAATTGTTTCTTATAGTTCTGAATACTGCTGCTGTTTCTTATAATTTTGAATAAGATAGCTAACAGTTACTTATAATTCTGATTAGGACAGCTAATTTTTCCTATAATTCTTATTAATACAGCTAATAGTTTCTAATAACTCTCATAATATAACTAGTTGTTTCTTATAATTCTGAATAAGACAGCTATTTGTTTATAATGTTTGACTGTTTTTTCAAAACCGTTTTGATGCTTCAAACCGTTTTTATCCTTAAAATACGTAATGTATTAATAAACGAAACTATGGCATTTTCAAATAAAATAATTCATATCCAAATTTTAATTTAACCATAAGGCTTTAGGCAAATGTTTTTTTTATATACTTTTAACATTATAGTTACTGAATAAAACCCAGAATATAAGAAGGAGTCATTTAAAAAAATGTTATATTTCATTTTAATTTCAATATTACATTAATTTAACATAATTCCGATTCAAATAAAAATCATAATACATATTCAAATAAAAATAATAAAAAAAAAAGAAAGAAAAAAGAAGAAATTTTATTCTAGTTACCGTCAATTTTAAATGTTTAGCACAAAATATTATCTAAGATGTATTTAAATAATTTTTTTGACATGATAATACTAATATTTATAATTAATTAATCTTAAGTTTACATTACGTAAGAGCCTCATTTACATTTAATCCAAATTAGCTAAAATAATAAATGCGATCAAGCATAAAAGTATGCTCGTATCTCTAAACGAATTAATAAAACTTTTTTTTTTTAATTCTGGGAATCCTTTATAAAATTTCATTTTATTTCATTTTTTTATTTAGTAATATAAGATATATTTTTTTTGAAAATCTATTCTTGAATTATTGTTTTTATTTCATATAATAGATTCTTCAGATTTTTTTTTTTAACAAGAGATGTTTTGGTACTTAAAAATTCTAATATAAGATTATTTTTAATTCAAATGTTTAGCAAAATATTCAGTAAAAAGAAAATGTAATGCTTAAAAAACTATAACATTTCAAAAAATAAATAAATAAATAATAAGATCATGTTTTAAGTTTTAATCATTAAAAATTATTTATGATCTTTAACCTTTTTATTTCTCATACGAGTTTTAACTTTTTAACATGATAATAATCTAATAAAAAGTGTATTTTTAATGAAAGTGTTACTGTAAAAAATATTTATTATAGTTTTGAAAATAAGCAATAATAATTTACATAAAATAAACTATTATCGAAACTACAAAATTACCCCTGGAAAAAATATATAACGAAAAGCAGACTTGCATTCTAATTGTTAAGAATCAATTGCAGCGCATTATTTACATCATGTCGGAAGATATTTTATACAATGTGACATGGCAATTATTTTTCTGACAAGGATAATTTAGACAAAGATGATTGTTTCTTATAATTCTGAATAAGACAGCAAATTTTCCCTATAATTCTGATTAAGACAGCTAATTGTTTCTTATAATTCTGATTAATATAGCTAATTGTTTCTTATATTTCTGAATAAGACAGCTAATTGTTTCTTATAACTCTGATTAATACAGCTAAATGTTTCTTATAATTCTAAATAATACAGCTAATTGTTTTTTATAACTCTGAATACGACAGCTAATTGTTAATCAATTGCTTACTTGCTAATTGTTAAAATTTTTAATCATTAGAAATTACTTATGATCTTTAACCTAATCTAATAAAAAGTGTGTTTTTAATAAAAATGTCACTGTAAAAGAATATTCGGCTACAGTTTGAAAAAAAAACCTAGTAATAATTTACATAAAATAAATTATTATCGGAACTACAAAATTATTTGAAGGAAAAAAAAAACAACAAAAACGAGACTTGCATTCTAAAATATATATATTCAAATTTGCTATTAATAAAACAACAGTATTTAACTACAAACCTAAAATATTTTTTTTAAATAACACAATAAATACTAATAAATTTAATGAAATTAAATTCAACACCACTTTTTACATGATCCCATAATATCCCCATCCCAATCTATGGCATATTGAAATTCAACAATTAGTTGATCGTAATTCATATAAAAAGGGGCGATAAAAAAATTCCGCCGCGTTTGATTCAATTAGTACGAGTTTGAAAATAGGATTTGGGCAAGTTAAACCTTTTTATTTATTTTTTTCTTCGCATGGTAGCAACCCAATGAAGCCCCGGGCACCCTTAAGCAAAGCTTAATCTGACCACAATTTGAACACGTCTTGAGCAAACTGGATGCGTGTAAAAGCGAAAGTCGATTATAGACAGGGGAAACTTATCAAATGATGATTAAAGTAACACAGCCATCAATCATTAGAACAAACCGTGCTGTTCAACTCGAGAGACCGGCTGCATACGTATTGGGGGTCGATCACAAATTGAGTTCCTGCTTAGCACTTGATCTCCGCTTTTGAAAAAGGGAGTGATCATAAATTAAAAATAGAGGATTTTGTGTGGGAAAGTAAAGTAATCCACACTAAGCAGTGTCTGAAAAGTATTTTACCATTAAAAAATTTATTCAAAAAATATGTAATTTTTTTGTACAAAAATAAAAATATCGTTTAAAGCAGGGGTGGCCAAACCGCGGCCCTCCTTCAACATTTTTCCTGCCCGTGAGATCTATTACACTTTTACAAAATATATTTGTTTTATAATGACCAAAGTAGTGAAAACCAATGTTTATTTGTACATCCATGTAATCAAAAATGAACTATCGAAATTATAAGAAAAAATTAACTTAGATTTTAAAATAGTATTCATGCGAATATATTTGATAATATAAGGCATAATATATAATAGATATTGATATATTATGTGACAGATATATATAAAAATTTTCCAATTTGAGAAATCTGGTTCAAAAAGTTGTTAACACTTTTGGTTCAACTTGCACCTACGAATAATTTTTTTTTCGAAAATGAAATTGACCAAACACAAAACACGCTCAAGCATAACGGAAGCTAACCTGTAACACTAATTACGATGTGCAAATACCCAAATTGAGATCGATTTGTAGAAGCTAAGTGAAAGAGTGGAGAAACAAACATCGCACTAGTAAAATAAATATTTTTTAATGATTCCATTTTTTTTAATTTCATCTATATTTATATATTTTTTATGTTTCATTTTTAGTGTTATATATTTCTTTACAATGTACGTTTCGAATCATTATTATTATATTGTCTATGTTTACATGTAAGAATAATAGTAAACGCAATAATAATAACTCACTATGTTTCAATTTATCACTCAAAAAAAATGTCTATATCTAATATGGAATCTATAATTTTATATGCAGCCCGCGGAGTTGGGATGTATTTCCAAAGTCGCCATCGAGATCATTTAGATTGGTCACCCCTGTTTTAGAGAATATTTACAACATCTTAATAAACGCACCTAATCGTCTATAACACATCGAATCTTGGACTTTTTTTACCCTTTGGATGCTGTAAATATTCAATGTATGAAGATGCATGAAAAAAATTGTTTACCACTCTCCAATTCCTGGCACTGACTAAAAGATTATCGAGTGTTTCTACGAATCGATATTGGCCAATTGAAAAGTTCATTGAGAAACTACAGAATTACAGCAGCCTTCAAGCAATCACCATGAGTTGCATGCAACACGTCCAATCAGTAACAGATTTCTAATCAACATGGTCGCTATAACTCGACTTATCAGTTAGTCAGCATTGCGAACAGAGGATTAGTAAACATACAAAAAAATTTCAAAGGCGTTCAAGTTGTAAAAAAGAGTCCAAAATTCGATGTCTGACGCGATTGAAGGCCCACAGAATAAAATGTTGTAAATGTCGTTAAAAAATTTCATGCATTCTTTGTGGAATTAAACAAGTATTTGCATGCATCAGTATTTCTTTTTAGAATTTTTAAAAATGCAGATACTTTTAGGACACCCTGAGTAATGGAACTTATAACTTTATTTTAGTTGAGATGATGATTAATAATCGTGAGTTTGGGTTTCAAATTATAAATAAAGATTTTTAGTGTTTTCTTATGGAACAACGTTTTAACATGCTTTTTCAAGGATTAATGACTTAACATGCCTTCTCATGAATTAACAATTTACCATGCCTTCTCATGAATTAACGATTTAACATGCATTTTCATGAATTAACGATTTAATATGCATTTTCATGAATTAATGATTAACATGACTTTTCATGGATTTATGACTTAAAATGCTTTCTCATGAATTAACGATTTAACATGCCCTCTCATGGTTTAACTATTAAATGCTAGACATTATCAAGCCAAATTATACTAATTGATTGGTAGTCAAGCCGTAATATTTCGGCAGAAACGGTAAAAATTTGAATCTGTCACCCACTGGTAATTATTATTAATGCCCAATCACATTTATTCAAGCCATATATTTCTTTGTTATCAAGTTAGCTACTTTGCATTGTCCTAATTGTATTCATGTGTGATACAATTATCGCCCAGTTTTTCGTATATAGTAGTTCAATATGACTCTGTTTCTTTTATGTGTGTATAGTAGATTAAAACTCTCATAATGAACTGTGAACAGCGATGAATCTGTTACAATTTTGTCGTATCAGCCCAGTATAGTCCAAGATAGATAATATGCAAGAGAATGAGGGTTCAGTTCCCACAGGTTGTTTGAATTTATGCCTACTGTTTGAAAAATGAACAGATTCATTGTATCCTGTGACAAATATCTGATTTCAGCAATAAAGGCTCGTGCTCACCAAGGCGAGAAGATGCAAGCGAAAAATTTGACCAATCACTAGCCTCACCGCGGTCGCCTGAAACCGGTTTGCAGTCCGCCGCTTGGAGTTTCCCAACTTTCAATTCGAAGCGGTTTTTCACTAGGCGTAATGCTATTTCTGACGTTTCGCTGTGAAGGGGTCGAACAAATTTTGTCGCTTGCCTCTTGAATCTTCTCGTCTCTCGCCTCGGTGGGAACGAGCCTTAAGTCTACTTGACTGATGTTTTCTGGATTATCTTCAATATTACACGAAAATGCAAAATAATTGTTTCAGAATCCCCTGAAGTATTTTATTCACATTTGTATCATATGGGCGAAAACATCTCCCTCATAGTTAATCGACACAAGGCACTTTCACAATCGCCGTCAAGTATATTCATTTTTCAGGTATGCTCTACCAGAAATCGAACTCAACTTAATTTGTAAACTACAATTACTAGCACATACTACCAATTACTATTCTCTGTTCACAATTCGAGTCGATACAAGATACTATCACAATCGACACTATTACAATGTAACAGAAATCGATCTCAACTTAATTCCTAAGCTACTATTACTAACACATACTACCAATTACTATTACAACGGGAAATTTATACTACCGATTATTATACAATCAATAATATAAATTACTATTATCCGTCACAATTCAAGTTGACACAAGACTCTATCACAATCGCCGTCAAGTATAGCCATTTTTCAGATATGATCTACCAGAATTCGATCAACTTAATTCTTAAGCTACAATTACTAGTACATACTACTAATTACAATTACTACTGAAAATTTATACTATCAATTACTATTCTCCGTCACAATTCGAGTCGATACAAGATCGCAGTCAAGTGTAGTCATTTTTCAGGTTTGATCTACCAGAAATCAATCTCAACTAAATTCGAATAAACTAATAACGAATAAACAAATTATGAATCTAACCTAATCAATATCAACCAATTACTACCAAATAAAGTCATTAATGAATTAAAATACTTAAATCCTACTTTATTGTGCTTTAAACCATTCAACTTGTGTAATTTAATATATAGTTTACCACAGTCACAGAACAGAATTCTCGAAATTAATCGAAAACAATTTTATTTCATTAACGAGATGAATCAAAAAGAATACAGCGGTATCAAAATTTCTCTGAATTCAGCAATTAACAAATGATTGTTCCGAGCATCGATTTCGAAGAGAGAACCAATGCCCCAAAAGAGTCGGTTTCTCTTTGGGTAGCAACAAATCCAGTAAGTCATTTATTTGGTTCCGTCAACAAAATGGAAAAGAAGTTGGAGAAGTTGGTTCCAGAAATCGATATTCCTTGCCCACTTCTTTTTTTGCTCTTTCGGGTAAATCCAATTCTCTGGATGCCCTTCAGTAAATCTATCTGCTCAAGTAAACATTTTATTTACGAAAGGGGAAAGAAGGGGCTATTAAAGCCAACAAAAGGCAGTCGCCGAGAATACATGTTAAGAAGTCTTTTCAAGACGTGGTTGCAGATTTCTGGGCACATATCTGCTTTTATTTTCATCGATTTATTGTGTGGGAATGATAATTTGTTACGTGAATGTTTATGTGCTTTCATTGAATGGTGGGTTCTGTAACAGAAAGTAAAAATGATTTCATTTAAGATCCTTCAGTAAATCTATCTGCTCAAGTAAACATTTTATTTACGAAAGGGGAAAGAAGGGGCTATTAAAGCCAACAAAAGGCAGTCGCCGAGAATACATGTTAAGAAGTCTTTTCAAGACGTGGTTGCGGATTTCTGGGCACATATCTGCTTTTATTTTCATCGATTTATTGTGTGGGAATGATAATTTGTTACGTGAATGTTTATGTGCTTTCATTGAATGGTGGGTTCTGTAACAGAAAGTAAAAATGATTTCATTTAAGATCCTTCAGTAAATCTATCTGCTCAAGTAAACATTTTATTTACGAAAGGGGAAAGAAGGGGCTATTAAAGCCAACAAAAAGGGTGGCCAAGCAGACATGTTAAGAAGTCTTTCAAGACGTGGTTGCGGATTTCTGGGCACATACCTGTTTTCCTTTCATCTATTTATAAGGATTTTCTTGCCTTATTGTTGGGCAATGATAATTTGTAGAGCGTATGTTTATGTGCTTTATTGTTTGCTTACATTGCCTTTATTGAATGATGGGTTCTGCAACAGAAAGTAAAATTGATTTCATTTAAGACCCTTCAGTAAATCTATCTGCTCAAGTAAACATTTTATTTACGAAAGGGGAAAGAAGGGGCTATTAAAGCCAACAAAAGGCAGTCGCTAAGAATACACGTGAAGAAGTCTTTTCAAGACGTGGTTGAGGATTTCTGGGCACATATCTGCTTTCTTTTTAACGATTTATTAAGATGCTCTTCTCTTATTGTCTGGGAATGATAATTTGTAACGTGGATGCTTATGTGCCTTTCTGTTTGTTTTCATTGCCTTTATTGAATGGTGGTTTTGTAACAGAAAGTAAAAATGATTTCATTTAAGACTCTTCAGTAAATCTATATCTGCTCAAGTAAACATTTTATTTACGAAAGGGGAAAGATGGACTATTAAAGCCAACAAAAAAGAGTCACCAAGAATACATGTTAAGAAGTCTTTTCAAGACGTGGCTGCGGGTTTCTGGGCACATATCTGCTTTCCTTTCATCGATTTATTAGGATTTTCTTGTCTTATTGTATGGAAATGATAATTTGTAACGTGAATGTTTATGTGCTTTTCTGTTTGATTTCATTGCTTTTATTGAATAGTTGGTTCTGCAACAGAATGTAAAAATGATTTCATTTAAGACACTGTTAGATTCATTAAAGTGTTCTTAAAGTATTCACTATTAAAGCTAAAAAAAAAGGGTACGGAAATCTAAAGAAAGATGATTTGTGGTGGTTTTCTTGTGGTCTACCTTATCATATTTCCATTTTACATAAATAATTAATTTATTTTGAAAAATATTTCAAATTTTGAGGAATGATTTAAAAAGAATGCGATCCAACTGTAATTTTTATAAAAAGTAAAGATTATACATTAGAAAAATATTGTATTCAATATTTTCTTTAAATTGCAAATTAGAAGATCCGATTCTTTGGCAATAACATTTGAATCTTGATGCACGTCACCTGCCTTTGTATTTTTTTTAATTCTGTGATATTTGTAACCAAAAGACATCTTCCGTTTTAAAACTGAGCTAAGCACAGTAATGCAGATGCTAAATAAAATATTCATCAATCATCACTATTGACGACGCAACAGACCTATGATGAGAAAATCTGTTTATGTCAACATTTATTTGTGAGCAGACATTTTTAGGCATGGATATCAAAAAGTCAATATGTATAAACCCTTTGATTAATCATTTTTGTACTTGGTTATTACAAAAATGTACTTTTATATAATTTATTATATATAAAAATGTGACATACATATCTATCCATTTATCATTCTTCACACACACACACATATATATATATTAATTAATTATATTATACTGGGTTTACAACAAGCAGCTCTTCGATGTTTTTTTTGTGGCCGATCTCATCATATTTCCATTTTACATAATCATTATATTTAATTTATTTTGAAAAATATTTCAAATTTTGAAGATTTAAATATATAATATATAATAATATAATATAATAAATATATAATATATTTCCTTATTTAATTATATTAATTAATTAATAATATTAAATATATTGATGTTAACTTTATATATGTGTATGTGGAGAAAGGTAGATGGTTAGATATGTATATCACATTTTTATATATAATAAATTATATAAAAGTAAATTTTTGTAGCTACCAAGCACAAAAATTATTCATCAAATGGTTTAGGTATGGATATCAAAAAAGTCAATAAAATTATCTGATCATCTAATTATATATATAATTAGCTAATGTTGGCGTAGTGTTTTGCAGAGGGATGTATGTCACGCTGTCAAGTTACAGTGAGCACATGCAGTTGAAAGTCTACACGAGTCTGTGCTCCCTGACTCAAGACGAACAATCTCACATTTGTGTCATATGTATAAATGATCGTAGAAAAGCTAAAAAGAAGAATTATTGAAAATTGTAATCAATTGTAGCATTTTAAAATAGCACAAAGAAAATATTCTTATTTAGGGACATAAAGGGCGGATAATTCATTGGAGTTCCGCATCGAAGGAGCTCATTTCAAAGTAGACATTTAAAATTAAGAAGACATGGAATGAGCATCGAATAACAGCGGCCATCGATCATCTTCAGCCGACAAGCAAAACTGAACCGAAAGTGACTGTTCCAGAAAAAAAATAGTAATCCTTGGGATGAAACCTCTTTTATTTCAAATAGCAATTGAAAGTGAGGAGGCTATGAGATAGGCCCTGCAAGGTACACTCTGCATAACGTTTCTTCCCTTGCTGAAGTGTAGTAACGTTTCTTACCTTATTAAAGTGTTCGCAAGTATTTTAGTGATATATGACATATCATCTAAGTGCCCAGCATTTGGAAACGAAAATAAAAAATGTAACGTTTTTTTTCTTTTTCTAATGAAGCTGGCAAACACAGACAGCTTGGTCTTGGGTGCCTTAAGACAAGCGCTGCACAGACGTTACTCACTTTGCATTACCTAGGGGGCGCGTGTCATTTGAAGATAAGCCACGGACGCGGAGTAACCATGCCCCCGCAACGCTCTACGATCCTATTAGGAGCGGGACCTACTTTTTAAAGTGGATTCCGAACCACTACAAACAACCATGGCACCGCCGGGACTCGAACCCGAAACCTGTAATACCGAGCGCCAGAGCGCTAGCCACTCGGCCATTCAGGCCCAAAAATTTAACGTTAACATCACTTTAATGATATTCAAAAATTTTTAACGTTATGTAATTCTGAATCAATTCTAAATTAGAATTTTATTTATGACTAACTGATTCAAAGTTGTTATTTAGCAGTCAGTCAAACATGGATTTCATGAATAAATTTTATGTGTCGAGTTAGAGCCTGTAGTATAAGTTGTCAGCACATTAGGTTCATAACATGACTATATTATGAAGTAAGTTGGCTCTAAATTCGTTATTAGGCCAATTTCGAACAAATTCAGCTCGTTGCTAAAACTGTTGTAGTTTTCAAATGCTAGACACTTTGTTATGGGGTCATTCACCTTTTGATGTAGCAGATTATGTGTCACCTAAGGTCCAACGTAGGTGATTGTTTAAAAATTTGTGTTCATATCAATGGAATCGTGGTCAAAAACTCTAATATTTTATAATACTCTTTCCTTTCAAGGAAAGTGAGAAATAGATCAGGTTCAGTATATTATAAGGTAAAAATGCGAAAGCTTTAGCGAAACATTTAATTAAATAGTACTAAAATAAATATGCAAATTCAAATCATGGATTATTACAATTATATATATACACACACACACACACACATATATATATTGAATTTTTAAATATATATATATATATATATATATATTTATTTATTTATTTAAAAATTCAATCAATTATATATTAATTTTAACAGTTATGTAGTTTAATATATTAGATGCAAATCAACAAGCTCGTAACTGCTATAATAGTGCATGCCATTAGAAACCCAAAAATCACATATACGATGTTATCGACCGACTTTAACAGCTGTTGTCCACCAGGAAAATGTGAAATTTATGATAAGAATTTTAAATAGAAAATTTTTACTTTGACCAACCTTTAATATTTGGCCAGGTATCTTTAAAAGATATGCATTAATCAAAAAGAAAATTTGAAAAATAAAGCTAATTGTATTAAAAACAATTTCATTTTCTTTTTTATTTGCATTACAGCCTGTTCCATGCCAAGGCCGTCTCAACAAGCTTCCTCCAACATATCCGATCAGACGCCACAGTCCGCCAACGATAGATTTTTAATGTCTTGAGATCTGCTTCAACGCAACTACCTCCATCCAAAATTGTGACCTCTTTTCCTGGTAGCCTCTACATTTACAAAAGTCCCCTTTTTAACAGGGATCATATTATTACATATAAAAATATGCCCAAGTCATCTGATGCGAAAAGATTTGATGACTCTGGTAATATTAGGTTGCTTACATTTTACATAGATTTCAGGATTAAACAAAATTCTCCATCTATCATCCTCTCTAACTGAACCAAGCATTTTTCGAAGTATTTTTCTTTTAAAATTTAAAAATCTGTTTCATCTGATTTTGTTAATGGTTCAGCATTAGATCAGATGAGAGTTGTGAGAAGATTATTTTTTGTCTTGAGATTTAAGAATTTTGACTTTAATAAATTCTTTAAACAACGATAATGTCTATTAGCATTAGATAGCATATTGCCAATTTTAAGCCTACCATTGGAAATGATAGTAATGACAGTACATGACAGTACCGAGGTACGTAAACTGGTTTATGCATACTCAGACGTATAGATTTTACCTGCGGTGGGAGGGAAACATATGCTCTACTTGTTGCTTCCATAAATTTTGTTTTCTCCCATTAATAGTTAATCGAATCTTTCTGGCTGCAGACTCAAGTAAAACAAAACTCTCCACAGCTACCTGTCTACTTCACCCAATAATATCGATGTCATCAGAGTATGCCAGTAACTATTAAAATATATTTTATTCAGGACAAAAATTTACGTTTCGAGAACAAGTACACACACTATATATACGTGGATAATGGACATACATCAAGACGTGTAGTTTTGGAGCACTTAGGATATTGAATAAATTCGCTTCGAATTTGTTTCTTCATTTTATTTTTGATAAATTTTTTTAACGAAACTAATTAGGAAACACATGAAAATTTATGCATAGTGAACGAAACCATAATGCTATTATCCGTTTCTTACACACACACACATTATATATATATGGGGATACATAACAAACAGAAACAAAGATATTTTAAAATAATAAGTTACAAGTATAAAAAGAACAAACATTGCAAGACAAATGCAATTGTAAAATAAAATAGTAAGTAAACATTAAAGTGTGATTTTCAAAAGTAAAATACGATTTCTTTGATAACTTTTCAAGAAGTTTAGTAGCTAGTTAAACTTAGTTGTATCAGTTTTTTTCTTAAAATTTTCCTGGTATGTTCAAAGATGATACACATCAGAAGTACGTAATTAATATTCTGAACTCCACCAATATTGCAATCATAAAGGTCAGTGCAGCAAGCATTAAATCGATTTAAGTACGAAACAATATTGCTAAATCCAATCATAAATTAAGTAATTTTTAAATCCACGAAAAAATAACGAGTTATATTTCTCTACAAATGGAGGAAACTATTTCTTCGTGAGAAGTGCATTTGGTCTCATCTACAACTTCACAATAACGAAATGCAAACATTGTGCTAAATGCAGAGATTTTGAGAATTACTGAAACATATCGAAATTATATCAATAAAAAAAAATTAGAGCAGATGTAATACTAATATACAACTCCTATGCATACTAGACAACTTAATCCATAGTTTACCAACTGATGCTGACTTAACTTGTTTTACATGTGAGGTATCTGGGTGAATTTGTTACACCGCTGTCAGCCATTGCGCATCGCGGGTCCATTCACTTAATGCGTTGTCTCATCGCTAATGTGTATTACTGGTTGCTAGTTAAGGCTCTAATGACTGACAGTGCATAATGATTGCCTGTGGTTGTGTTAGACTAAATTGGAGGAGTGTAGCTTAGAATCTATGAGCAATAACTTTGTGTGTATAAGCAATATATATTATTAGTGTAAAGTAATAAAGTATAAGTATTAGTGTAAAGCAATACAGTTTTAGAGTATAAGCGTCAACTTTGTAAGCAATGTAATTTTTGAGCAATTATATAGGATAAAAGTGGCTTTATGGGTATTGAGAAATTCATTACAAGTTTATTACATTCAGTGAATTGTTATATGCAAAAAAAAAAAAAAAAAAAAAATACTATTCACTTTAGTTTTGAAGTGATTAAATATACACGGTGCTCATACATGTCTCCGAGAGTTTTTGTATAGGCAATAACTTTGTAAGCAATCTAATTTTTGAACAATTATATAAGGCAAAAATGGCTTTATGGGTATTGAGAAATTCATTACAAGTTTATTACATTCAGTGAATTGTTATATGCAAAAAAAAAAAAAAAAAATACTATTCACTTTAGTTTTGAAGTGATTAAATATACATGGTGCTCATACATGTCTCTGAGAATTTTTGTATAGGCAATAACTTTGTAAGCAATCTAATTTTTGAGCAATTATATAAGGCAAAAATGGCTTTATGGGTATTGAGAAATTCATTACAACTTTAATGCCTTCATTGAATTGTTATATGAAAGAAAAATACTATTCACTTGAGTTTTAAAGTGACTAAATATACAAGGTACGCATAATCTCCGAGAATTATTGGGTATATTATAATTAAACCATAAAAATTAGAGCACTTAAATGTACGAAATAAGTTTTGATGCCAGATCCCTCGGTTGTTTTTATTTCGTCCAAACGATACTTTGGTACGATACTGACGTATTGGCAAGCAGCTGATGTGGAAGTAAAAGCCGCTATGATTTCCCGCAGAAGTTTTTCCGATATTACGAAATAAAATAAGCATGCAGTAATTCTTCACTTCTTGGATCAGAAATTTTGGTAAATTTAATTTCTAAAAAGGTTAGATTAAAGTAAATAATACTTTATACTTGAAAATAAGGTCAGAAGAATAATAAACGCTATTTAGAAGTATAATAACGCCATGTAAGAACAACAAACGCTATTTATAATATATATATATATATATATATATTTATAAAAAATAAGGTTTGATTTAGTTTGTATCTTTGAATCTTTTTAAATGCGTAATATAAACAATGTAAGTAATAAGCAGGTGTGTAATATAAACAATGTAACAATCTATGTATATACAGGTTTTGTTTTGTTTGTCTGTCGCTGTACAGTCATTTTATGCACACTTTAGGTTAATTAGATCGGGACCTACAGTTTAAAGTGGATTCCGAACCACTAACAAAATATCCTTGCCACTGTCTTAATTGGAACCTGAAACCAGTGGTACCATTAGCCAGTGGCCAATTAGCCAAAGCCAATTGGCCATTAGGCCGCTTATAGAAGTAAGGAGTAACTATTAATAAGTTTAAAATTTATGACAAGTATATTAAAATTATCATTGATTTATTTCTTTTAATTGATTTAAGGTACTTTATTTTTCTAGAAACTGATCCTGCTTTTACTTATGATATAAGCTGCGAAGAAAAAAATTAAAGATAGACTCCCTCGTATTTCCTTTTTGTTTAAAAAAATATAATTGATAATTTTTTGATTGAAAGCGAATGTCATCCAGATTTATTTTTGTATTATTTAAATGTTTATTCTTCTTCCTCATTGGCGCTACAGCCCCATGGCTGGCAAAGGCCCTCTGCCAACTAGCAGATTACGAAACATGAGATTTTTTTTTTCATTTTACAGCTCTACACAGAGTAGTCATATTAGACAGGGATCTACGGATTAAAATGGATTCCGAACCGCTACAAAGATCCATGGCAACTTCTGGATTCAAACCCGAAACCTGTGATACCAAACGCCAAAGCACTCGTCACTCGGAAATTACTTTTTTTATTAATCTATTTTATTCAATGTTTTCTATTGTACTGCAGACTAGAAGATCAGACTCTCTATCAATAGCGTGCTAATTCGGTTGCAGGATGCCTATATTTGAAATATTTTTATTTGTACCATGTTTATTTTTCAAAACATGCTCCATTTTAAAATTGCGTTCAATTAAATATACGTTGTTTTTGTTAAAGATTGTAGTAAAATGCACAAAACCTGTTTCAATCAATACATATTTGTGAACTAAAAAATGTTGTTGTTATGTTCAAATGATTATCTAACATATATGTGAACTATATATGTGATTATGTGATCTAACATATATGTGATTATCTAACATATATCGTTATCTGACCGTGCCAAATAAAATTTAATATGCGTAATATATACATATATTTATTTATTTATTTTTCAAAACATGCTCCATTTTAAAATTGTGTCAAATTAAGTATACATTGTTTTTTTTAAATAGTATATTTAAATGCGCAAATCTGTTTCAATCAATACATATATGTGCACACACACAAAAACTGTCGTGTTCAAATAAAAATTGAAATTTTTTTTTTATTGCGAATCAATTCCAAAACTAAAAGAGATCTAGTGATCCTAAGTACAAAGTGAATGAATCACTTGATCAGTAAGTTAAACACATCACAACCATTGCAAAATACATAGGTTACCATGGATGCAATCGAAATTCTTCACATGAATATATATATCTATACATACATACAAAAGAATCACTTCTTCCACATAAATACAATTTCGCAAATCGATGACTAAGGGCAGTCCTTGTGGAACAGAGCGTGATTGTGTATCAAGTGTTTTGTTTCACAATCACGTGACAAAAAAAAAAAAAACATCGAAAGAAGTGAAGTGAAAAAGTGATGGAACAGAGACCACGGTTTTCTGTGTTCCTCGGAATTAGAGGCGGGTTTTTTTTCTTCTCTTTTAGCCAGAAGAACGTATTGATCGACATTCTGTTGTGTTCAATGATCTTCTGGAGAGAGCAGATGGGTGAACTTTCAAGTGACGCGGTTCAGGCGATACTTGAAACAGCACAAAGAATTATCTGAATCAGCCATGCGGCAGGTTTTTGGGGAATATTTATATATTGTGATTATCGCTAATGCTTTGCGGAAAGTGCAGTGGCAATGAATTAGGTTTCTTTGAACTTAAAGAATATCGCAATACAAAATTTGTACAGTAGAGTACCGGTTATTTGAGTTAATATGAACCAAGCTCAACTCGGATAAATCGGATTTACAAAAATTGTCCACTAAATAAGCCCATGAAATATAAATTTACACTCTATTTAGTGTCTACAATGGCATACAATGTTTTCATACAAATGGAAAACGAAATTGTTCATATAAAAAAAAGTCCTTGATATATATATATATATATATATTATTGTCGGATGATAAATATTTTCTGGTGGCAATGTTACGCCACTGCATAAGTGTCATCAAAATTTTTGGTGTAGCATTTTCTTACTGCAATGTTATGTCACTGTATAAGTGTCATCAGAATTTCTGGTGTAGCATATTCTTATTGCACGATGCATTTAATAGTTTTTACAATCGAACTCGGACCTTCGGAATATGTCATTTTCTTTTGCTAGACATCGTTTTCAACATAATTACAAGAATATTTATGTATTGTGGATATTGTTAATGTTTGGCGGAAAGTGCAAGTGACAATGAATTATGTTTCTTTGAACTTAAAAAATATTGTAATACAAATTTTAGTGTAGAATACAGTACCGGTTATCTGAGTTAATATGAACCAAGCTCAACTCGGATAAACCGGGTATACAAAAATTAGCCACTAAATAAGCACGTGAAATATAATTTAATAAATTTTAGAATAATAATTTTATTGTATTCATCGGCTTAAAATCTTTCATACAAATGGGAAATAAAATTGTTCATTTAAAAAAAAAAACCTAGTATTTTTTTTTTTTTTTTTTTCGTGGATGATAAATCTTGATCCAATAGTGAATTTTACTTAAAATTTGAAAGTGACTTTAAAAATCTTTAATATATTTCTGCACATTGCGAGATACCAGAATGTAAAGATCAGATTTTTTTTTTTTTTTTTTTTTTTTTGGATAAAATAAGGGAAAATAGTAGCTCAGAAAACTCCTTCCTTTGAATTAAACTATACAATACACTCAAGAGCCAAAACCTTATGACCACCTGTCAAAAACGAGTTGGCCCACCTTTGGCGCGTAACACAGCTTCAACCCGCCTTGGCATGGATTAATACCACCACTTAATATCAGTTAAATACTACTTCCATCTGATCACGTGCCTTCCACGTCATCCAGGCGAATTCATTGCAAAATGTAGGGGTGGCCATAATGTTTTGGCTCTTGAGTGTATAATGACATCCTCAGATAACTTTTAAACTAATTCTACCGCTTCTTTTGAAGTAAACTGAATGATCTTGCAGATCAAGTGATGCAGTATGATCTTGCTGCAATGTTACGCCACTGTATAAGTGTCATCAGAATTTCAGATGTAGTAAGCTGGACAATGTATTCAATAGTTTTTACAATCGAACTCGGACCTTTGGAAAATTCCTTTTAGATGGAAATTATATTCACCATAATTTGGTAAATACATAGGTAATATAAGAATAACCTACATACTGAAAGCATACCGCGTTATTAGAAAAGAATATTTTATATAGAGGCTATTTGTATACTTTTATTTATGTATACTATCGTTTTATATCATTATTACAATTTTCAACAACTGAATATTTAATAAACAGCCACCTTAAAAAAGTCCTTGTATTTTTATTTGTTTGTAAAATCATTTTAAAAATTTTAAATCAAGATATTTTAGTAGAGAACGCCCCAAAATTTGACTTCAAAAGAAACAGTAGAATTAGTTTACAAATTTTTTTTGAGGATTTCGTTATAATGCATATTTTAATTCAAGGGAAGGAGTTTTCTGAGCTACTATTTTCCCTTATTTTATCCAAAAAATTTGATCTTTACATCATGGTATCCCACAATTTGCAGAAATCCACCAGAGGTTTGATTTGTACGATCATTTTGTGCACACTTTAGGCTAATTAAACCGGTACCTATAGTTTAACGTGGATTCCGAACGACTCGCAAACATCCATTCCACGGCCAGGATTCTAACCTGAAGCCTGTGGTATCAAAGGCCAGAGCGCTGGCCAATTGGCCATCAGTGCTTCAGGTATATAGGTACATATTTTTGACTTGGAATGAGTCATCCAGCGGATAGCATAGACATGGTTCATAATATCTTGAGAGTACACGTTCCTTGAAAATTTGCCTTCAGAATGTTATGCATTTTTAGCCAATTGACCATCAGGTCGCATCCACGGGAGGAAAATCTATTAAAGTCGCTTCCAAATTTTAAGCAAATACTTTAAGCTTTTTTCATTTCTTTTACATATTTTGAATTTTAATTAACTGAAATGATCTTGTTTACTGGTAATACAAATTTCTACAAGACTAGGTTACAAAATCCATGTTATGGGCTGTAAAATATTTTTGGAAAATGATTACACATAGTTTGTACTCTTTTTTAGGAAAGTTGATTCCCAAATAAAAATTGTTTGGTTTGTTTTGTCGCTCTACGGCCATCTTGTGCACACGAGGGCTAAACAGACCAGGACCTACAGTTTAAAGTGGATTCTGAACCAGTAACAAATATCCATGCCAGATTTCTAACCTGAAGCTTGTGGTAGAGAATATGAGGAGAGAAGAGATGGACATAAGATTTACTTTGTCGCACGACAGTCATTTTGTGCACACTTTAGGCTAATTAGACCGAGACTTACAGTTTAACATGGATTCCGAATCACTAACAAAAATCCATGCCACCTCCAGGATTCTAACATGAAGCTTGTGGTACCAAAGGCCAGAGCGCTTGCCAATTGGCCATCAGGCCGAATAAACCGGTGGAAAATCTATTAAAGTCACTTCCAAATTTTAAGCAAATACTTTAAGCTTTTTTCATTTATTTCACATATTTTGATTTTTAATTAACTGAAATTATATTGTTTACTGGTAATACAAATTTCTACAAGACTAAGTTACAAAGTTCTTTTTATGAGCAGTAAAATATCACAAAGTCGCCTTTCTTAGGAAAGTTGATTTCTAAATAAAAATTACTTGCAAGAAAAACATTTATTGTGGTTTTTCCCAAAGGTTATTTTAATTTCAAAATGTTATTTTAAACAAAGTTACGGTTACAAAACGAATCTCAGATAAAAGTCAATACGTTCACCCATCACTTAAATTTCATCACGCTCGTACGAACTTCTGTAACCGATTATTATGCAACAAATACCTCCAACTTCTTATTCAATGTCTCCGCACAACAGAAGCTCCGAGGAAGTTCGGGGATTTTCGCACTGAAAACCACATTTTAGCTGTTAAATCATGTGTTAAAAGATGGATCGGGGATTACACGCTGTGTGGTTCGCAACCCAGGAAGCTGTGACAGTACCGTGAAAAGACTGTTGTTGCTACACGTGTTTTCAGAAGTAAATAATCTGAGCTATTACTTACAATCAGTATTGAATGTGAAAAAAAGGTAAATTTGATGATAGGGTTTTAGGACCAAGAAATGAAATATTACATTGGTTTAGTTGCATTAAATGTTGTTTATTTTTAACCATAAAAGGTCTCAATTTTTTATGGTTAGAACAATAGTTTTTGAGGGATTATGGCTGTTTGATTTTATTGATGCCAATCAGGGATCTCATGAAAAGTTCATTTGACTTAAAAAAATATATTATTAACAATGTTTTAGAAGGATTTTCAAATTTTAATAAAATATTTCTAGATTTTGATGAAATATTTCCATATTCAAATGATTTTTATGTTTTACTGAAAGAGTTTCATATTTTGAGATTTTGAGTAAAAGATTTTCAAATTTTTATAAATGATTTCTACATTTTGATGAAAGATTATTATATTCTAAAGATTTTTATATTTTAATGAAAAAATTGCAGAATTTGAGTAAAAGATGTGTTGATTTTGATATAAGATTTCCATATTTTATTGATTTTTATATTTTAATGAAAGAATTTCAGCTTTTTCGGAAAGATTTTCAAATTTTAATAAAAGATTTCTAGATTTTGACGAAAGATTACCGTATTTTAATGATTTTTATATTTTAATGAAAGATTAAAATATAAAAATCATTAAAATACGGTAATGAACGATTTTCAGATTTTGAGTAAAAGATTTTCAGATTTTGGTGAAAGATTTTCAATTTTTAATAAAATATTTCTAGATTTTGATGAAAGATTTCCGATTATTTATTATTATTATTTCCGTCTTTCTGATTTTGAGTGAAAGATTTTCAAATTTTGTGTAAAAGATTTTCAAATTTTATGTAAAAGATCTATTTAGAGCAACATGTACTTGTTAAAAAATATTTTAGGCATGAGTATTAAAAAATCGGACCACATATTAAAACACTTATTAGATTATCTCATATCAAATTCTTTATTTGTTTTTTATTATGTAAAACATAAAGAAATGAAACCTTTATGTTCATTTTCGAGTGTTTTTTTCAATGTGCAGCCCGCGGCCATGTTATAGTGAGAAACATGTAATGCATGGCTTGCCAAGTATATTTATCCAATCAGTTTTCAACCAAAGGGTTCAGTACAGCTGTGATTGAGTCCCATGAATCAACAGGAAATTGCCACTTTACTTAAAATAATGTGATTTTTATGTACGTATTTAATTTAATCTACGATCTACTTATATGTTTAGTTACCGAGACAATTCTTATTCAGTTTTTGATATTCAAATATTGAAATATTTTGCTCTGCTCAATAATGTAAGAAGTGAACTTTATAAGAAAAAAAAAAAATCAAAGATAAAATTAAAAAGTTCGATAATTAAAAGTTTCTATATTAATCGGAGAGACATGCAGTTGACAAATTTATACTCACAGTAGTGAGGGATTTTGTTTGATACCAAGAAAAAGTTAATTCATGCCTATGGTTTAATGTGGATTCCAAACCACTACAAACATCCATGGCCGGAACTCAATATGCCCTCTACTATATTCAAATATTCTCCCGGCATTGTGTCCGACACATGTTTTGTTTTGAAAAGAAAGTATAAGTATGATCGTTAGGATGGGAAAAAATAAATAAATCTGTAGCATTGTGCAATGTCTTTTAATTTTTAAATCCTTTTATGATCAAATTATTTCGTATTATGCGACAATGTTTAAGATTCTAATTACGGGGAAAAAAAAACGTCATAAATAAATACAGATTTCAAAGCAAAAGATAACAAAATACCGAGAACAACCCTGAAAATTCTTTCTACTAAATGTAAACAAGCTCTACATACGAAAATAAACTGAAATGTTTTTTTAACACCAATGACTAAGCACTTGATTATCAGGTCATTGGCCATCTGTGCGACAGAGCTGTAGTAAATAAGATTTTCAGCTGTTCGCACTCATTGCATTTACTGCGTGAATAATGCAGATAATCTATTCTTAAAACACCAATGTTAATACAACTTTTTAATTTTGTTATGTAAAACCACGTAAATCAATAATATGACTTTTTATATGAAACGCCATTTATTTACAAATTAAGACATTTCTATATTATTCATTACTGTAATTAAATTGCATTTAAGAAGGGTTAAAACAGTGGTTTTTAAACTGGTATTGCATTTTTTCTCACGGGAAGAGTTTTGATATTTCATTCGTAGGAGAGAAGAATGTATATTCTTTGACAAGTATATAATAACAATCAATCACTCAAATTTGACAGCAGACAAGCAGTATTGTGGGTAGTTATATTACATGCAATTAGTATTAGCATACACACAAACACACACACACACACACATATATATATATATAATGTATGTAAAACTGGTAAATGGAATTCAAAATTGACAATATTTCATTTAGCGCGATATAATAATCATGGTATAGTTAATTAAATTCTGTGTGTTTTCAGCGATATTAATTAATAGTCAAGCTTACTGTATTAAATAGTTTAAACGCATTATTTCGATGAACTTCCGTAACCAGATTTGCAAACTATAATTAGAACATATTTCCTAAATCCAGATCAATAGGTTATCATTCGAAATCCCAATTCCTAACACTTGTGGCAGCCAAATACCTCGAACTCTAATTTGATTTGTCACTTCAAATCGGACGTGTTTACGTAAAAGTCCCGTTTTATCTCCAAATTTGGTCAGGGATAGAAAAAAAAAAAAAGATGTCTACAAAAGCGGCCCCCGATTTGACCTTCGAAGACGAAAGACTAAACACTCCCGTTCGTCTACCCACCTACTCGGTCCCTCCCCCGCCCCTTATAACTTTCATCGACTGACGCCTCTAATAAATATACAGCTGTCTTGGATACAAAATGGCGAAAAGGATCAGGGGGCAGTGCACATATTAAAAATGCGTAACAAAAGATCTCAATCGAGTAATAGTAATCCTAGTAATTATCGAGACAGATTTTGTAATAATAAAATAACATGAACAATATAAATAAAATAATAATGAAAAAAATAAAATATATATATATACATTTTAGATATGCATTTTAATTTTTCATTATCGGGCTCTTCACTGAGATCATGCGTTACACACAAGGCGCAATCTATAGCAGATTTGGCATTATCTAGGACAGTATTACAGTACACTACTACTAATACACCACACCACAGTGCCTAAAGCTGAGTTGCCCCTTTACAATTTGGGAATGATGCGGGTGAGAAGTAGTCTGATTAGGCTCTATGACGCTCTACGGTCATATGAGACGGGACCTACGGCTTAAAGTGGATTCCGAACCACTACAAACAGCCATGGCACCTCCGGGATTCGAACCCGAAACCTGTGGTACCGAGCGCCAGAGCGCCAGCCACTCGTCCATCAGGCCCCCATTACAGTACACTATGAAGATATAAAGAATGAAAGAAGAAGTATATCTTAATATAACAAGTTAATTGCATACCTTCTTATTGTATCTAAAAAAACTTAAGCCGAGGGAAAAAAAAAATGGTTCTTTCATATATGAACACAAATATCGATGGATGTTGTGTATATGTGTGTGCGTGTTATGGATTGCAATAAGCAAAAAATCACTGCATCGAAAATATTTTCCATTACTTAAAGAATGTTCGAGATAGCAAATGGTAACCGATTCCGTGCTCACAGCTTGAAATTTTGGACTTAAAGAAGTCCAAAATATAGCTCCATAATTTTGGACTTAACACAATTATTATGAGGCTAAACCACACAGCAAGAAAACAAACGGGTGCTCGCTTATGTACATTCAGATACGATGCTGCTTTAGACCAGAATCAGTTCCAGATATCACAACTGCTCCAAATTTCTTTATTGATGAGTAATTTTTTTTTAAATTTAAAACAGTCAAAATTATTTAAGTTTTATTAGTAAAACTAAAGTATAACAAAATTTTAGTTTTTCGTAGGCAGCTTGGTTATGACGAGTAATTAAATGTATTATACGCTTCAAATTTATCATCCAAACTGATTTTAATTACTTAAATACAAGGTGACAAACAATCTTAGTGAATCACATTCGATGATAGATGCCATTATTTTAAATGTTTCTCATTTTTTAAGTAGTAGATTATTGCCTAGTCAATATTGATGATTAGTGTTTGTGACATTTCATTTTATTGAAAGTCATGCTTTAAAAATGTGAAAAATCAGGCTCAAGCTTTTACAAAACTTCTGTGAAGCCACTGAGTCACTTAATGTCATGCAAGTAACAAGTAAAGTAACCCAAAGTCACTTGAAAAAAGGAAGATCAATATCTTTGAGTCATATCAGTAGGATTAAGAACTTAAAACTTGAATTAAATTAAAAAAGATGACAAATATGATGGGAGAGTTCGTAGAAGCTAACTGACAAAACCTACGATGCAGCGCTTCAATAAGATGGTCCCTAAAATTGATCCATCTACAAAACAAAATATGGCGAAGTCTTTAAATGTAAGTGAACAAGTCAAAAGCTATCAAATAAAACACACCTTAAAGAAAAATGCCTGATAAAACCTAAGTACAATCATCTAAGTGATAAAGAAATACAAGCAGTGTTCATGGCCCCTCTGCAAGCTTCTTCGTAGGGACAGATGGCGCAAAAGTAGAAACAATTAATGATGCCTGGATCTTTCTACCAGATACAAGACAAAATTCTAAATACCTAAAAGAATAAACCTAAAACCTAAATACCTAAGAAGAATTAGGCAATACCTAATTCCATCAAATTCGAAAGCCCATCAAAAGATCTATCATGAACTGGATGGGATTCAACTAAAAGATAAAATTTTAAGTAAATTTAAAAACACAAAAACTATAATCATTTTTATAGTTTTGTTATGTCTAAAGCTGTATTTGGAGAGTACATCGGTGAACAAGCAACAAGCTCGTATAAATGATTACCTTTTAAAAATTTCCATGAGTTTCTTGAATCTTTCAATCACTCTTTTTTTTTTGTATTGATACTTTAAATTTTACAATTATGTTGTTATAATAGGCAAAAGATGCTTATGTAAGTTTTTAGATTTGATAGTTTTTTTTTTCACAATACTTTGAAAGTGAGACTTTAATTATACTCACCCTGTATATTTGATACAAATTACTTGAAAATTTTTGCAAGGAAAAGAACAAAATATTTTTACGATTATCAAACAACCTTTAAAATACCTCCTTCCATTCCAGATAATTTAAAAAAATTGTACTCGAACTAGAAAATAGATTAATCTGAATTTTATTCCGTTATGATAAAAAGAGATAAAAAAAAAAAAAAAAAAAAAAAAACATTAAATGAAAAAGTTTATCGGCAGATCACGAATCATGTTAAGAAGCATGTAAAACCATAAGACCGACTTCACCCAGAAACGGCAACACTTGGAAAGATCCAGAAACACGTGCAATAAACAAAGCATTCACTGAATATGAGGCGGGAACACAACCTTGTGACACAGCCCAGCATTAATTCCAGCATTATATGAATAATACATTAAGATGGATGCTAATAATTGCGAAACACCAATCGATTATGGCCCCTGCCCGCTCCGATGAACAATTCCAAATCCGAAGCGATTCTTGAGCGCTCAAGAAATATTTATGTATGTTCTTTTAAGGTTGATTCTCGATGAAGAATGCCGTTTTCTGGAAGAACGTAGGTGTGAGGCGTGGGTGTGATTCACAGCTTGAAGCTGATTTTGTGAAAATATTGTATTCTTGAATGGGTAGTTTATGGAAGATATCATGTTGTTCTTTATAATACTTATCGCAAAATATTCTCTGTAGGAATTTTGTTTAAATGTGATTAATTGTAGATGAGTAATTGAGCAACAAATGACTGTAAGATTGTATTGCGACATAAGAGGATAAAAAAAAGGAAAAATTTAAAAATTTAAGAAATGCAATGTCACTATCCTCTAAATCGACAATATAGTTTATAGATATGTCCATAGTTGGCATCATAGCGCAGATTTGGTTTGGTTTGGTTTGGTTTGTCGCTCTACGCTCATTTTGCGCACCATTTAGGCTAATTAGACCGGGAACTACAGTTTAACGTAGATTACGAACCACTCACAAATATCCATGCCACCGCCAGGATTCGAACCTGAAGTCTGTTGTACCAACCGCCAGATTGCTAGCCATTTGACCATCAGGCAGCCCCTTTATGGAATCAATTTAATTATAAAATATTTTTAAAAATACAAATTGACAACATAGTTGTTAGAGCTATCGAATAGTTGGCATCATAATGAAAATTTGATTTGATTTATCAATCTACGGTCATTTTGTGCACATTTTAGACTAATTAGACTGGTACCTACAGTTTAACGTGGATTCCGAACCACTGATAAACATGCTTGCCACCACCAGGATTTGAACCTAAAGCCTGGGTACTAACTTTCAGAGCGGTAACCAATTGGCTGTCAGGCTGCTCCCTTGTAGGCATCACTTTAGCTGTAAAATACTTTTAAAAATACTAGTTTATAAACTCGATTTATCGTTTTAATACTTTTTAAAGTCGATTTTTTTAATACGAATTCTTGATATTATAGGTTAAAAAACTTAATGTAGATTTAATGAAATATATATTTGTTACCAATAGGATGAAAATTTCAGCAAATAAAAGGCAATATTTTTGTGATTATCAAATTATTAGTAATTTTTAAAGTAAATTTTCTTTTTACTATTAAAGTACGAATTCTTGATATTATGCGGTAAAAAACTTATACTGTTTTAATTAAATCTATATTTGATACCAATTGGATGGAAATTTCATAAACAAAATATTTTTATGGCTATCAAATACCCTTTAAAATGCCTCCTTCCATTCTAGACAATTTAAAAAATTTTAATCGATCTGGAAAAAAAATGAATCTGCATTTTATTCCGTTACTACAGAAAAAGAAAAAACACGAAAAAAACTACATTAAATAAAAAAGTTTGTCGGCAGATCACGAATCATGTGAAGCATGTAAAACAATAAGACCGGCTTCACCCAGAAACGGCAACACTTGGCAAGATCCAGAACACGTGCAATAAACAAAGTATTTACTGAATTTGAGGCGGGAACACAACCTTGTGACACAGCCCAGCATTAATTCCAGCATTATATGAATAATACATTAAGATGGATGCTAATAATTGCGAAACACCAATCGATTATGGCCCCTGCCCGCTCCGATGAACAATTCCAAATCCGAAGCGATTCTTGAGCGCTCAAGAAATATTTATGGACGTTCTTTTAAGGTTGATTCTCGATAAAGAATGCCGTTTTCTGGAAGGCGTAGGTGGGATTCACAGCTTGAAGCTGATTTTGAGAAAATATTGTTTTCTTGAATGCGTAGTTTATGGAAGATATCATGTGGTTCTTTGTTATTACGAAATCTTTGTAATAGAAACTTTGTCTAAATGTGATTATTTGTAGATGAAAAATTGACGAACTAATGAAAGCAATGAAATATAAGGGGATAAAACAAATGAAAAACTTGAAATGCAATGGCTCTATCCTGTAAATTGACATTATAGTTGATAGAGATGCCCATAGTTGCCATCATAGTACATATTTAGTTTGGTTTGATTTGGTTTGTCGCTCTACGGTCATTTTGTGCACACTTTGAGCTAATTACTTTGGTTTGGTTTGTCGCTGTACGGTCATCTTTTGCACACTTCAGGCTAATTAAACCGGGACAAACAGTTTAACGTGGATTCCGAATCACTCACAAACATTCATACCATACTCAGGATTCGAATCTGAAGTCTGTGATGCCAACAGCCAGAGAGCTATCCAATTGACCATCAGGCCACCTTCTTTTGGGAATCAATTTAGCTATAAGATATTTTTAAAAATACCACTTTATAAAGTCGATGTACTCTTTTTACTACTCTTTAAAGTCGATTTTCTTTTTATTATTAAACTACGAATTCTTGATATTTTATGTTAGAAAACTTATGTAAATAAAAAAAAATATTTCATGAAATTTAATGAAATATATATCTGATACCAATTGGGTGAAAATTTCAGCAAAATAAGAACAAAATATTTTTATGACTATCAAATAGCCTTTAAAATAACTCTTTCCATTCCAGATAATTTAAAAAATTGTACTCAAACGGAAAAAGATTAATCTAAATTTTTTCCGTTACTTCAGAAAGACATAAAAAAGCAAGAAAAAAAGTATACATTAAATGAAAAAGTTTGTCGGCAGATCACGAATCCTGTTAAAAAGCAAGTAAACCAATAAGATAAAAAAGAAAGAAAAAAAATCTACATTAAATGAAAAAGTTTGTCGGCAGATCACGAATCATGTTAAGCATGTAAAACAATAAGACCGGCTTCACCCAGAAACGGCAACACTTGGAAAGATCCAGAACACGTGCAATAAACAAAGCATTCACTGAATGTGAGGCGGGAACACAACATTGTGACCCAGCATTAATTCCAGCATTACATGAATAATACATTAAGATGGATGCTAATAATTGCGAAACAGCAATCGATTATGGCCGCTGCCCGCTCCGATGAACAATTCCAAATCCGAAGCGATTCTTGAGCGCTCAAGAAATATTTATGGACGTTCTTTTAAGGTTGATTCTCGATGAAGAATGCTGTTTTCTGGAAGGCGTAGGTGTGAGGCGTGGGTTTGATTCACACGACGACCTAAGTTGCGATGGATATACGCAGATGAAAAAGAGTTTGCTGTAAAAGGTTAAGAATTGGAGAACCATTGTCACCCACAAGAATGCGTAGAAATCTCTTCGAAGAAAAGCTTTGGCCCACTCTGGGCTGTCGTGCTATTGACCGATGATGATAATGTTTGTAACATGAGAAAATGTGTGATGGAGTAGAACATTAAAATAATTTTAACATCTGTAAAAGATACTCCTTGTTTAGGTTACTCTCATAGTTGCGAAACAAGAGAGTATAATAGAAGTTGACTAATGAAAAATAAAAAATGGCAAAATATCTGTGAGTGAAATAACCACAAATATCAAGATAAGTCATGATTAAGCACATACAGTACTATTCATAATGTGATCCAGTAATGGAAAGTATTTACAAGTTGGGCACAATGAGAACAGACTGCAGAACTCAAACAACATAATACGAACATGAGTATTTTACCACTTTCAGAAGCAGAGCGAATATGGAATAACATCATTCTTTTTCATCCAAACCTTAAAAGTTTTGGGTCTCAAATATCTGCAAAGAAAGCTAAGGCTAGTCTCTTGTAGGTTGTAGCGGAAAAAAAAAAGGTATCAGGAGAATTACACGCCTAGAGGGAATACAATCGCTACTGCCTCTCATTCAGATCTGCTAAGAACCCTCATAGAAGAACCTCCTAGAATCTTATAATAAAAACAATGTGATGACTGTTGTGTACAAGTGTCATTTTTCAAAAAGATAATGCTAGATCTTATACAATTCATTCAAAAGTGGCAGCTTTTTAAGACATGAATTTCGATTGTCTACCACATTCACCAAATCTCACCACTAGTGGTCGAAACAAATTATACTTATATATAAAGATAACCAGTTGAGAAATACTTAAGTGATGTCAAATACCACTTACAATTCTTATCAGAATTAAGTGATTCTTTATTCAAAATCTCTTAACTAATAGTCAGTAATGCGCAAATTAAAATTTATAATAAAAGAATAAACTAAAAATATTATTTGACGCATAACTGAAATTATACAATTATAAAGTAGTAGTAAGGATAAATTAGCTATTTCATAACCGGAAGATAACCAATTATAAAGTACCTACGTTATGCTAAATAAGACTCACAATCCTTATTAGAATTAAATAATAATATACGGTTTATTAAAGTTACTTCTTAATTAATTGTTCAACGACAAACTAAAATTTTAAACTTTACAATGAAAAAATTTATGTAAAAAATATTTATTTTTAAGAATGTGGAGGTTATTTTTCATTTTGGAAAATAATAGAGTTCATAAATTTTTAAAAAAATATCCTGATAAAATTAGGAACATAAGGTGGAAAATAAATATTATTTAACTCCGACACGAATCTAAGAATGACATAATATCAGAAAGATTAACAAGGAGTTGTGAGCTTCTTATTAATACATTGATTACCCCATACAAACATGAATGACAACAGTGTTTATCAGGTGTTAAAACCATTTACGCATGTATGGCTGCTCATGGATAGATGCCTTCATCTTCAAATTACGAACGACGTTATATGGAAATTTAGGGATAAATGTATAACAAGTTGTTTTACATCGTTTATCAAATTAATTGGTACTTATTGAATAAATAGAGAGACACTGTAAAACACAAAGCGTCTTCATTCTGACTAACAAGAGAATCATCCCTACATAATTTTTATGACAGATTGTAATTAATTAAATATCTGGTGTTGGCACATGGAGCAATTTATCAAAACCGGCATGGCCTACAAAATGTTAATGTTTATAAATACATTTGTTCAATGAGGATGGTTTGCTTGGAAAAACACATTAAGTTATTATCAATTTTATGGCTGTCAAGTCATAAAGAGCATGTACAACAAATTAATTATGTCAACTACCAACAACTACTATTGTAATGAATTGGAAAGATTTCGTCCAATTTATATTAATGACCCCAAATTAGGTGAATTTAACATTGAAAATTGGATAATGTTTTATTAATGATTAGTACCAGTATGGAGTAAGGAGAGTTATACAATAACTTGTGGATAATTGTTAGAAAGAAACTCCTACAGCAAATAGTCTATATTAAGTGATGTCAAATACCATTCACAATCCTCATCAGAATTAAGTGATAATAGAACCTTCATTCAAAGCTTCTTCTCAATTAATTGTTAGTAATTAGCGGTCAAATTTATACACGTGTCTTTTGAAGGCTTGGGCTAACTAAAAATCATATGGATTTAATACCAGTAGCGCCATCTATGTGTCAGCCTACGAACTATTCAGCCCACCTGTTATATACAGATAACCAATTAGGAAGTACTTAAGTGATATCAAATACCATTCATGGTCCTCATAGTTCTGATGATTATCACTTAATGATAATAAATGCTTTATTCAATACTTCTTCTTAGTTGATTGTTATTAATAGTAAATTAAAATTTACAATAAAAGAATAAATTAAAAATATTATTTGACTCAAAAATGAAATTATATATACAGATAACCAGTTACGAAGTACTTAAGTGGTAAAAGTGTACGAATGTACTTGAAGATGTCAAAATCTTCATCAGAATTAAATGGTAATAGACGCTTTATTAAAGCTACTTCTTAATTAAGTGTTAAAACGCAAATTAAAATCTTAAAATTTACGATGAAAAAATGAATATAAAAAATATTTATTTTTCAATTCCTTCTATTAGGTCACACTCTCCCTATATATATCTTGTTCAAATTTTCAATCGTTAATAAAATACTTTTTATTCATCCCCACAAGTTCAAATACATTTTTTTGAACTTGTAGTGGATGACACTTGATGTTAATACAATTAATTTAATTTATTAGTTAAATTTAATTAATTAATTATAGTTTTTTTTAGATTTAAGTTGCATATATCGACCAATAGATGGCGCCAGATAAACTTAAAAAAATGAATGAAAATTATTTATAAATGACTTTCTGCAATAGAGTGAAAAAAAAAAGAAAAAAAAGAATTGACTTTAAAATTTTTTTTCCATATTACTTGTTTAGAATGTGAAGGTTATTTTTCATTTTTTAAAATAATAGAGATCATAAGCTGATTAAAAAATATTTTGATAAAATTAGGAACGTAAGATAGAAAATAAATATTATTTTACTCAAACACGAATCTAAGAAATCCATAATATCTGAAAGATTAACGAGAAGTTGAGAGCTACTTATTTATACATTGATTACCACGTCTTTAAACATGAATGACAACAGTGTTTACCAGGTGTTAAAACCATTTACTCATGTATGGCTGCTCATGAATAGATGCCTTCATCTTCAACTTACGAACGACGTTATATGGAAATTTAGGGATAAATGTATAACAAGTTGTTTTACATCGTTTATCAAATTAATTGGTACTTATTGAATAAATAGAGAGACACTGTAAAACACAAAGCGTCTTCATTCTGACTAACAAGAGAATCCTCCCTACATAATTTTTATGACAGATTGTAATTAATTAAATATCTGGTGTTGGCACATGGAGCAATTTATCAAAACCGGCATGGCCTACAAAATGTTAATGTTTATAAATACATTTGTTCAATGAGGATGGTTTGCTTGGAAAAACACATTAAGTTATTATCAATTTTATGGCTGTCAAGTTATAAAGAGCATGTACAACAAATTAATTATGTTAACTACCAACAACTACTATTGTAATGAATTGGAAAGATTTCGTCCAATTTATATTAATGACCCAAATTAGACGAATTTAGCACTGAAAATTGATGATTTATTGATCATAAGTGCTACTATGGATTAACAAGAGTTATACAGTAATTTGTTGACAATTGCCAGAAAGCAAGTCCTACAGCAAATAGATTCGAATTGTTGAATCAGATTCAGTCGTTAAAGTTATTTATTATTAAATTCAGATTAGTCTGTGGTACCGAAGACCGGAGCGCTAGCCAATTGGCCATCAACCCGCTAAGAGCAGCAATAATAATTATATTTGAAGCTTTAATTCAGAATTATACAAATGGGAAAAAATTGCTTTGAGGCAGTAATGTAAAAAATACATTGTTTTCCTTCCCATATTTGTTATTTGGAAATACTATAATGTGAATAAAAGGTGGAACTAATTATAAACATTTGTAAACAAAATGTAAGACTAACAAAAGGATCATTACTACATTATTTTTATGACAGACTGTAATTAATTAAATATCTGGTGTTGGCATAAGGAGCAATTTATCATAACCGGCACCACGACGAACAAAATGTTAATGTTTATAAATACATTTGTGCAACGAAGATGCTTTGATTGGAAAAACACATTAAGTTATTATCAATTTTATGGCTGTCAAGTCATAAATACCATGTACAACAAATTAATTATGTTAACTACCAACAACTACTAATGTAATGAATTGGAAAGATTTCGGTCCAATTCATATTAATGACCACAAATTAGATGAATTTAGCATTGGAAATTGGAAGATGATTTATTGATGATAAGTGCCAGTATGGAGTAGCAAGAGTTATACTGTAACATGTCGATAACTGTCAAAAAGAAAGTCCTACAGCAAATAGTCTATCTTAAGTGATGTCAAATACCTTTCACAATCCTGGTCAGAATTAAGTGATAATACAATGTTTATTCAAAGCTTCTTTTTAATTAATTGTTAGTAATGGGCCAATTTAAATGTACCAATTATTTTAAATTTTAAAATTAAAAAGAACAAATTAAAAATATTATTTGACGCATAAATGAAATTATACTTATATATATAGATAACCAATTAGGATGTACTTAAGTGATGTCAAATACAGTCCTCATAATTCTGATGATTATCGTTTAATGATATTAAATGTTTTATTCAAAACTTCTTCTCAGTTGATTGTTATTAACAGTAAATGAAAATTTATAATAAAAGAATAAACTAAAAATATTATTTTGCTCATAAATGAAATTATATATACAGATAACCAGTTACGAAGTAATTAAGTGAAAGAAGTATACGAATGTACTTGAAGAAATCACAATCCCCATCAGAATTAAATGACTTTTTTTGTCCTAATGCAGCTGTCAGGCAATAAAGACACAGTTAATCTTTATGCCATAAGTAAGGAATGTACCGCTCCTACTCATTTAGTACTACCCAGGGAGCACGTGTAGCTTGAAGATACGCCAAGGATATAGAGTAGCACTACCCCCCCAACGCTCTACGATCTATTAGATCGGGACCTACTGTTTAAGGTGAATTCCGAACCACTACAAACACCCATAGCACAGCCGGAAGTCGCACCAGAAACCTGTGGTACCGAGTGCCAGAGCACTAATCACTCGGTCATCAGGTCCCCAAAAATTGAATGATAATAGCGTCTATAATTAAATGATGATAGCTTCTTTATTAAACGTTAAAAAGCAAATTAAAATTTTAAAATTTACAATGAAAAAATGAATATAAAAATATTTATTTTTAAGAATAAAGAGGTTATTTTTTTTCATTTTTGGAAAATAATACAGAGCATAATAGCAGCCATTTAAAAAAGAGATTGGAGAGCATAGCAGCGGCTTAAAAAAATATTCTGATAAAATCAGGAAAATTTGTTTTTCTTCCAATACAGCTGGCAAACAGACATGGACGTCTTAGATGCCTTAAGGCAAGCGCTGCACAGACGTTATTCACTTTGCATTACCCAGGGGGCGCGTGTAACTTGAAGATAAGCCACGGACGCGGAGTAACAATGCCCCCGCAACGCTCTACGATCCTATTAGACCGGGACCTACGGTTTAAAGTGGATTCCGAACCACTACACACATCTATGGCACCGCCGGGAATCGAACCCGAAACCTGTCGTACCAGCGCTAGAGCGCTAGCCACTCGGCCATTCAGGCCCAAAAAATCAGGAACATAAGGTAGAAAATAAATATTATTTAACTGAAACACGAATCTAAGAATCACACAATATCTGAAAGGTTAATGAGAGGTTGAGAGCTTCTTATTAATACATTGACTACTACGTCTCACAAACATGAATGACAACAGTGTTTACCAGGTGTTAAAGCCATTTACTCATGTATGGCTGCTCATGAATATAGGCCTTCATCCTCAAATTACGAACGACGTTACATGGAAATTTAGGGATAAATGTATAACAAGTTGTTTTACATCGTTTATCAACTTAATTGGTACTTATTGAATAAATAGAGAGACACTGTAAAACACAAAGCGTCTTCATTCTGACTATCAAGAGAATCATCCCTACATAATTTTTATGACAGATTGTAATTAATTAAATATCTGGTGTTGGCATATGGAGCAATTTATCATAACCGGCATGGCCTACAAAATGTTAATGTTTATAAATACATTTGTGCAGAGGATGGTTTTCTTGGAAAAACACATTAAGTTATTATCAATTTTATGGCTGTCAAGTCGTAAAGAGCATGTACAACAAATTAATTACGTTAACTATCAACTACTACTAATGTAATGAATTGGAAAGATTTCGTCCAATTCATATTAATGACCACAAATTAGATGAATTTAGCATTGGAAATTGGATGATGATTTATTGATAAGTGCCAGTATCGGAGTAGTTATACAGTAACTTGTCGATAATTGTTAGAAAGTCCTACAGAAAATAGTCTTGAATTGTTGAATCAATAACTTTGACGGTTGAACCTGATTCAACAATTCAAGACTTTCAACAATTCAATTTTTCTGAATCAGATTCAACCGTCAAAGGTATTTATTATTAAATTCAGATTAGAATTGCCAAGCGGAGGAAAGGCCTTGTAATCTGGAATCATGATCAAAAAAGACTATTTAATTACCATGGTAATTTCAATAGTCTTTTTTTTATTATTTATAGAATTTTTTATTATCATAAATTACCATGGTAATTTCAATAGTCTTTTTTTTAATTATTTATAGAATTTTTTATTATCATAAATTACCATGGTAATTTCAATAATTACCATGGTACTCAATTTAAGACGACTGTGGTTCCTCGTATTAAGATACTTGTAGTCCTGATACATAAGCATATTTAAAAAAAAAAAAGGATTTATCTCACTATAAAAATTAATTTGATTATTTATGCGAGCAATTAACACAAATAAAATCATATTTAATGGCACCATAGAGAAGCTTGTCTTTGATTTCAATTTGAAGAATATCAGAATAATATGATTTATTATCATCTAATTACTGTTACTATAAATATTGAAAGATATCCAGATATATTTTATGGGGTCAGATAGCCAAGTGATTAGTGCTTTGGTGCTTGGCGTCGCAGGTTTCGGGTTCGAGTTTGTGGTGGCAAAGATGTTTGTAGTGGTTTCGAATCCACTTTAAACCGTAGGTAAAATCATTAAATCTTTTCGCTCAAAATGAACAAGAATTGATTTATACTTTTAAATAAATTAAGCTTGAACTGTAACAATTTAGGCCATACAAATTAAAAGTCAATTTTTTTTATTCGGATTTTTAAATTTTCTTTTTATATGTTTGTTATTAGTATTAGAGCAATGGTTGTAATATTCTACCCTATAGAAGGAAAGGTTGCTTTTAAATTTAATAAAAGTAAATAAAATTTATGCATTTAAAAAGTTAATTACAAAAACTTATGCATAATCTCTTATATAATTAAAAATAATAGTCAAAATCTATACGAAAAAAAAAAAAAAAAATAAAACTCAAAATTACTTCAAAGAAAAAGATTTTTCTTATTTTTAAAACAGATAAAAATTATTATAAGGAAATATTTTAAAACGTAAAATTACAAAAACAACAACAACAACAACGAAAAGATCAGCATTTTTATTTAACATAAAAATTTATCATGAAAGTAAAACGAACACATAATACAAAAACCAACCAAGCCTTAAGCCACGATCAACCAGTACCACATCAAACTACGATCTCCCAGTAAAAAATAGCAGAAAAAAAAGATGATCATCATTTTCTTTTTTAATCGGTAAAAAAATTCCAGCAATCTAGCAATCTAGCAATCATTAAAAATTATAGTCGAAATCTATACGAAAAGAAATTATAATAAAAATTAATCATTACTCAAAAAATACTTCAAAAAACAAGATTTTTCTTATTTTTAAACCAGATAAAAGTTATTACAAGGAAATCTTTTAAAACATAAAAATTACAAAAATGATTACCATTTTTATTTAACGGAAAAATTTATCATGAAATTAAAAAGAACACATAATACAACTAATACCACATCAAACGACAATCCCTCAGTAAAAAAATACGATCATCATTTTTTTTTTTTTTAATCGGTAAAAAAATTTCAGCAATCTAGCAATAGAAACATCTACTTACCAAATACATCATTAAAAATAACCGTAGAAATTTGTATATGAACAAAATAATCAAAAAAATTAAAAATTACTCAAAAAAATACTTCAAAAAACAATTTTTCTTATTTACAAAACAAATAAAATTTATTACAATGAAGTCTTTTAATACAAAATTAAAAAATCACATCATTTTTAATTAACAGAAAAGCCTCTGTATTAAGAAGAGTAAAACCACATAATACAAAACCAACCAGGCCATTAAGGCACGATCAACTAGTACCACATGAAACTACGATCCCCCAATAAAAAAATACAAGAAAAAAAGACTAACATCATTTTTTTTAATCGGTAAAAAAATTCCAGCTATCTAGCAATAGAAACATCTACTAAAAGATAGATATAGCGAGCCTACTTCCATTATCAAGTGTGTAGATAGGAGGGGAAAAAAGTAGAAAAAGCAAGCAAAAGAGAAGAAAAATAGCAGCAAGAAATTCGTCCCCTACTTTTTTTCTCATTAAGTGCCACGCCCTGCACATACCCATGCATGCAGTCACCAAATGGTGTCACAGAGCGACAAGGAGGTGACAAATACTGGGGACTAAAAATAAAGAAGCCTTGACCACAGAGTGAAACGGAAAGGTCATTTTCCTGTGAACCCATCGAAGATTAGTTCCAGAGGAATGTATTAAGAATATTAGTTAAGCTGCTTTTGTCGCCAAATGCTTTGATTCGTTAAATATTCTTCTTTTTTTTTTCTTTTTGGTCTCGAATATTTGGGATATTCAGATAAATATACTACTGTGTCCAAAAAGTAAGACCAACTTACGAATTCCCGGGGCTTATGGAATTTCACCCCTCTTTTAGGATACTATGTTAACACATCGAAATGTTGTTTCTATAGCAATTTATTAGTTATATGATGCTTTATCATCATTTGAGTGATCATTAACTTGGCTATTTTACATTTGGTTTTTGATCATACTACTGCGTCCAATAACTGTACTGTAAGTAAGACCAGTTTTCAATTTAAAATTCTCAGGGTTTATGTTGTTTATGTTGTTATGTTTAAGTTGTTGGTACTATCCTTGACATCTGTGTAAAATTTCACGCCAAAATATTCATTAGTGTTTGAGTTACGCTTGGCTCTGTGAGACGCTAAAACTGATTCCAGCGATGTTTGAAATGTCTGAATTAATTGAGCAAAGAACTTGCATTCAATTTTGTTTGCGGAAATGTATAGAATGTTGCAGAAGACATTCGGTGAGCATTCCTATATCGGAAAAAAATGTTTAGAAGTGGTATGAACAGTTTAAAGAGGGCAGAGAACGGTTGAAGACAAATTGCCTTCAGGTAGACCCTCAACCTCAAACGACGAAGCTCACGTCTAAAAAATTAAAGATTTGGTGCTTGCAAACCGTCGACTTACAATTACAGACCTTGCTGATGATGTTGGAATTTCAAAATAATCGGTCAATTCAATGGTGGGCCTCAAACGTGTCAATCGATTGGTATACTCGATTGGTACCGAAAACACTGAATGCCCCAGATCACATTGCATTGACTCTTCGTGACTTTTCCGCCAAAAATTAAACCCATATCGTTCCATAACCACCATACTGGCTATTCCCTAAACTCAAAAGACCACTCCGAGGACACCGTTTTGAGTCGATTAAAGCTATTCAACGTGAACCTTTGAAGGCCATCCCTGCCGATGACTTTTAGCATGCATTGAAGATTGGAAAAAAAAGATGGTATACATGCATTGTGTCAGGATTTGATTATTTTGAAGGCTATGAAATAGATTTGGAAGAATAAAGGAAAACAAAAAATAATTGGTATTACTTTTTGGGCACAGTAGTATCGAAGATTAGTTCCAGAGTATGTATTAAGAATATTAGTTAAGCTTCTTTTGTCGCCAAATATTTAGATTCGTTAAATATTCTTTTTTTTTTGTCTCGAATATTTGGAATATTCAGCCAAATGTATAATGATAATCCAAATTAATTTTCTCTGGAAAACTTTAATCACAGCTTTTGTTGTTTTTATTATTATTAAGGTTGATTAACTGGTGGCACAAGGATCATTTTTAGCCAAGTTTGCGCAAAGGATTGTTATATAATGAGGAATTAAAGTAGTACTTAGATGAAAGAATAAATTTGATGAACAGATTAAATGATAAATTAGAATGGAATAATATTTAAATATGCGGCCTAAGACCAATATGTGAAATACATAAAAAAAATAAAAAATAAAGGTTAGTATTGGGAGTATGCCGAGCGAAGGTATGGTTTGGTTTTTAGCTCTGCTGTCATTGTTTTGCATATTTTAGGCTAATTAGACCGGGAACTACAGATTAACATACGGAAGCCATAATATTCAGCCAAATTATACACAGCCGAGCGAAGATTTAGTTTGGTTTGTCGTTCTATGGTCATTATTTTGCACATTTTAGGCTAATTAGACCGGGACCTACAGTTAACATGGATTCCGGGACGTACAGATTAACCCGCATGGTTGTTGGATGGATGGTCCCAGTTTCATATGACCATAGAGCGTCACAGAGCCCGATCTGACTTCTCACCCACATCATTCCCGAACTGTAAAGTGCCAACTCAGCTCTAGGCACAGTGATGTGGTGTAGTGTAGTAGCCCTAATGCTCAACAGCGATGCGCTTTGCCACTGAGCTACGAGCCAGGCAATCATATTTTTCGCCCTTTAAAGCAAAACGGAATCTCATACAAAAGGATGTCTTTACGAGTATATAGTTAAACAACTATATAAAGACATATCCATTAGTTAAAAGAGCCTCAAAGGAGATCTTTGAATTTTTAAAAACAATTACTGATGCAGATAGGCCATGGAACCCAATTTCTTGATTTAAATTATAATTATATAGGTTTGCAATTTTTTTTTTATTATCATTTCATGTGCTTTGTTTTCGATAGAGAAAAAGAAAGTATTTTTAACGACTCAATATTTAGTTTGACATAAAATTGATACACCAATTATTTTTCTCTTTATTCCCTTCATTTCTCCAAACTGATGCTTACGCACTTGCTTTCAGAAACCACGCGATAGTTGCAGTTGTTTATTTCCCCCTAACTCAACCTTGTTAAACTCATTTAACAAGAACAGAGCTCGTCGAACATTCATTGTGATCCGTCCCTCCCGTAACAGAGCACTTGTTAAAGTTACGTTACTCACCTCTAAAACAAACATCCCGCTAAAGTTGAATCATTAAAGAGAAATGGCGCAGAGATATCGAAACGTAAATTTTGCTTATTAGAGTTGCATTGCAGCGCGTTTCATGCGCGGTCCGAGAAGACCATTAAAGACGGCTTAAAATTATTTTTTACTGTGCTATGCAACATAAAAACATTCATAAAGAAGCAACTTTCAATCTTTTTACGTGTGTATTATTTAAACAATGTAAATAATAGCAGGTGTGTAATATAAACAATGTAACAATCTATGCATAAATATACTACTGTGTCCGAAAAGTAAGACCCATTTCCAATTTAAAATTCCCGGAGCTTATGGAATTTCAATTTTTTTTCTTTTTTAGATTTCTGGCACTGTCCTTGACATCTGTGGGAAATTTGACGTCAAAATTTTCATTAGTGTTTGAGTTACGCTTGGCTTTGTGAGACGCTAAAACTGATTCAGGCGATTTTTGATATATCTGAATTAATTGAGAAAACAACTTTCATTCAATTTGGTTGGGAAAAATCCAGGTCTACAACAAAGCCGCCATCGGATTGAACCTCAGCCCTAATGCTCACCAGCGGCGCACGTTGGCACTGAGCCACGAGTCAGGAAATCATATTTTTTGCTTTTTAAAGCAAAACAAAATCTCATACAAATTAAAACAAAAAGATGACTATGTTTTTATGTATTTAAAAAACTATATAAAGATATACTCATTAGTTAAAAGAGCATCAATTTAGATCTTTGAATTTAAAAAAAATTGGTCTTGTGCCGATACACCATGGAACTTAATTTCTTGAAAAGCAATAAGATTTGCATATGTTTCTTCTACAAACACAAAAGTCAAATTATGTAGTCCCTGTGATTTTTTTTTCCCATTTTATGTTTTTGAGGCAGAAAAAGAAAATATTTTACAATGACTTAATATTTAATTTGACATAAAATTGGTACACAAACTCTTTTTCTCTTTATTTCCTCAATTTTTCCAAACAACTGATACTTACGCACTTGCATTGAGAAACCACGCGATACTGCAGTTGTTTATTTTCCCTTAACTCAACCTTGTTAAAATCATTTAACAACAAAAAATAAGAACAGAGCTCTCCGAACACTCATCGTGATCCGTCCGTCCCGTAATAGAGCACTCGTTAAAGTTACGTTACTTACCTCTAGAAGAAATATCCCGCTAAAGGTGAATCATTAAAGAGAAATGGCGCAGAGATATCGAAACGCAAATTCTGCTTATTAGAGTTGCATTTCAGAGCGTTTCATGTGCGGTCCAAAAGGACCCTTAAGGGCGGCTTAAAATTATTTTTTACTGTGTGTATGCAACATAAAAAACATCTTTGTATCTTTTTACATGCGTTTTATTTTAACAATGTGAGTAATACAGGTGTATAATCAAAACAATGTAACAATCTATGTATGCACATGTTTGGTTTTGTTTGTCTGTCGCTATACGGTCATTTTGAGCCCACTTTGGGATAATTAGACCGGGAAGTACAGTTAACGTGGATTCCGAACCATTAATCAACATCCTTACCACCGCCATGATTCGGACCTGAAGCCTGTGGTACCAAAGTCCAGAGCGTTAGCCAATTGATCATCAGGCCGTCTCTTGTGATGGCGCACCCGTAAGCAGAAATCTGATTTGGCTCCCTGTCTCTGAAGGAAGGCAGTATCTTCCGGGAGGACTTCTTTGGGAGAACTACCTCGCCTTATCGTATGGGAGAAAAGCCTGAAAACTCTCACCAGGTAGTCAGACTCATGAGGCAAGAGGCTGAACATCACAAACGTTATAGAGTCTTCTCGTTTTTGAAACAGTGTCTACAACAAAGTCGCCAGTGGGTTGAATCTCAGCCATAATACTCATCAGCGGCGTATGTTGCCACTGAACCACGAGTCGGGCAATCATATTGTTTGCCCTTTAAAGCAAAGCAGAATCTCATCCAAGTTGACTATGACTTTGTATAGTTCAAAGAGTTTCAAAAATAAGACCTTTGAATTTTTTAAATAAATTATTCGGTAAAGATATGACAGGGAACAAAATATTTTGAGAAGCAAAACGATTTGCATATACTTCGGCAAAAAACACAAAAGTATAATTAAGTATAATTGTAAACACAAAAGTATAAAAGTATAATTGTAAACACAAAAGTATAATTACGTAGGCTTGCGATTTTTTAATTTTTATTTTATGCACAATGTTTCAAAGAGAGAAAAAGAAAATATTTTTTAACGACTCAATATTTAGTTTGACATAAAATTGATAACTCTCTCCATTTCTCCAAACAACTGATGCTTACGCACTTGCTTTGAGAAACCGCGCCATAATTGCAGTTGTTTATTTTCCCCCTAACTCAACCTTGTTAAAATCATTTAACAAGAACAGAGCTCGTTGAACATTCATTGTGATCCGTCCCTCCCGTAACAGAGCACTTGTTAAAGTTACGTTACTTACCTCTAAAACAAACATCCCGCTAAATTTGAATCATTAAAGAGAAATGCCGTCCGTGGCTCAGAGACATTGAAACACAAATTCTGCTTATTAGAATTGCTTTGCAGTGAGAGAACCCTTAAAGATGGATTAAAATTATTTTTTATTGTGCTATGCTACATAAAATCATTATAAAGAAGTATCTTTGAATCTGTTTACGTGTGTTTTATTGTAACAATGTAAGTAATAACAGTTGTGTAATATAAACAATGTAACAATCTATGTATGTACAGGTTTGGTTTGTCGCTGTACGGTCCTTTTGTGCACACTTTGAGCTAATTAGACCGGGATCTACAGTTTAACGTGGATTCCGAACCACTAGCAAACATCTATGCCACCGCCAGAATTTGAACCTGAAGCCTGTGGTACCAAAAGCTAAAGCGCTAGCTAATGGACCCTCAGACAGCCTGTTGTGATGGAGCACCCATAGGCAGAAGTCTGACTTAGCTCCGTGTCTCTGAAGGAGGGCAGTGTGTTCTGGGAGGACTTCTTAGGCAGAACCACTCAGCCTTATCGTATGGGAGAAAACCCGGAAAATTTTCACCACGTAGTCTGACTAATGAGGTAAGAGGCTGAACATCACAAACACCATCGAGTCTCCTGGCGTTTTGAAACAGTGTCTACAACGAAGCCACCAGCGGACAGTGGATTGTACCTCAGCAATGATGCTCACTAGCAGCGCACGTTGCCACTGAGCCCCCAGTCGGGCAATCATATTTTTGTCCTTTAAAGCAAAATAGAATATCATGTAAGTTAAAAAAAAGGATGACTGTGTTCTTTATATAGTTTAAAGATCCTCAATGGAGATCATTGATTTTTTTAAAAATTATTCTGTGCCGATATGGTACCCAGTTACTTGAGAAGCAATAAGATTTATCTACACTGGTGTCAAAAAGTTAAGCATAATTGATAATTATGTGAATAAAGAAGGAACTGTAAATCAGAATGGTGGGCGAGTGCGAGTGATATGCGAGTGTAAAATGGTTATAAAATAAGAAAGCAAATCAAAAGAACGATAATAATTAATTTTATTATCCAAAGTAGCAGTTTTAAAGAAAACTGAACATAGCAAGGGTTGACACTTTAAAGAAAAAATGAAAGAAAACATTAAATTAAATACTGATGCTGCAGTTTAATAAGGCGTGTGGTCACCTCTGACAGCCAGGCACGCTGCACAGCGATTTACCATACTTGTTATGAGATGATGAATGAGTTGTGGGCTCAAACGGTTCCAAGCTTCTTGGAGAGCTCTCTTCAGTTCTGTAACGGAGCTTGGTGGGTGCGAAAGGGCTGCAATTTGTCTCCCGAGCATATCCCATACATGCTCGATAGGATTTAAATCAGGGGAGTTCGCAGGCCACGACATGCGCCGGATGTTTTCCGTTTCAAGGAAATCATCAACCAGCACCGATCAGTGACAGGGAGCATTATCATCCATGAATATGAAGTCAGGACCTACAGTACCTCGAAACAAGCGAGAAGCTCAAGAACTTCGTCTCTGTATCTTTGACCAGTCACAGACCCCGTGTCAAAGAAATGGAGGTCTGTGCGGCCGTCCATCATGATGTCTGCCCATTCCATTACTCCCCTTGATGGAAAATGATGTCTTTCCGTTATGTTTCATGGTTCAAAACGTGTTCCAACGTTCTCTCCATATCGTTACCCGACGAGAATCACTACTCAGACTAAACCGGGACTCGTCACTGAATATCACATTGGCCCACTCTCCCACACTCCAATGTTGATGTTTCAAACTCCAGTTCAAACGAGCGCGTTTATGCGCAGACGTGAGGGGAATGCAAACTGCTGGTCTTCTGGCATACAGGCCAGCATGATTGAGTCTCCTGCAAACAGTTTATCTCGAAATTTATTCCTGTGGCGACTGTGAGCGCCGAACCCAGTGCTCTGGCAGTACTGCCCCTCTGACGTCGCGCACTTATTACCAGATATCGGTCTTGGCTAGGGATTGTGACTCTTGGTCGACCTGATACTGGTTGTTGGGTAAAATTTCCCGTTCTTTGAAACCTCTGCCGCAGTCTTGAAATCACAGACTGGTCCACATTCAAAACTCGAGACACTTCGGTTTGTGATCGTCCAAATTCCAACATTCCAACGATTCTTCCTTTCTCAAACATGTCCAATTGGCGTCTTTGTGCCATCATTCACCTTGTTTGATGGTTAACAACGTTCCTTCGCACAACAGTTGCACGAAACTTGTCTGAACTTCCTATGCTGCGTGAATCGGTTTCTCTGCGTTCCGACATGCGCAGGTGTTTCGCGCAGGACGTAGTCGACTGAAAAGTTTTGCATAAACCCAATGTTTCTTCTTCACCCAATTAATATCAGCAAGAAATTTGTAATAATAAATACGAATATTTACTCCATGTTTTTCGCATTTTACGATTTATGCTTAACTTTTGGACACCAGTGTATTTCGGCTATAAACACAAATGTATAATTATGTAGACCGCGTGATTTTTTTTTCTATTTAATGCACATTGTTTTCGAAACAGAAAAAAGAAACATTTTTAACGACTTAATATTTAGTTTGACATAAAATTGATACACGAACTCTTTTTCTCTTTATTTCCTTCATTTCTCCAAACAACTGATGCTTATGCACTTGCTTTGAGAAACCGCGCAATAGTTGCAGTTGTTTATTTTCCCCTAACTTTTATTTTCCCCTTGTTTATTTCCCCCTTTCCCCCCTGCAGTTGTTTATTTTCCCCTACCTTGTTAAAATCATTTAATAAGAACAGAGCTCGTCGAACATTCATTGTGATCCGTCCCTCCCGTAACAGAGCACTTGTTAAAGTTACGTTACCTACCTCTAAAACAAACATCCCGCTAAAGTTGAACCATTAAAGCGAAATGCCGTTCGTGGCACACACATATCGAAACACAAATTCTGCTTATTAGAGTTGCATTGCAGCGCGTTTCATGTGCGGTCCGAAAGCACCCTTAAGGACGGCTTAAAATTATTTTTTATTGTGCGTATGCAACATAAAATCATCATAAGAAATCATCTTTGAATCTTTTTACGTGTGTTTTATTTAAACAATGTAAGTAATAGCAGGCGTATAATATAAACAATGTAACAATACATTGTATTGCGTTCATTTGGCGTAATTTCACACAATAAAAGCATTTCAGTTTTTAACTTCATTAAGTTAAAAGCTGAAATGCTTTTATTATTTTATGTTCAATTATAGCAACTAAAAAACCCATAATTATAAAAAACACTAGTAATTAAATGATAATAATATACAAAACATTTTCATATTATTATAATTTATGCATTATTTTATTGTAAAGTCCGGCCCATATTAAACCTATAATGGCTTGAAGAAGACCATTCTCAGGTTCATAGGAACACTTTATACATTATATACATTGTACAATGTATATTGTATTGTATATATTATACATTGTACACTTTATACATTGTACTACGTTGATTTGACGTTATTTAACAAAATAAAAACATTTCAGCTTTTAACTTAATGATTCAGTTCAGTTACAGCAACTTAAAAAACGCATTATGATAAAAAATAGTAATTAAACATACAATAATTTACAGAATATTTTCATATTAATGTAATTTATGCATTATTTCATTGTAATATCTCGGCCTTTATTACACTAATAACGGCTTGATAAAGAGGACAATTTTCAGGTTCATGGGAACACATTAACTTTTATTTACAAGCACTATATATATAATATATATATATAAATTATCAATTTTATCACAAGTGCACTATGAAATCACAAGTACAGTTCACTCCAAGGTCGAAGATTTTCCGAGGTCTCGAGTCTGCGTCCGAATCAAATACATTGATCTGAGACAGACCTTAATTATCACACGGCGTGATACACGAAACTACAAGGGATTCACTATTAAAAACAGGCGGAAACTCTGGCTCATTCAGTCACTTCAGCGAAAAAAAAAAAAAGCACTTCTAGCCGACTCATCGCAGAACTCTCTATCTTCTTCACCAAAAAACCTATTTTTAAGACAGTAAACCAAGAAGAGGGGGAAGGAGTTAGCTTCCCTCACTTCTCATCGGAGTAGACATTTCTCAGTTTATGGTCTATCACCCGATGAAACAACTCATAGTATATAGCTCATATTCTATTTCTAGTTTTGTTTCCACCTGTGAAAGTCGTATATATATTCGTTAATTAGATTTGTACATATTTTGGCTGTAAACAGAAAAGTATAATTATATAGACACCGCGATTTTTTTATTTTATTTTACGCACAATATTTTCGGATGAGAAAAAACAAAATATCAACATATTTTTAACGACTCAATGATTAGTCTGACATAAAATTGATACACGGACTCTTTTTCTATTTATTCCCTTCATTTCTCCAAACAACTGATGCTTACGCACTTGCTTTGAGAAACCGCGCGAATAGTGCAGTTGTTTATTTCCCCCTAACTCAACCTTGTTAGAATCATTTAATAACAAAAAAGTAAGAACAGAGCTCGTTGAACATTCATTGTGATCTGTCCCTCCAGTAACAGAGCACTTGTTAAAGTTACGTTACTTACCTCTAAAACAAATATCCCGCTAAAGTTGAATCATTAAAGAGAAATGCCGTTCGTGGCGCAGAGAGATATCGAAACGTAAATTCTGCTTACTAGAATTGCATTGCAGCGCGTTTCTATGTGCGGTCCGAGAGGACCCTTCAAGACGGATTAAAATTATTTTTTACTATGCGGATGCAGTATAAAAACATCATAAAGAAGTATCTTTGTTTAAATAATAATAATTTCAATGTAATAGTTTCAATGTAATAGTAATAGTAATAGTTTCAATGTAAATAATAAGAGGTGTGCTATATAAACAATGTAACAATCTATGTATATATGTACATTGTACTGCGTTCATTTGGCGTGATTTCACAAAATATTTCAGCTTTTAACTTAGTGATTCGGTTCAATTACAGAAACTTAAACATATAATTATAAAAACTAGTAATTAAACAGATAATAATTAACAAAACATATTCATATTAATATAATTTATATATGATTACATTATATATAAACTCTTACTATATATTACTCTGCTTGTATTAGACCTCTACCTTTCTATCAAGTAGAGGATGACTTTCAAGTTGATGGAAACACTTTAATTTTTATTTACAAGCACTATATATATATACGAATAATGAACTCTGGGTTATTAATTATATAAAAAATATAAATTTACAAATATAAATTTTACCACAAGTGCAGTTCACTTCAATGTCAGAGATTTTCAGAGTTCTCGCGACTACATCGAATCTAATTATCACACTAATCTAATATAACCTTAAATCGAATCTAATATAACTTTAATTATCACACGGCGTGATACATGAAACCACAAGGTGTTCACTTTGAAGAACAAGCGGAAATCCTGCTTATTCAGTCACTTCAGAGAAAAAAAAAATTTATATTACTAGTGCATGTCCTATTTTATAATATTAGTACATGTACCAATTTATAAAATTATTACGTGCACTAATTTATAATAAAACATATTTCCTTTACCATTTTATATATTGTATTTTAATTATTTTTAACGTATTTTTAGAACAGTAAAATCAATTAATTTTCTGAAACTATGGATGAATCGATATTTCCATTTTATTTTACATAAAAATATTTTTTTTTTAGGATTCCCGTTTCATTTTGCACTAAATGATGATATTAGTACATGTACTTATTTATAATATTATTGTACTTATTTATAATATTATTACATGCTGACTTATAATATTTTTACGTGCACTAATTTATAACATTAGCATGTGCACTAATTTGTAATATTAGTAAATGGTCTAATTTATACTACTTTCTAATATTAGTATATGCATGTATTCGCATTATTCAAAGCAGTATGATTATTATTAAAATAATTACATTTTCTCACTGGTGGTACGCTAGAGAGGACGGCTTTAATTTCGTTGATGACGTATGCTATAATCACTTCTCTAAATAACAAATATTTCAGCGGAATTTTACAGAAAGCAACGCATCGGACAGTCTGGCTGACTGGTATTTTCTGTTTTTCTCAAATACGACACATAAATTTGGAGAAATGTGCAGAAATCCATTAAAAATTCCTGGAAGGAAATTAGTTTTCTCCTCAAATTTACCCGGTAACAATAGTGTTGCAAATTGGACTGAAAAGGTCTTTAAGTTTCTTAATGAACAAAAGACAGAAAAAAAAAAAAATAAATAAATAAATAAATACTACTTATATAATTGAATAGAATATTGAATAAGACAGATATATTTTGGTTTAAATAAAATAAACTAATAAAATTTCATAAATTTATTTATTAATAAAGGTGAATAGCAGGGGAGTTTGATCAATAATCGAATACTTTTTTTTAAATGAGAAATTAATTTTTGATCACTAGAATTATGTCTTAATATTGACAAAAGACTAACTCAGTAAATTTGATTCAAACAATAACTCTAAATTGAAAGAATTAAATTCTCAAAACCCTTACTTTAATTTCCTTTTCTCCTTCTGTTACGAGATTTTTAACGCTGGAAAATATGGGTGGCGCCATCTATCGCCCAAAAAAAGAACTCCGCAGAATCCGTGATATATTATACATATAATAGAGAGTGATATTGGAAGAGGGTATGAAATGTAGTTTTTTTTCCCCCTTTCGAAACGTCAAAGATTCCCTTTCGTCTCCCCCCTAGAGGGGGGATGGGAAGAGAAAAAGCCCTTCCCTTTTAACCCCCATGGGAACCGGCAGCCTAAAATGGGGGAAAGTGAGGGAGTTTGGGGGATGGGAGAGGAAGGTGAAAAAACCATTTTCTCTATAAGAGAAGAGGGGGAGAAAAAAAAGGAGAAATGCCACGGTTTTACTCCGATTTGTTTAGAATGGAGAAGATTCAGAGACTTGAATCGATAAGAACTGACAAAGGAGAAGAGATTTAATGGTATATATATATATATATATATATATTATTTAAAAAAAAAGAGATATTGGTTTTGATTTGAGAGATTCAAAGCAAGTTAAGTTGATCTTAAATATCTTTTTAAAACCATGGATTTCTCAATATAAATAATAACCTGAAAATGAAGCTAAATACTACTGTGTCCAAAAATTAAGATCCATTTTCAATATAAAATTCCCGTGGCTTATGGAATTTTAGGTTGCTGGCACTGTCCTCGAAATCTCTGTGAAATTGTGAAAGAATGTGTGAAAATCTGTGAAAATATTCATTAGTATTTGAGTTACGCTTGGTTTTATGAGACGTTAAAACTGATTCCGACGATTTTTGAAATGTCTGAATTAATTGAGCAAAGAAAAGCAAAGTTTGTGGAAACGTGTAAAATGTTGCAGAAGGTATTCGGGGAGCATTACTATATCGGAAAGAAAAGTTTAGAAGGGGTATAAACAGCTCAAAGAAGGCAGAGAACGCGTTGAAGACGAAGAGCCCTCTGGTCGACTATCAACTTCAACCGACGAATCTCACGTCCAAAAAATTAAAGATTTGGTGCTTGCAAACAGTCGATTTACAGTTAGAGACCTTGCTGATGATGTTGGAATTTTAAAAGAATCAGTCAATTCAATTTTAAAAGATGTTATGGGCCTCAAACGCGTCAAATCTCGATAAAATAGTGTAATAAAATCTGTATGAAATATTCTAATTCAAAATTTGGAATACAGTTCATTTTTTTCCGCTTAAACAATTTGTCTAAATAAAAAAAAAAAAAAGTAGTTTTTGAACTCTACTGATTAGTAGTTTTTTGATAGTACAATTTTAAAAGTACATGTAAAAAAAGCAAGCATTTCATGTGTTTCCAAAAGGTGGTCTTTGATACTACAAACTTCAGGTTCAAATCTTGGCGGCGGCATGGATGTTTGTGAGTGGTTTGGTATCCACATTAAACTGTAGGTCCCTGTCTAATTAGCCCAAAGAATCCAAAAAATGACTGCAGAGCGACAAACCAAACCCTAATTCAAGCTTCCAAGAGGAACCCTCCGCTTTTCTGATATTCAGAACAGTAGTTCACCTCTTGTGACACTGAAGGTACTTAAAATATTAAATACACTTAATAGATACGTAAAATACTTAATACACTTAATATATACTTAAAATACTTAATACACGTAATAGATTCTTATGAAAAACAAATTAGTATCCTTAAACTTAGAAGAGTTTATTAGGCAATTAAAAATGAGAAATATTTACAATTACTGTTTTGACAAAATAAGAGGGACTATCAAGAAGAACAACTTTTACTATAGAACCTAGGACCCATTCTAACTTCAAAACATGTCAAACAAGAACAAGCCGTCAATTGTAACATCATTCCAGAACACTAGCACCTATCCAGAGCATTGTCGCCAAGAATTTCGCCGTCGTCGCCATTTTGTCGTATGCAAATTTCCAGCGCAATGTAGCGACAATAGTTGCAGCTGATTTGCTTATTAAGATGTTGTACAAAACAGTGAAACTAAACTTCTTTAAAAGCGGTAGTCCTTAGTGCTTTAGAATATTACTATGGCAGATTAAATGATTAGCGTGCGAGATGCTTGTTGACGTCGGGAAAGAACTTGTCGCGAAAACCGTTGTTGTAGAGGACAGGATAAGCACAACATCAGGTGTTTTGTTTGCAAAAAGGTATGAATTGTGCATCGACACACTTTGGCGTCACTTTAATAATTTAAAACGAATACCTATATGTTCTAAGTAAATGGGGTTGTACACTTTATTGAATTCGGGAATTCTTTATAGAAAGTTCAATTTGGACATCTAACACACTTTCGAGACTCAGAGTTGAATGCAATTTTAGGGTTTATAATAAATATTGTTCGTCTTCATAGGCACTATCAACCCTATTATTTTGTCAAAACAGCTTACAGACACCGTTTATATAACTATACATTGAAATGTGACATTTAACAAGGAAATAAAAAGTGGACAACAGCCCCATGGTGGACCAAAGCCATTCGCCTACTGGCAGATTTCTAGACAGGAGATGTTAGTTTTTTTAAAGACTACGATTGTCAGTTCTAAACCCAACGCTCTACAGTCATATTTGACCGGGACCTACGGTTTAAAGTGGACTCCGAACCATTATAAACATTCATGGCAACGCCGGAATTCGAACCCGAAACATGTAGCACAGAGAGCCGATCCAATTATCTACCAGTTACCTGAAAATAAGCTTTTTTAATTTTTTTATTACTTTTGCATAAATTATTGGAGGTATTTATTTTAAAGTAATAATCTTAAATAATGCTTTTAATATAATTTTTTTTCTTTTAAAAAATTACGTGTTTTTAATTTTTTTAAATCCCAATGCAATTTTAGAATTAACGGAGATTTTAATTTAAGCTACGGTTATCAAAAGTAGTGAAAATTAATCGAAATTACTTTCTAAACATATCTATTTTAGTTTCTAGGTTCTAAAAGAAATGAGCTTTCATTAAAACTACTTTTATGAAAAGTACTTGAACTTTGCTGTTGTTATTTCTTATCCCACTTGGTAAATCTAGGTGAAGCCCACGAACTCATACGGAATCATTGATGAAGGGGCCAGCTTCTGTTGTGATGGAGCACCCGTAAGTAGAAGTCTGACTTGGCTCCGCGACATTCTACAGTCATATGAGACCAGGACCTACGGCTTAAAGTGGATTCTGCAAACATCTATGACACCGCCGGAACTCGAACCCGAAACCTGTGGTACCAAGCACCAGAGTGCTAGACACTCGACCATTCAGCCCTTACTTGAATTTTTAAAACTACTTGAAGCATTCTAAAATTGTATACAAAGAGTACAAGTAGCAATAAATCCAATAATTTTAGTTTCGTCATAATTTAAAAAGATTTTATATAATCTGACTAAGCTAAACTATTAAATTTTTATGAGTATTAAAAATTAATAATATAACGAAAACCTGCGCTTATGTTGTAAGATACCATAAAAACAAAGATAAAAATTAAAGATGAAACTGAGCCAAACTGGCAATATTCGTAGCATCCATAGCTTGATAAACTGCCCGTCATTTCCAGTTCCCAAACGCATTACTGTAAGTGTTTTCATTTACTAAGAAATCACAAACTGCGCTTGAAGGTATGCTAAGAGCATCGGCCCTGCTAAGCTCCAAATGATTTACCAATAAATGCATTCTCTCTCCCATTTGGAAACTCATCTGGATGTGATTACACTCCAGATATACATAGCAGATAGAAGTTCTTTAGCTAGTAACCAGCTAGTGTTTTTATTTAAGACATAAACAAACAGTTTGGCGGAAAAAAATATTGTTTTAAAAACATTTGACACAAATTGTTATTTATTATTATTTTTTTTACTGATAATTAGTTGAAATAACAGGCAAAATTTTGTAACGGTGCTCTGGTGGATATAATTAAACAAACAGAAAAATTAGAGGTGTAGTGTTGTGAGTTGTGCAGCTCTGGATTGTATCTAGGTGTGGTTGGGGTGAGACTTAAAAGTTTGAGAACACATAGCTTTATTTACATGCGTACTAACACCACATACGCACACATATATAAATAATGATATACAATATTTAATACAATTAAAGAAATAATAGATTCGTGTAAGAATTTCACTTCTAAGCAGAAAATAAAGATATTCAGGCTTGAGCGCGGAATGCGCGAAATGTACTTTCCCTCCAGGTGAGAGTCTGTAGCCCAATAAATGCTCAAGATTTTGCTATTACTGTGCCCAAAAAGTAAGACCAATTTTTTTTTCAAAAACTCTTTATTTATTCTTCCAAATTTATTTCATCGCCTTCAAAGTCATCTGGTCCAGACACAATGCACTTATGCTAACTTTCTTTCCAATCTTCAATGCATGCTAAAAAGTCATCGGCAGGGAAGGCCTTCGATTCACGTTGAATTTCTTCAATCGACTCAAAACGGTGTCCCCGGAGTGGTCTTCGCCTTTAGAGAACAGCTAGAAGTTGCACGGTGTGAATACGGTGGTTGTGGAACGATATGGGTTTCATTTTTGGCGGAAAAGTCACGAAGAATCAATGCAGTGTGAGCTGGCGCATTCAGTATTTTCGGTACCAATCGAGATTTGAAGCGTTTGAGGCCGAAAAGGGAGTTGACCGATCCTTTTGAAATTCCAACATCATCAGCAAAGCGCAAAAAGCACTAAAAAAAAAAAAAGTTTGAAAGCACTAAATCTTAAACGTTTTGGAAGTGAGCTTCGTCGGTTGAGGTGGATGGTCGACCAGAGGACACTTCATCTTCAACCCGTTCTCTGCCTTCTTTGAACTCTTTATACCACTTCTAAACATTTTTTTCCAATATAGGAATGGTCACCGTATGGCATGTGCAACATTCTATACGTTTCCGCAAACAAAATGTAATGCAAGGTCTTTGTTTAATTCATTTAGATATTTAAAAAATCGCCGGAATCAATTGTAGCGTCTCACAAAGCCAAGCGTAACCCAAACACTAATGAATATTTTGACGCGAAATTTCCCACACAAATATCTAGTACAGTGCCAGTAATCTAAAAAAAAAAAAAAAATGAAATTCCATAAGCTCCGGGAATTTTAAATTGAAAATTGATCTCAGTTTTTGGACACAGTAGTATACGAGACTCACCTTTGCTTAACCAAAGAGAAAAATAAATATAACAATATATGCTTCTCAAATTATTTCAATAATCTTTCAGATTCATGAATAACTAAAACACTAAACAGTGGGCTACACCTGAAGAGATAAACCTTCCTACCCTGCAACTTCCCACGCTGCCCATGGGAAAAAACAACCATAAACATTTACGCTGAACCAAAAGAAGAAAAAAAGGTTTTCACTGAGTATCAAGTAGGTGAGACAATGTGAATTAATTGAGTAAGAATTTGAGTTAAATTTTGTTTGCGGAATGAATATTTGTGTACGGAAACGTATGGAATGTTGCAAAAGGCATTCGGTGAGCCTTCCAATGTCGGAAAAAAATGTTTAGAAGCGGTATAAACAGTTCAAAAAAGGCACAGAACGCGTTGAAGACGAAGAGCCCTCTTATCGATCATTAAGCTCAGCCAACGAAGCGCACGTCCAAAAAAGTAAAGATTTGGTGCTTGCAAACCGTCGATTTACAATTAGAGACCTTTCTGATGATGTTGGAATTTCAAAATTCCATTTTAAAAGATGTTTTGGGCCTCAAACGCATCAAATTTCGATTGGTACCGAAAACACTGAATGCGTCAGCTTACACTGCATTCATTCTGCGTGACATTTTCGCCAAAATTGAAAGCCATATCGTACCACAACCACCGTATTCACTTGATTTAGCATTGTGCCATTTCTGGTTATTATTTTGAAATGTCTCTTCAATCGACTCAAAACGTTGTTCCCGGAATGGTCTTTCGAATTTAAGGAATAGCCAGAAGTGCATTATGCTAAATCAGGTGAAAGTGGATGTCAAGGACGGTGCCAGCAATCTAATAAAAGAAAAAAAAATGAACTACCATATGCCAGGGAATTTTAAATTGAAAGTTGGTGTTACTTATTGGACACAGTATGCTTTCCAAACCCTTCGAAATAATCTTGCAGATTCATGAATAACTGAATCACTAAACAGTAGGCAACACCTAAAGAGATAAACCTTCCTACCCTGCAACTTCCCACGCTGCCCATGGGAAAAAACAACCATAAACCTTTACACTGAATTAAAAAAGAAAAAAAAGGTTTTCACTGAGTATCAAGTAGGTGAAACAATGTCAGAGAGAAGACCGAGTAGAGAAACACAATTTACGGCCTTAATCGCTGTAAAAATGTACACATGTAAAAATGTAAACGTTGATTGATTGGTGGATGTTGGATGATTGGTGGTTGATTGATTGGTGGATGTTTTCCAGGTGTTCTTTCATACGAACCCACAAATGTGGTAAATTGCCCTTCAAAATACTCCTTCCCTTTCATGATAATTATAAGTGGTGTACGAGACCCCCCGGTGTTCAACCAAAGAGAAAAGGAAATATAACAATGTATACTTTTCAAACCCTTTGGAATAATCTTTCAGTTTCATGAATAACTAAAACACTAAACAGTAGGCAACACCTAAAGAGATAAACCTTCCTACCCTGCAACTTCCCACGCTGCCCATGGGAAAAACAACCATAAACCTTTACACTGAATTAAAAAAAAAAAAAGGTTTTCACTGAGTATCAAGTAGGTGAAACAATGTCAGATTCTGCGCGAGAAGACCTGCAAGAGAAACATAATTTACGGCCTTAATCGCTGTAAATTAAATAGAGTATTGCACAGTTGTTGGATCAAAAGAAAAAACGTGAAGTTCCAGTTTTACAGTTAATAGGAAAACGTTACATTCACACGAGGTATTTAGGACAACTGCCTTTCGCGGGTAGAACAATGCATCAGGTTGGAAATTTTTTTCTTCTTTTTATTCGTGTTCTGTTCGAATTTCTGTAATTTATTTAGATGAGGAAAGTATCGCATAAATGGTGTTTAGTAGATGTGGGATACGAAATTGTGGGGCAGTGGTTGAAATACGGCGTGCTTTTTTTTTGTCGGTGTTGGACACTGGAATTATTGTTTATTGTTGTTGATTGTTTGAATGATTCAGTTTATAATAAAGATAAAAGATGTGGGAAAGATCTTTTTTTAATTTTGTAAATGTTGCATTAAAGAAAAAAAATTATATCGGTAGAAATTATTATAACCAGTTAGTTCTGATGTCAAATTTAATTATTTTGTTGATTTTCATTTTTCGAATTATGGCCTGATTGGATAAGAATCTCAGAAACTAGACTCGGTTTTAAGAAATATTAAGCAAAGATAAATATACTGATAAAAAATGTATGAACAGAAAATTGTATACTTTTCATATGGTTAAGAGCAATAATTTATTTTTGTAGTAAGTACTTCATACATATTCTTAATATTGTCTTTGAAATCTTTATTTATTTGCCATAAGGTTTTCTTATAAGCAGATCTGAAATCTGTGTTTGGAATTCTATCTAGACAAAATGTATTTTAAGTGTACTTTTCTTACTTGTGACAGGTTACACCAGGAACGACTTTATGTATAGTTCATTATTCTTATGAATTAGGAGGACCTCTGGCCTTAGTACCACAGGCTTCAGGTTCGAATTCTAGAGGGGGCATGGATGTTTGTGAGTGGTTCGGAATTCCCTTTAAATTGCAGGTCCCGGTCTGTTTAGCGCTCGTGTGCACACAATGACCGTAGAGAGACAAACCAAACCAAACCCCCATCTTGACGGATTTCTTTAAAGGGAGGTTTATTAAAAGAATTGCGAAGGGATACATTGAACAATACATTAAAGAGATCACGTATAACTCTTCAAAAGATTCAGATTCAAAAGATTCTTTCAAGTTCAGGTTCAGATTTATTTTAGTTATACTAAAATTGTAGCGACTGTATTATTATACTAGGCTCTCGCGATCACTTGCGATTACGTGGTTGTCGCATGATCAGTTTCAATAGCGTCTGGGGAACTCAACATGATAAATGCCTTGTGTGTAAAACGCATGCGCACGAAGATGAACGTCAAATAAAGCACTCTTGTTTATAGGAGGAAAAAATGTATTATATTATGGAAATAATATATCATAGGATTATAATATACTATATTACATAATTTGTTTCCATCTATATTTCAATAATATTTCAAATTATTCCGCAGATTTAAAAACACACTGAACTTTTAATTTAAATTCTCAATGTATACATTATATTCATTTCTTGTGTAACTAGTACGCACTCATTAATGCAGTGAGATAACGAATAGCCTGATACAAAATCAGTGGAAACAACTAATCAAGATTTTTAATAAGGTTACTACGCCAAAGACATAGGCTCGAGATCACTAGCAAACGTCACGTTTTTTCATTGGTCATTGTGTGTAATTTCAATAGCGTCTGGGGAGCTCAACGTCATAAATGCCTCGGATGTAAAGCGCATGAGCACGAAGGGAAGCAAAGCACTCCAGTTCTTAGAAGGAAGAAACCTCGGAATGTCCGAGAAGAAATTGCTTTGTGCGCATGCGTTTTAAATCTGATGGATCTACTATTGCTCCTTATTTGCATATTGTATAAGAGAAAACCTGGAAAACTAAAATACGGTTTATGCTTAAGGCTTAAGTTTAAAATAATATTTATGCTTTTGGCTTATGTTTAAAATAAGGTTTATGCTTAAGATTTATGTCCAAAATAAGATTTATGAAGTTTTATTTTTAAAATAATGTTTGTGCTTAAGGTTTATATTTAAAATAAGGTTTGTGCTGAAGGTTTATGTTTAAAATAAGGTTTGTGCTTAAGGTTTATGTTTAAAATCAGGCTTATGTTTAAAGTTTATGTTTAAAATCAGGCTTATGTTTAAGGTTTAAGTTTAAAATCAGGCTTATGTTTAAGGTTTATGTTTAAAATAAGGTTTATGTTAAAACAGATCTTAACAAATTTATCCTATTTTGAAAACAGTGATTATAATGGGCGCCACTATCGTTCCTTACAATTCAAACAGGAATCGAACCCTCGCCAAATCGCACACCAGGTAGCAAACAGTATCACTAAATAATGATTTAGGTTTAAAATATTTTGCTATAATAATATATAATATATTAATGTCTGTAACTCATACTTAGTTAATTAGATTTGAAGAACCGAAAGAAAATTTTAGATAATCAATCAATTATGCAAGATGAATAAAACAAAGTCTACATCAAAATAAATTTAGATAAAAAGTTTTAAAAAATATTCCCTCACTAAAGTATTATGTAATCAGAAGTCATAGGCATTTTTTTTAAACATTCTTTACAATTCATTCAGATATAATCAAATAAAGGGAAAATATCGAATTATTGATACTATTGCACATCATAGATCACATCTTAATCTAATGAAAGAAATCGAAAAAATGAACTAGTTATAAAGTTTCCATTTAAATCGTAGATAGATCACGTTAATTGGTACTCAATTTTAATCGATGGCTACAAAATATTCTCGTGATCTCCACAGAATCGTCCATCATCACTAAACAATGGAAACCAAATTCATGGCAGAGTTAAATGCAAATAATAAGAAGAAAATGAAAGATTATGGAATCGATTATTAAAATGCAGAGCTTTAATGTAAAATGTATTTGGGAAAATGGTACAATAACGTTAGTTGAATAGGAAAATCAATAGGGTACAAATTTGCGTCGATATTTGTATAAGAATACTCTGATTTTTCATAATTTTTTGATGTGTGTTTTTGTAGTGTAGGTAACAATTTAGTGCATTCTGTCAGGAGAGATATGAGCATTTCATGGAATTCTTTAACTGTTCTGAAGTAACTAATTAACTATATAAAAATTATTTTACACCTAACCATAAAAATTTGGTATGAACAAATTTATTTTTGTTTCTTTACATAATAAATAGATATATGCGCGACTCGGGGCTCAGTGGCAAAGTGCACCGTTGGTAAGTTTTACGGCGGAGGTACATTTCACTGGCGACATTTTTGTAGGCACTCTTTCAAAAAACGAGGCCACTCGATATCGTGATGATCAGCATCTTGCCTTGTGAGTCGGACTCCTGATGGAAATTTTCAGGTTTTATCCCACACGATACTCAAATGCGGGGTAGTTTCCTTTAAAAGTCGCCCCGGAAGGCCCTGCCTTTCTTCAACATCACGGAATCAAGTCAGATTACTACCTACGGGTGTTCCATCACAACACACGCTACATCTCCCTTCTCTCCTTCCATGGGAATACACGGGTTCATGGACTTGATCCATCAAGTGGGATAAGAAACAAGAACAACAACATAAATAAATATATGATAAAAATAAAATTAATAACTATATCATCATAATATCAAACATAATCATATCAAAATAAATAAATATATCGTATCTTATAAATGATTATTTAAACAATCAGCTCATACTTCTGAAAAAGTTATCATTGAAAAAATAAATCAAAATTAAAAAAAAAGAAACATAAATATTATTCAATTCCTTACTGTTTATTAATATGAAAAAAATATTATTGATTAATTATATTATATTAAAAGATGAAGATGTAATTTATTGAAATAAATTTTTGGACATTCTTGAGATCTATATATATTTTGAGACACAATCCTGTATTTTAAATTAGTTTTAATCAAATATGTTATAAATATTTTTAAAGAGAGTATAAAATAATACATATAAAAATTAATATAAACACAGTATATAATACATATAAACACAGTATAAAATAAATAATTTTATTAGTTATTTTATAACAAAACTATATTTCCATATTTATTGTAATAAATACGTAATCTTGTGGCTTGTATTTTGCCATATAATACTAATAAAAAAAGTAGTAATGTCAAATAATAGAACTGGTTTATATATATTTGGTAGTCTGTTCAATCTTTTTTATCGCCGGAATCAAATCTCCTTGGAAAATAAAAATTTCTTATAGAATGAATGCAAAAGGCCAAAAGGAAAGTGACTAGTGAAGTGCGTAGGAGGCCTTCGGCTTTAAGGAATATTTTACTGAATTGAAAAATCAGGAAAAACTATCTTATTTATTTATATGTGCATTTACAAACGCCAGCAAGAGAGTATTTCGTTACATACTAAGAAAAATCAAGAAAAATATAGACATTATGCCGGCCAAGAGGAAATTTTATTGAATACGAATACCTTATTTATTGTGTTGTCAAAAGCAATTAACTAATGCAGTAGTTAATACTGATATAAATAACTTCTTCATTGGCGCAAGGTGGGCAAAGGCCGTCTTCTTACTGGAAGATTTCAAGATAGATGCTTTCTTTTTACGGGACATGGGTTGTCATTCCCTATACCCAACACTCTACAGTCATATTAAACCAAGAACTATGGTTTAAAGTGTATTTCAAATCACCACAAACATCCATGGCAGCGCCGGGACTCATCACGAACCGTATGACACCAAGAGCTAGAGCGTTAATCACTTAGCCTCAATACATTAGTTGTATTGAGTCATACATTAGTTGTATTGAGTCATATATTAGTTGTATTGAGTCATACATCAGTTGTTTACACATACTCAATAGATTAGTTGTTTATTATACAACCTCAATTTATTAGTTATTTGCATTGAGTCAGGCCTCAACACAAATAGCTAATTAAATGAAAACAAATACTTAAAGAAATTCCATTTAAATACAAACACCTTATTTATTTATTAATATGTTAGCAAATGACAACCAAGAAAGTATTCCGTTACATACTAAAATGTCAAGAAAACCAAATACCTAATTTGTTTATTTGTATGCTGGCAAATGCCAAGAAGAAATTTCATTAAATACAAATGCCTTATTTATCTGTATTGTTGACAAAAGTCAGCGAATAAGATATATCCGTTACATAAGCAAACCAAGAAAAGTAAATAATTTACTTATTTATTTGTATGTAGGTATGGCAGTTGTTTGGCAACTAGGTTATAACACCACAAGTTTTCCTATACGGAAAAGTGACGGAGTTATAATAAATATAACATTAATCAAAGTGCATTATGTAGGCTTATAACATTGCGACCTATATATTTATTAGATAAAGCTACTTAAATTCAGCTAAAATTAGTAACAATTGAAAGACTATTTAATTAAAGAGCGACCAATGCTACTTTAGAGTTCTTAATTAGCACGCCAGGAAAAAAAGAGTTAAATACAAAGCATTTTTTTTAAATATGATAAAATGTGATACAAATTGTGGAAATTGGCTACAATTGTGGAATTACTGATGATAAATTTTCAAATTATTTATAGATATAAATATCTTCTTAACATTATTTTCTACCGATTTCAACAGCAAATGTTTTGTTTAATGTAGCATTTTCCATTGATGCCTTAAATTAGACATTGTAACCGTGTTTCCTTCTACGCATTGCTTTTATAAATTTTAACCTTATAATTTATCTAATTAACAATATTTAACAAAAAGCAAATTAAATGTTCATAAATTTTATCCTTATAATGTACCTAATTAAAAATATATAAACAGAAAACAACAAAATCATCGAAATATAGAAATTTCCAATTCCAACAATAGTTTTTGAAAATGTATCCATATTTCTAGCAGAACAAACAACATACACGCAAATGCCGCTTAAAAAGAGAAAACACATAATGAATCTTTTAAACACAGAAGATCACACACAAAAGACAGCTATTTTTAGCATAATAATAATTCGGAAGATCAAATTCTCGGGGAAAAAAGGACGAACAATTTCCGGCGTACATTTTCCACGTCTATTTCACCATGCAGCTAAAAAATTTCGAACCTAAAAATATTCGTAAAAAAACGATCAATGTTACTTTAGAATTCCTAATTAGCACATCAGAAAAAAGAGTAAAACACAAAGCATTACTATTTTTTTTAAATATGGCAAAATGAGATATAAATTGTTGAAATTAGCTAATACTGATGATAAAATTTAAAAATTTCTATAGATAAAAATTTTTCCTTAACTTTACTTTCAACGAATTTCAATTGCAAGTATTTGTTTAATGTAGCTTTGTTTCTTAGCATTCTTGTAGCTTTGTGACTTAAATTAGACATTCAAATTCATTACATTTAAACAACATATATAAATATGAACTGAATTAGAAATTAATTTAAATGTTTTTAAATTTAACCCTTATGATGTACCTAATTAAAAAAATTATTTAACAGAAAGCAACAAAATCATCGAAATATACATGAAAATTTCCAATTCCAAAACTTTTTGAATATTTATCCATATTTTCAGGAGAACTAACTGTATATTATCTATAGTTAGTAGTGTTAGAAAGCAACACTACTATAGTTAGCACACTATAGTCACTAGTGTAAAAAAATGCAGTGTTCAAAAAAAGAAAATACATAATGAATGTCTTAAGCACAAAAATTAAAATAATTAAATTTAAATGTTTATAAATTTTATCCTTATAATGTACCTAATTAAAAATATATAAACAGAAAGCAACAAAATCATCGAAATATACATGAAACTTCCAATTCCAACAACAGTTTTGAAATTTCCAGCAGAACTAACTACATACATGCAAATGCAGCTTAAAAAAAGAAAACACATAATGAATCTTTTAAACACAGGAGATCATACACAAAAGACAGCTATTTTTAACATAATAATTCGGAAACTCAAGTTCCGGGAAAAAAAGAAACAACAATTCCCGCCGTACATTTACCACGTCTATTCCACGATGCAGCTGAAAATTTGGAGCGAAAAATATTCAGGAAGATCCATCTATTACAGAGCCAGCTTCGAGCGTATTGGCATTGAACGCGGACATGGGCATGAAATGTTAATGAACGAGAATTATTAATGATTCTCAGCCAGGGGATGGGTAATGAGAATTAATAAGCGGACGAAGGGGACAAACTTCCAAGATACACAACTAATGACAAAATCATTAAACAATTTTTGGTCGTCCAAAATAAAGGTAAACGGAGCCCGGTACAATATTTACTTCTTGCATCCATTTTAAAACCCTGATAATAATTCTTGGTGGACTTTTGGTTCCTTCATTAATTAACTCTAATTTATCCAGAGATGGAAGATAGCTCAAAGATTGAAGGGAACCGTTTGTTAGCCATGGGGATACTTGTTGGTGCATGAGCAAAACAAATGCCCTTTCGGAATTGGTAAGCTAATGGAATTGATGGATGTTAGCGAAAATTGTCGTTTCCTTTAAAGGGTTATATTTTTAAATGAACTTACTTCTTTAAGAACTAATTTAATGGGGTTATTTGAGATCAGCAATCCAGGAAAAAGACATCTTTTTGTTAGAATTAAATTTCGATGTGCTTTTTGCAAGATAAAGATCTACAATTGTAGAGAGAACTATAAAAGAGTGTGGACAAACATATAAATTATTTCTATTTTAATTTTTTCTAATGCTTCTCAAAAAACAATTTAAATGTTTATAAATTTATCCTTATGATGTGTACCTAATTACAAATATTCAACAGAAAGCAATTTAAATGTTTAATAACAGAAAGCAAATTAAATTTCATCCTTATATGGTAACTAATTAAAAAATTATTTAACAAAAAGTAATTTAAATGTTTATAAATTTTATCCTTATAAAGTACCTAATTAAAAATATTTAAAGTACAAATATAATATAATTTGCTTTCTGTTAAGAATATTCAACAGAAAGCAACTTAGATGTTTATAAATTTTATTCGTATAACGTATTTATTTAAAAATATTTAACAGAAAGCTACAAAATCATCAAAATACACAGGCAATTTACAATTCCAACAACAGTTTTTGAAAATGTATCCCTACTTCCAGCAGAACTAACTACATAATGCAAATGCGGCTTATAAAAAGAAAACACATAATGAATCTTTTAAACATAGAAGATCACACACAACAGGCAGCTATTTTTAACATAATAATTCGGAAACTGAAATTTCCCGGGACAAAAAAAAACAAACAATTCCCGCCGTGCATTTTCCACGTCTACTCCACGATGCAGCTGAAATATTTGGATGCGAAAAATATTCAGGAGATCCATCTACTACAGAGGCAGCTCCAGCTTATTGGCATTGAACGCGGACATGGGCATGCAATGTTAATAAACGAGAATTATTAATGATTTGCAGCCAGAGGATGGGTAATGAGAATTAATAAGCGGAGGAGGGGGACAAACTTCCAAGACACACAACTAATGACAAAATCATTAAACAATTTCGGGTCGCCCAAGATAAAGGTAAACGGAGCCGCGTGCAATATTTACTTCTTGGATCAATTTTAAAACCCTGATAATAATAATTGGTGGACTTTGGGTTCCTTCATTAATTAATACTTGTTGGTGTATGAGCGAAACAAATGCTCTTCCGCAATTAGTAAGCTAATGGACCTGATAGATGTTAGCGAAAAGGCTTGTTCTCTTTAAAGGGTTATATTTTTCAAAGAACTTACTTCTCATTTAATTTAAAGAGGTTATTTGAAATCAGGAATTCAGAAAGAAGACATCTTGTTCTTAGAATTTAATTTTGATTTGATTTTAATTAAAATCAAATCAAAGCAATTTAAATTTTTATAAATTTTATTCTTCTATTGTACCTAATTAAAATTATTTAATGTGTAAATATAATTTAATGTCATCCATATAACGTACCTAATTAAAAATATTTAACAATAAGCAACAAAAGCATCGAAATATTCATGAAATTTCCAATTACAATTTTTTGAAAATGTATCTTTATTTCCAACACAACAAACTATAAACATGCAAAGGCAGCTTAAAAAATAAAAGTGAAAACACATAATGAATCTTTTAGACACAGAAGATCACAGACAGAAGACAGATATTTTTAAGATAATAATTTGGAAACTCAAAATACCCGGGAAAAAAAGAAAGAACAATTCCCGCCGTGCATTTTCCACCATGCAGCTAAAAAATTTGGAAGCGAAAAATATTCAGGAAGATCCATCTATTACAGAACCAGCTCCAGCTTATTGGCATTGAACGCGGACATGGGCATGAAATGTTAATAAACGAGAATTATTAATGATTCGCAGCCAGAGGATGGGTAATGAGAATTAATAAGCGGGGTAAGGCGACAAACTTCCAAGACACAAACTAATGACAAAATCATTAAACAATTTTTGGTCGCCCAAGATAAAGGTAAACGGAGCCCGTTGCAATATTTACTTCTTGCATCCATTTTAAAAACCTGATAATAATTCTTGGTGGACTTTTGATTCCTTCATTAATTAACTCTAATTTATGTAGAGTTGGAAGATAGCTAGAAGATTGAAGGGAACCGTTTGTTAGCCATGGGGATACTTGTTGGCGCATGAGCAAAACAAATGCCCTTTCGGAATTGGTAAGCTAATGGAATTGATGGATGTTAGCGAAAAGGGTTGTTCTCTTTAAAGGGTTATATTTTTCAAAGGGGTTATTTGAGATCAGCAATCCAGCAAGAAGACGTCTTGTTGTTAGAAGTTAATTTTGATCTGATATTTTGGAAGATAGAGAGCGACAACTGTAGAGAGAAATATAAAAGATTGAGGATAATTAAATTATTTCTATTTACAATTTTGTAATGTTTTTCAGAAAGCAATTTAAATGTTTATAAAATTTGTCCTTATAATATGTACCTAATTAAAAATATTCAACAGAAAACAATTTAAATGTTTATAAATTTCATCCTTATAATGAACCTAATTAAAAATATTTAACAAAAAGAATTTTAAATGTTTATAAATTTTGTTTTTAAAATGTACGTAATTAAAAATATTTAAAGTACAAATATAATTTAATTTGCTTTTTGTTAAGAATATATAACAGAAAGCAAATTAGATGTTTATAGATTTTATTCGTATAACGTACTTAATTAAAAATATTTAGCAGAAAGCAACAAAATCATCGAAATACAGAGGCAATTTACAATTCAGACAACAGTTTTTGAAATGTATCCTACTTCCAGCAGAACTAACTACATACATGCAAATGCAGCTTAAAAAAAGAAAACACATAATGAATCTTTTAAACACAGGAGATCACACACAAAAGAGAGCTATTTTTAACATAATAATTCCGAAAACTCAAAATTCCCGGGGAAAAAAGAAAGAACAATTCCCGCCGTACATTTTCCACGTCTATTCCACGATGCAGCTGAAAAATTTGGAAGCGAAAAATATTCAGGAAGATCCATCTATTACAGAGCCAGCTCCAGCTTATTGGCATTGAACGCGGACATGGGCATGAAATGTTAATAAACGAGAATTATTAATGATTCGCTGCCAGAGGACGGGTAATGAGAATTAATAAGCGGAGGACAAACTTTCAAGACACACAACTAATGACAAAATCATTAAACAATTTTTGATCGCCCAAGATAAAGGTAAACGGAGCCCGGTGCAATATTTACTTCTTGGATCCATTTTATAACCCTGATAATAGTTATTGGTGGACTTTTGGTTCCTTCATTAATTAACTCTGTTGGAGTTGGAAGATAGCTCGAAGATTGAAGGGAACCGTTTGCTAACCATGGGGATACTTGTTGGTGCGTGAGCAAAACAAATGCCCTTTCGTAATTGGTAAGCTAATGGAACTGATGGATATTAACGACAAGGGCTATATTTTTGTAAGAATTTACTCTTAATTTAATGAGGTTATTTGAGATCAGCAATCCAGGAAAAAGACATCTTGTTGTTAGAATTTAATTTTGATCTGATTTTTGGAAGATAAAGAGATACTATTGTAGAGAGATTGTTAAATTATTTCCTATTTAAATATTTTCTAATTTAAATAATGAATTCAAAATTTGTATAAATTTAAAGTACAAAAAAAGAGATTACATGGATGAAAAATTAATTTTTACTATATTTTTTCTAATCTAACAATAATTAGTAGTAGAATTTTAGTACTCAAGTAGTAAATAAAAGTATTTTAGTAATAAAATATTTTAGTAACTAATAAATAAAAATTTAAACTTGTTATAATTTATCATTGAACTTACATCTATAAGATTTAGTTTGATAGGGGTTATTTGAGATCATCAATCCAGGAAGAAGACATCTTCTTGTTAGAATTTAACTTTGATCTGATTTTTGGAAGATAATGCTGTACAATTGTAGAGAAAATTATAAAAATGTGAAGTTAACAAAATTATTACTTACATATTTTACAATTACTACAATCAATTCAAAATTTGTAAAAATTCATAATACAGAAAGAAGATTATGTGGATGAAAAATCAATATTTACTATTTGGGTCTCGAGTATGCCATGGGGATACTTGTTGGTGCATGAGCAAAACAAATGCCCTTTCGGAATTAGTAAGCTATTGGAACTGATGGATGTTATCGAAAAGGGTTGCTCTCTTTAAAAGGGTTATATTTTTCAAAGAATTCACTTCTCTAAGATTTAATTTAATGAGGTTATTTGAGATCAGCAATCCAGCAAGAAGGCATCTTGTAGCAAGAATTTAATTTTGATCTGATATTTTGGAAGATAATGAGATACAATTGTAAAGATAACTATAAAAGTGTGAGGATAATTACATTATTTCTATTTATATATTTTCTTTTTTTTCAGAAAGCAATTTAAATGTTAATAAATTTTATCTTTATAATGTATCTAATAAAATTAAAAGAAAGCAATTTAAAAGTTTATACATCTCATCCTTATCTGTTAAAAATATTCAACATAAAGCAAACTAAATGTTTATAAATTTCAACCTTATAACGTACCTATTTACAAATATATAAACAGAAAGCAACAAAAGAATCGAAATATACAAGAAATTTCCAATTCGAACAGTTTTTGAAAATTTATCCTTATTTACAACACTACAAACTAAACACATGCAAAGTCAGCTTAAAAAATAAAAAAATAAAACACATAATGAATCTTTTAAACACAGAAAATAGAACAAAATATAGCTATTTTTAACATAATAATTCGAAAACTCAAAATTCCCGCGGAAAAAAAACAAAGAACAATCCCGGCGTACATTTTCCACGTCTATTCCACGATGCAGCTGAAATATTTGGAAGCGAAAAATATTCAGGAAGATCCATCTATTACAGAGCCAGCTCCCAGCTTATTGGCATTGGACGCGGACATGGGCATGAAATGTTAATAAACGAGAATTATTAATGATTCGCAGCCAGAGGATGGGTAATGAGAATTAATAAGCTGGGTAAAGGGACAAACTTCTAAGACACACAACTAATGACAAAATCATTAAACAATTTTTGGTCGCTCAAGATAAAGGTAAACGGAGCCCGGTGCAATATTTACTTCTTGGATCCATTTTAAAACCCTGATAATAATTATTGGTGGACTTTTGGTTCCTTCATTAATTAACTCTGTTGGAGTTGGAAGATAGCTCGAAGATTGAAGGGAACCGTTTGCTAACCATGGGGATACTTGTTGGTGCGTGAGCAAAACAAATGCCCTTTCGGAATTGGTAAGCTAATGGAACTGATGGATATTAACGACAAGGGTTATATTTTTGAAAGAATTTACTCTTAATTTAATGAGGTTATTTGAGATCAGCAATCCAGGAAAAAGACATCTTGTAGTTAGAATTTAATTTTGATCTGATTTTTGGAAGATAAAGAGATACTATTGTAGAGAGATTGTTAAATTATTTCCTATTTAAATATTTTCTAATTTAAATAATGAATTCAAAATTTGTATAAATTTAAAGTACAAAAAAGGAGATTACATGGATGAAAAATTAATTTTTACTATATTTTTTCTAATCTAACAATAATTAGTAGTAGAATTTTAGTACTCAAGTAGTAAATAAAAGTATTTTAGTAATAAAATATTTTAGTAACTAATAAATAAAAATTTAAACTTGTTATAATTTATCATTGAACTTACATCTATAAGATTTAGTTTGATAGGGGTTATTTGAGATCATCAATACAGGAAGAAGACATCTTCTTGTTAGAATTTAACTTTGATCTGATTTTTGGAAGATAATGCTGTACAATTGTAGAGAAAATTATAAAAATGTGAAGTTAACAAAATTATTACTTACATATTTTACAATTACTACAATCAATTCAAAATTTGTAAAAATTCATAATACAGAAAGAAGATTATGTGGATGAAAAATCAATATTTACTATTTGGGTCTCGAATATGCCATGGGGATACATGTTGGTGCATGAGCAAAACAAATGCCCTTTCGGAATTAGTAAGCTATTGGAACTGATGGATGTTATCGAAAAGGGTTGCTCTCTTTAAAAGGGTTATATTTTTCAAAGAATTCACTTCTCTAAGATTTAATTTAATGAGGTTATTTGAGATCAGCAATCCAGCAAGAAGGCATCTTGTAGTAAGAATTTAATTTTGATCTGATATTTTGGAAGATAATGAGATACAATTGTAAAGATAACTATAAAAGTGTGAGGATAATTACATTATTTCTATTTATATATTTTCTTTTTTTTCAGAAAGCAATTTAAATGTTAATAAATTTTATCTTTATAATGTATCTAATAAAATTAAAAGAAAGCAATTTAAAAGTTTATACATCTCATCCTTATCTGTTAAAAATATTCAACATAAAGCAAACTAAATGTTTATAAATTTCAACCTTATAACGTACCTATTTACAAATATATAAACAGAAAGCAACAAAAGAATCGAAATATACAAGAAATTTCCAATTCGAACAGTTTTTGAAAATTTATCCTTATTTACAACACTACAAACTAAACACATGCAAAGTCAGCTTAAAAAATTAAAAAATAAAACACATAATGAATCTTTTAAACACAGAAAATAGCACAAAATATAGCTATTTTTAACATAATAATTCGAAAACTCAAAATTCCCGCGGAAAAAAAACAAAGAACAATCCCGGCGTACATTTTCCACGTCTATTCCACGATGCAGCTGAAATATTTGGAAGCGAAAAATATTCAGGAAGATCCATCTATTACAGAGCCAGCTCCCAGCTTATTGGCATTGGACGCGGACATGGGCATGAAATGTTAATAAACGAGAATTATTAATGATTCGCAGCCAGAGGATGGGTAATGAGAATTAATAAGCGGAGGAGGGGGACAAACTTTCAAGACACACAACTAATGACAAAATCATTAAACAATTTTTGGTCGTCCAAGATAAAGGTAAACGGAGCCCGGTGCAATATTTACTTCTTGGATCCATTTTAAAACCCTGATAATAATTATTGGTGGACTTTTGGTTCCTTCATTAATTAACTCTAATTTATCCAGAGTTGGAAGATAGCTCGAAGATTGAAGGGATCCGTTTGTTAGCCATGGGGATACTTGTTGGTGCCTCAGCAAAAAAATGCCCTTTCGGAATTGGTAAGCTAATGGAACTGATGATGTTTGCGAAAAGGGTTATATTTTTGAATGAATTTACTCCTCTAATTTAATGGGATTATTTGAGATCAGCAATTCTGGAAGAAGGTTGTTGTTAGAATTTAATTTTGATCTGATTTTTGGAAGATACTGAGATGCAATTGTATAGAGATGCAATTGTATAAAAGGGTGATGATAATTAAATTATTTATATTTATATGTTTTCAAAAGTTTTTCAGAAAGCAATTTAAATGTTTATAACATTTATAATTATAATGTGTACCTAATTAAAAATATTCAACAGAAAGCAATTTAAATGTTTAATAACCGAAAGCAATTTAAATTTCAACCTTAAATTGTACCTAATTAAATATATTTAACAAAAAAAAATTTAAATGTTTATAATTTTTAACCTTAAAATGCACCTAATTAAAAATATTTTAAGTACAAATATAATTTAATTTGTTTTCTGTTAAGAATATTTAACAGAAAATTTAAATGTTTACCAATTGTATCCTTATAATGTACCTAATTAAAAATATTTAACAGAAAGCAACAAAAGATGCGAGATATGCATGAAATTTTCTATCGCAACAACAGTTTTTGAAAATTAATCCATATTTTCCAGCAAAACAAACAACATACATGCAAATGCCGCTTAAAAAAAAGAACACATATAATGAATCTTTTAAACACAGAAGACCATACACAACAGACATCTATTTTTAACATAATAATTCGGAAACTCAAAATTCCCGGCGAAAAAAAGAAAGAACAATTCCGCCGTACATTTTCCACGTCTATTCCACGATGCAGCTGAAAAATTTCGAAGCGAAAAATATTCAGGAAGATCCATCTATTACAGAGCCAGCTCCAGCTTATTGGCATTGAACGCGGACACGGGCATGAAATGTTAATAAATGAGAATTATTAATGATTCGCAGCCAGACGACGGGTAATGGGAATTAATAAGCGGAGGAAGGGGACAAACTTCCAAGACACACAACTAATGACAAAATCATTAAACAATTTTTGGTCGCCCAAGATAAAGGTAAACGGAGCCCGGTGCAATATTTACTTCTTGCATCCATTTTAAAACCCTGATAATAATTATTGGTGGACTTTTGGTTCCTTCATTAATTAACTCTAATTTATCCAGAGTTGGAAGATAGCTCGAAGATTGAAGGGAACCGTTTATTAGCCATGGGAATACTTGTTGGTGCCTCAGCAAAACAAATGCCCTTTCGGGATTGGTAAGCTAATGGAACTGATTATGTTAGCGAAAAGGGTTATATTTTTGAAAGAATTTATTCCTCTAATTTAATGGGGTTATTTGAGATCAGAAAGAAGATATTTTGTTGTTAGAATTTAATTTTGATCTGATGTTTTGGAAGATAATGTGATATAATTATAGAGAGATCTATAAAAGAACGATGATAGTTAAATTATTTCTGTTTATACGTTTTCTAATGTTTTTCAGAAAGCAATTTAATTGTTTATAAAATTTATCCTTATAACGTGTACCTTATTAAAAATGTTTAACAGAAAGCAAATGTTTAAAAATTTCATCCTTATAAAGTACTTAATTAAAATTATTTAACAAAACGTAATTTAAATGTTTATAAATTTTATCCTTACAATGTACATAATTAAAAATATTTAAAGTACAAATATAACTTAATTTGATTTCTGTTAAGAATATTTAACAGAAAACAAATTAGATGTTTATAAATATTATTCGAATAACGTACTTAATTAAAAATATTTAACAGAAAGCAACAAAATCATCGAAATATACATGGAATTGCAAACTCCAATAACAGTTTTTGAAAATCCATCCATATTTTCAGCAGAACTAACTACATACATGCAAATGCAGTTTAAAAAATAAAAAAAGAAAACACATAATGAATCTTTTGAACACAGAAGATTCCACACAAAAGACTGCTATTTTTAAAATAATAATTCGGAAACTCAAATTCCGAGAGATAAAAAGAAAGAACAATTCCCTCCGTACATTTTCCACGTCTATTCTACGATGCAGCTGAAAAATTTGGAAGCGAAAAATATTCAGGAAGATCCATCTATTACAGAGCCAGCTCCCAGCTTATTGGCATTGGACGCGGACATGGGCATGAAATGTTAATAAACGAGAATTATTAATGATTCGCAGCCAGAGGATGGGTAATGAGAATTAATAAGCTGGGTAAAGGGACAAACTTCTAAGACACACAACTAATGACAAAATCATTAAACAATTTTTGGTCGCTCAAGATAAAGGTAAACGGAGCCCGGTGCAATATTTACTTCTTGGATCCATTTTAAAACCCTGATAATAATTATTGGTGGACTTTTGGTTCCTTCATTAATTAACTCTAATTTATCCAGAGTTGGAAGATAGCTCGAAGATTGAAGGGATCCGTTTGTTAGCCATGGGGATACTTGTTGGTGCCTCAGCAAAAAAATGCCCTTTCGGAATTGGTAAGCTAATGGAACTGATGATGTTTGCGAAAAGGGTTATATTTTTGAATGAATTTACTCCTCTAATTTAATGGGATTATTTGAGATCAGCAATTCTGGAAGAAGGTTGTTGTTAGAATTTAATTTTGATCTGATTTTTGGAAGATACTGAGATGCAATTGTATAGAGATGCAATTGTATAAAAGGGTGATGATAATTAAATTATTTATATTTATATGTTTTCAAAAGTTTTTCAGAAAGCAATTTAAATGTTTATAACATTTATAATTATAATGTGTACCTAATTAAAAATATTCAACAGAAAGCAATTTAAATGTTTAATAACCGAAAGCAATTTAAATTTCAACCTTAAATTGTACCTAATTAAATATATTTAACAAAAAAAAATTTAAATGTTTATAATTTTTAACCTTAAAATGCACCTAATTAAAAATATTTTAAGTACAAATATAATTTAATTTGTTTTCTGTTAAGAATATTTAACAGAAAATTTAAATGTTTACCAATTGTATCCTTATAATGTACCTAATTAAAAATATTTAACAGAAAGCAACAAAAGATGCGAGATATGCATGAAATTTTCTATCGCAACAACAGTTTTTGAAAATTAATCCATATTTTCCAGCAAAACAAACAACATACATGCAAATGCCGCTTAAAAAAAGAACACATATAATGAATCTTTTAAACACAGAAGACCATACACAACAGACATCTATTTTTAACATAATAATTCGGAAACTCAAAATTCCCGGCGAAAAAAAGAAAGAACAATTCCGCCGTACATTTTCCACGTCTATTCCACGATGCAGCTGAAAAATTTCGAAGCGAAAAATATTCAGGAAGATCCATCTATTACAGAGCCAGCTCCAGCTTATTGGCATTGAACGCGGACACGGGCATGAAATGTTAATAAATGAGAATTATTAATGATTCGCAGCCAGACGACGGGTAATGGGAATTAATAAGCGGAGGAAGGGGACAAACTTCCAAGACACACAACTAATGACAAAATCATTAAACAATTTTTGGTCGCCCAAGATAAAGGTAAACGGAGCCCGGTGCAATATTTACTTCTTGCATCCATTTTAAAACCCTGATAATAATTATTGGTGGACTTTTGGTTCCTTCATTAATTAACTCTAATTTATCCAGAGTTGGAAGATAGCTCGAAGATTGAAGGGAACCGTTTATTAGCCATGGGGATACTTGTTGGTGCCTCAGCAAAACAAATGCCCTTTCGGGATTGGTAAGCTAATGGAACTGATTATGTTAGCGAAAAGGGTTATATTTTTGAAAGAATTTATTCCTCTAATTTAATGGGGTTATTTGAGATCAGAAAGAAGATATTTTGTTGTTAGAATTTAATTTTGATCTGATGTTTTGGAAGATAATGTGATATAATTATAGAGAGATCTATAAAAGAACGATGAAAGTTAAATTATTTCTGTTTATACGTTTTCTAATGTTTTTCAGAAAGCAATTTAATTGTTTATAAAATTTATCCTTATAACGTGTACCTTATTAAAAATGTTTAACAGAAAGCAAATGTTTAAAAATTTCATCCTTATAAAGTACCTAATTAAAATTATTTAACAAAACGTAATTTAAATGTTTATAAATTTTATCCTTACAATGTACATAATTAAAAATATTTAAAGTACAAATATAACTTAATTTGATTTCTGTTAAGAATATTTAACAGAAAACAAATTAGATGTTTATAAATATTATTCGTATAACGTACTTAATTAAAAATATTTAACAGAAAGCAACAAAATCATCGAAATATACATGGAATTTCAAACTCCAATAAGAGTTTTTGAAAATCCATCCATATTTTCAGCAGAACTAACTACATACATGCAAATGCAGTTTAAAAAATAAAAAAAGAAAACACATAATGAATCTTTTGAACACAGAAGATTCCGCACAAAAGACTGCTATTTTTAAAATAATAATTCGGAAACTCAAATTCCGAGAGATAAAAAGAAAGAACAATTCCCGCCGTACATTTTCCACGTCTATTCTACGATGCAGCTGAAAAATTTGGAAGCGAAAAATATTCAGGAAGATCCATCTATTACAGAGCCAGCTCCCTGCTTATTGGCATTGGACGCGGTCATGGGCATGAAATGTTAATAAACGAGAATTATTAATGATTCTCAGCCAGAGGATGTGTAATGAGAATTAATAAGCTGGGTAAAGGAACAAACTTCTAAGACACACAACTAATGACAAAATCATTAAACAATTTTTGGTCGCTCAAGATAAAGGTAAACGGAGCCCGGTGCAATATTTACTTCTTGGATCCATTTTAAAACCCTGATAATAATTATTGGTGGACTTTTGGTTCCTTCATTAATTAACTCTAATTTATCCAGAGTTGGAAGATAGCTCGAAGATTGAATAGGAACCGTTTGTTAGCCATGGGAATACTTGTAGGTGCATGAGCAAAACAAATGCCCTTTCGGAATTAGTAAGCTAATGGAACTGATGGATGTTAGTGAAAAGGGTTGTTCGCTTTAAAGGGTTATATTTTTCAAAGAACTTACTCCTCTAATTTAATGGGGTTATATTTGAGATCAGCAATCCAGAAAGAAGATATCTTGTTGTTAGAATTTAATTTTTGATCTCATTTTTGGAAGATAATGCTATACGGTTGTAGAGATAATTATAAAAGGTTGATGATAATGAACTTATTCTTATTTAGATATTTTTAAATTAATATAATCATTTCAAAATATGTAAACATTGAAATTTCAAAAAAAGAAGATTATGTGGATAAAAATCAATAACTATTTGGATGTTGTCGATGGTCACATTTGGATCTTGGGAATTTGATGATTATTTGGATCTTGTCGATGGTCACATTTGGATCCTGGGAATACTTGGTGCATGAGCAAAACAAATGTCCTTTCGGAATTAGTAAGCTAATGGAACTGATGGATGTTAACAAAAAGGGTTGTTCTCTTTAAAGGTTATATTTTTCAAAGAACTTACTTCTCTAATTTAATAGGGTTATTTGAGATCAGCAATCCAGGAAGAAGACATCTTGTTGAATTTAATTTTGATTTTTTGGAAGATAACGCGATACAATTGTAGAGAAAACTATAAAAGTGTGATGATAATTATATGGATGAAATGAATGAAAAACCAAAATAAAAAATTGTAAATAACGAAAATGGTTGTTCTCTTTAGAGGGTTATATTTTTCAAAGAACTTGCTTCTCTTAGCTTTATTTTCTCTGCGATTTCTGTAGTATAATGGAGTTATTTGAGATCTGTAATCCAGGAAAAAGTCATCTTGTCGTTAGAATTTAATTTTGATTTTTTATTGGAAGATAATGAGATACAATTGTAGACCAATCTACAAAAGGGTGGTGATCATTAAATTATTTCTATTTAGTTATTTTCTAATTAATATAATCATTTAAAAATTTGTAAACATTCAAATTACAAACAGAAAATTATATTGATGAAAAAACAATATTTACTAATTGGATCTTGGAGATGGCCATGGGGATACTTGTTGGTGCATGAGAAAAACAAATGCTTTTTCCGAATTAGTAAGCTAATGGAATTGATGGATGTTAGAGAAAAGGGTTGTTCTCTTTAAGGGGTTATATTTTTCAAAAGAATTTACTCCTCTAATTTAATGGGGTTATTTGAAATAAGCAATCTAGGAAGAATGCATCTTGTTGTTGGAATTTAATTTCGATTTGATTTGTCGGAAGATAATGTGATACAATTGTAGATATACACTGAAGTGACAAAAGTCATGGGATACCTCTTAATATCGTGTCGGCCCTCTTTTCGCCCGGCGAAGTGCAGCAACTCGACGTGGCATGGACTCAACAAGTCGTTGGAAGTCTTCTGCAGGAATATTGAGCCATGCTGTCTCGATAGACGTCCATAATTGTGAAAGCGTTGATGGTGCAGGATTTTGGGCACGAACAGACCTCTCGATGATGTCCCATAAATGCTCGATGGGATTCATGTCGGGCGATCTAGGTGGCCAGATCCTTCGTTGGAATTGTCCAGAATGTTCTTCAAACCAATCACGAACAGTTGTGGCTCGGTGACATGGCGCATTGTCATCCATAAAAATCCCATCGTTGTTTGGGTACATGAAGTCCATGAATGGCTACAAGTGATCTCCAAGTAGCTGAACATAAGCATTTCCAGTCAATGTTCGGTCCAGTCGCACCCGAGGTCCAAGTCCATGCCATGAAAAAACAGCCCACACCATTACGGAGCCACCGCAGTGCCTTGCTGACAGTTTGGGTCCATGGCTTCGTGGGGTCTGCGCCACACTCGAACCCTACCATCAGCTCTTACCAACCGAAATCGTGACTCATCGGACCAGGCCACAGTTTTCCATTCATCTAGGGACCAACCGATATGCTCACGTGCCCACGAGAGTCGCCTCAAGCGATGCCGTTCTGTCAATAAAGGCACTCGAGTCGGTCTTCTGCTGGAATAGCCCAAGAAAGCCAAATTTCTCCGCACAGTTCTAACAGACAAGTCCCTTGTACGTCCCACATTGATTTCTGCGGTTATTTGACGCAGTGTTGCTTGTCTGTTAGAATTTACGACTCTTTGCAGACGTCGCCGGTCTAGGTCGTTAAGTGCTGGCGGTCGACCACTGCGCTGTCCATGGTGGGATGTTATGCCTGAAATTTCATACTCTCGGCACACTCTTGACACAGTGGATCTGGGAATGTTGAATTCCCTAACGATTTCCGAAATGGCATGACCCATGCGTCTAGCTCCAACTAACATTCCGCGTTCAAAGTCTGTTAATTCCCGTCGTGCGGTCATCATCACGTCAAAACCTCTTCACATGAATAACTTGAACAGAAATGAAAGCTCTGCGCATTTATACCTGTTTTACGCGATGCTACTGCCCTCTGAAAATTTGCATATTGCTATCCCATGACTTTTGTCACTTCAGTGTAATTGGGGTGATGATAACTAAATTATTCTTATTTAGTTATTGTTTAATTAATATAATCAATTCAAAATTTGTAAGCATTCAAAGTACAAAAGGAAGATTATATGGATAAAAATCAATAATTATTTGGATCTTGGGGATGGTCATACTTGGATCTTGGGAATTTGATGACTATTCGGATTTTGGGCATGGTCATATTTGGATCTTAGGAATTTGATGACTATTTGGAACTTGGATATGGTCATACTTGGATTCTGGGAATTGGATGACTAATTGAATCTTGGCAATATTTGGTGCGTGAGCAAAACAAATGCCCTTTCGGAATTAGTAAGCTAATGGAACTGATAAATCTTAGTGAAAAGGGTTGTTCTCTTTAAAAGGGTTATATTTTTCAAAGAACTTACGTCTCATTTAATTTAATGGGGTTATTTGAGATCAGCAATCCTGGAAGAAGACGTCTTGTTGTTAAAATTTAATTTTGATTTGATTTTTCGAAAATAATAAGATACAATTGTAGAAAGATCTATAATGATAGGGGGATGATAATTATTTCTATTTAGATGTTTTCTAATTAATGTAATCAATTTAAAATTTGTAAACATTTAAAGTACAAAGAAGATTATATAGATGAAATGCCAATATAAAAATTTGGAAATAACGAATGAATAACGAAAAGGGTTTTTCTCTTTAAATTGTTAAATTTTTAAAGAACTTACTTTCCTTAGATTTAGTTTAATGGGGTTATTTGAGATCAGCAATCCAAGAAGAAGGCATCTTGTTGTTGGAATTTATTTTTGATCTATGTTTTGGAAGATAATGCGATACAATTGTAGATTGAACTATAAAAGGACGATGATAATTAAATTATTCCTATTTGGATATTTTTCAATTAATACAATCAATTTTAAGTGGAAAACTATAAACTCTTAAGTTTTATAGTTTTTAAATTAACATGGAGCATACACTCATTATATATACTCGTATATATAGTAAATTGAATTTTTGATCCTTTGTTTATTAACTTATATTTTATTATTTTATTTAAAATCGTCAATGTTGTATTAGAGGATTATTTCTAGTTTAAAAGGAGCCGTTTTAAGACATAACTTGAGGGCGTATTAACAAAAAAATGACAGAATAAAAATTAGTAAGCTAATGGAATTGATTGATGATAATTGATTATTTTGTTTAATGAATTATATTTCGCACAGAAATTTCTATAGCAAATTGCTTTGAGGGATTCCTTTGAAATCAACTAGTCAGAAAGGAAGCATTTTATCTTCTAGAATAAATTTAATTTAATTTTAATTTCGGAGTAAGTTTTAGAAAGGTAATACTGTACAAACGTAAACTGAAAAACGAAAATAACGAGAATGTTTCCACTTAATTTTCCCGTATTTCTAATTAATTAAAGCATTTTATAAATTGTACAGTAGAGGAATATTGACTATAAAGAAGAAATAATACAAAATCTTCAGATCTGGCGAAAATAGAAATTAAATGCGTGGGATTTTCAGGTCTAAGAGTTATCAGATAATTTTAAGTACAGTAGAACCTCTTTTAGTCGAAAACCTCCACAACTCGAAAAAAAATTTTGTTCCTTCCCTTCAAGCCCCTAACCTCCATTACTCGAAATTTCAACCCTCTATATGTCGAAATAACTAGTCAATCCCCACAAGCCATTTTGGTATATATTTTCCCTCCGTAAAACGAAAAAAAAAATTGGACCTCTGTATCTCGAACATTAGCAATGTTTGATTTTACAACCTTTACAATTCGATCATTTGAAACTAATTACCTGTATAGCTCGAAGAAAAATAAGTTACCGACTTTAAGGTTTGGTTTGGTTTGTCGCTCTACGGTCATCTGCGCACGAGGGCTAAACAGACCGGGACCTACAGTTTAAAGTGGATTCCGAACCACTACAAACATCCATGGCACCGCCGGGACTCGAACCCGAAACCTGTGGTACCGAGCGCCAGAGCGCTAGCCACTCGGCCATTCAGGCCCTCCGACTTTATGGATTTGCCGACAATGTACGTCATTGTTTCTTAGAAAACAATGTATGAGTATATAGTAAAATAGAATAACCAATTCTATGAAATATTCTTATTATAATTCTTATTCTTATAATTCTCATTATTACTACTGATTTCGTTTGAACTCTAGCGATAGATAGAGAATAATCGAATTGTCTAAAACAAATAAATAAATTAATAACTGACTTTTTTAATACATAATATTTTTAATTTAAAGGTTGTTTCGGAATTATTTTGATTTTTTATTGTAGTACATAATATAATTTTTAAGTTGCAAATAAACAAGTTTATTACCTCTGTAACTTGAATTTTTATTTATTTTACCTAACTCAAAATAAGTCGGAAAGAATCTAAATCTCTACAAGTCGAATATTTGCTTACAAAATCTGCGTAAGTCGAAATCCTCCATAAGTCGAAAACTCTATAACTGGAATTATTTGGCATCTCCCTTGAAATTCGACTCCCTAGAGGTTCTATTGTATTTTAACGTAATGACATTTAAAAGCTAGTAGTTTAAAATATTTTCATTTACATTTTTAATATCTAAAAAAGAATAGCGTTTACTATTTTGGATTGCCATTTTCCCCAGAGGAGCACGTCGTACGTTATTAACAATTCATATCCAATTTTATTTTAAAGTTTCACTGTATTGACAAGTGATAGCTTGTAATGAATGTCTTCTGTCAGTTAGAGGAAGATGATTGGACCGCAAGAAGCTCTTCTGCCATTTCATTATCTCCCTTTGAAACGTTGTTAGTTTAGAGCTTTGCCAAGTTATAAGTTTCAGAGAGAAATAATGAAGTGGTTGAGAAGTCAACAGTTTTTTATATTATTTTTAAAAACTATTGTTACTGTTTAATTTAATAAAGCTCTTATTTTTTGAAAATAAGCGCCATCTGGCGGCGAGATTATGCTCAATCCTGATGCCATACGGCATGAGCGCTTGCGTTTGTTGTTTATTCGTTTTTAAAAGATTTCTTAAAATTAAAAGGGTAAGTTTACGTAATTTTTCGTTCACAAATTACCAAATATAATTATTTACAGATGTTTAGCATTCGCGATTATGATATTTTCTTGATTCCTTTGTACTTTTTATCGGTATTTTTCTATGATAACATTTATAAAAACTAAAAATTTTATCTTTTGTTGCTCAAAGGTGATCTTTTTATTCTTTTACTTTTCTTTCTTTTAAACAAAAGAAGCAAACACGTTCTAAATGACTGTTGTCGGCAATATTTCCTGACCACTAATTTTACCCGACTGCCCACTAGTTACTCCACCAAATACTTTTTTTTTTCAAACCGATAGTGATTATCCCCATCGTTTATCTTCGCCAAACTTAGGCGAGGAAAGAAAAGAAAAAAGCGCCAAAAAAATATCAATCTGTTAAGCAACATTCATTCTCGTTTAAAACACTTGAGCAAAAAAATTCCAGGAAAAGAAACGTTCCTTTTTCCAAATGGCCTTTCAATTATTTCGCCGCCTTTCAGAATTAAGTATAAGGATGAAAAGCAAAACAACATTTATTTTCTTTCTTTTTTTGGGATGTTCTTTATCGAGATGAGCGCCAAAAAGACTGAATTCAAGAATGAACTGCAATTAGAAGATGGATTCTGTAAGAGAATGAAAACTCAGAAATATCACTGATTATCAGTTTGAAAAGATTCTTGTGAATCATTTTAATTATGCACATGGAATTCCATGAAGTGATAGCTTAAAGAAAAGAACAATTTTGTAAACGAAAAACTGGAATATGTATACTACTGTGCCCCAAAAGTAAGATCAATTATTATTATTTTTTCAAAAAATCTGTATTTATTCTTCCAAATTTATTTCATCGCCTTCAAAGTAATCCCCTCCGGACACAATGCACTTATGCCAACGTTCTTTCCAATCCTCAATGCATGCTAAAAAGTCATAAGTCATCGCCAGGGATCAAAAGCGCGCGCCGATTCACGTTCAGTCTCGTCAATCGACTCAAAACGGTGTCCTCGGAGTGGTCTTTTGAATGTAGGAAATATCCAGAAGTCGCACGGTGTGAATACGGTGGAATGATATGGGCTTCATTTTTGGCGAAAAAAATCACGAAGAATTAATGCAGTGTGAGCTGGCGCATTCAGTGTCTTCGGTACCAATCGAGATTTGACGAGTTTGAGGCACACAACATCTTTTAAAATGGAATTTCGAAATTCCAACATCACCAGAAAGGTCTCTAATTGTAAATCGACGGTTTACAAGCGGCAAATCTTTAATGTTGTGGACGTGAGATTCGTCGGTTGAGGTCGACCAGAGGGCTCTTCGTCTGCAACGCGTTCTCTGCCTTCTTTGTACTGTTTATACCATTTGTAAACATTTCTTTACGATATAGAAATGCTCACCGAATGCCTTCTGCAACATTCTATGCGTTTCCGCAAACAAAATCCAATGCAAGTTCTTTGTTCAATTAATTCAGACATTTCAAAAATCGCCGGAATCAGTTTTAGCTTCTCACAAAGCCAAGCGTAACTCAAACACTAATGAATATTTGGACGTCAAATTTCACACAGATGTCAAAGACAGTGCTAGCAACCTAAAAAAGAAACAAAAATTTAAATCCCATAAGCCCCGATAATTTTAAATTGAAAACTGGTCTTACTTTTTAGACAGAGTAATATTTGGAGTCCAAGAAAATCGATCTTATTCGGGAAAAAGAAAAATTGGACTTATTTTAGTGTTCTTCTAAAGGTTTTTGTTGCCTTTGTAGATTGTTTGGCTATTTTTATAGACGTCATTTCTTTAGTGAATTTTTGCTACTGCTATCTGGTTTGTTTTACATATGAAATAAATGAATTCTAGTTTACATAGAAAATAAATGTTACGTTTTATATGCTAGATTTATCAAACTGATTTCTATTTGTCAGTTCCACTTTTTTGGACTACATTTTGATAAACAAAGTGCACTATATTTGGCAAAACATATTATTTTTTTATTGTTTACATTTTACTTTAATGAAACAACATTAGCAATTGGTTTCATGGCAGAGGTTTTATGTTGCTCATTTTATCGTACGGAAATCCGGGATTTTTAAAAACAGTGAATGATGAAAATTACTGACAATTTTAAAAACGATGAATGATGATAATTATTAACAATTTTAAAAACAATAAATGATGAAAATTATTAACAACTTAAAAAAAATTAAAGATGGAAATTATGAACAATTTTAAAAACAATGAATTTTGGATGTAAATGGATTGTTTTAAAAAGCAATCGATTTTAAAAACAATGAATACCCAATGTGTGCTTTTCAGAATAAAAAACAAAGCATTGATTATAGAAAGATCAAAAATGATGGACCCAGTGCATGCGAAAAGTATTTATTTTATGGTTAGTTATATACGGCAAGCATCCAAGATAAATTACAAAACAAAAAAGGTTTGGGACATTCAACAAATAGAGCAGACGTACAACGACTACGCCGCAAGTACAGTCAGTGTAAGGAACTCTTTACGAATGAATATTTTATAATTTTATATAAGTGCAATTGAAATAAAATAATTAAAAATAGTTAAAAATTTTTAAATCTTCATACGAGATATCTTTTACATTATTAGAATATTATTTTAAAAATTATAATTTGATCTAGACAATACAAATTTCTCTCTGAAAACATTTAATTGTATTTTTCTGATTATATTTTATCCTTAAGACTCACTGATGCTCTAGTAGTTCAGAGCGAAGTTATCAAATTTGTCGTTTTAGTTTGATCTAATTGCTTTTATGTATAGCAATCACTGTTTTGGACAAATGAAAACTTATTGGTGATTGTCAAAGAGTTTTATAGGATTATATATATTTAACAATTAATACATATCGAAAAGGTGTTCACTCAATAAAATTGCTCAACAAATTGAAGTCTTCTTGAGCTATGTTTCGATAAAACAAATGCTCTGTCATAGGAAAAAATATATTCTCACACTTTTTACACTTTACTTCAATTAAACAATATTATCAATTGTTTTATTAATAACGGTCATCTACGTTTCAGAAATTTCCATATTTTATGTTATGAAACTCACAATAAATTTCTCGCCAAGGATTTTAAAAGCTAATGAGATCCTTTTTTTTTCTTCATACGCATGTGTTTTTTGAATATTTTAAATATATATTAGTACAATTGAAATCAAATATTTAAACCATTTTAAGATCTGTATACAAAGTATCTTTTACGTTATCTAAATATTATTTTGTAACTGTGATCTACAAGAACGTCACCTGTGGCGTTCAGGAGAAATGGTCAGTAAGCATCCAGACTCTCACCCGAGAGGAAGAACAGCACAACTGCCGCTACCTCAGAGACGTTTAGTTTACAATATCTCATTCCGAGTGGAAATATCTTTATATTCGGTTTTGAAGTAGAATCTTCCACGAATCTTTATTTAGATGTTTTTAAATGTTGCTTGTTTTAATTGTGTGCATGTAGCTTTTGTACACGTGTAAATAAGTCCTCAAACCTGTGTCTTAATCCAACCATACCCAGGTACAACCCAGCTGCACACTACAACTTCAATTATTACACTACAGCACTACTTACTAAAATTACTATAACACTAGTCACTATAACTATTATAACACTACCACATACTACTACTCACTACAATACTACAACTACATTTAAACAACTAGAAGCATTGGTTTACTAAGAAACATTGGTTTACTAAGAAACCAATGCTTTTAGTGTAAATGAAGTAGGGGCCTCAAGGACGAGTGGCTAGCGCACTGACGCTCGGTACCACAGATTTCTGCTTCGAGTCCCGGCGGTGTCATGTGTATTTGTAGTGGTTAGGAATCCACTTTAAACCGTTGGTCCTTGACTACTATGATTGAAAGAGCATTGGGCGTAGTGCAGGAAACCTTACCTAGTAAAAAAATAACTTCCTGTCTCGAAATCTGCTAGTAGGTTGACGGATTGGAAGTTTGTTAGTGGTTCGGAATTCACGTTAAATTGTAGGTCCCGGTCTAATTAGCCTAAAGTATGCACAAAATGACTGTAGAGCGTCAAAACAAGCTATACAGTCTGACTTGGTGCACAATAGGGCTGCTACGCCAATGAAGAAGAAGAATTATGAGGATTAACTGAATTAGCTATCACTAAAAATAAATCTATATGCTTTTAGTAGTATTTCATTTTTATTGAATGCATAAATTGATATTACTTTTAATATAGGAGACTATTACTAAATTAAAGAACTTTAAAAATTTCTAAATATTTAATTTAAAAATAATACATAGATATATAATATTGCGTCCAGTTTAAAGAATCAATTTTTCATGTTTGCCAAACAATAATACATTATCATTTCTTTACATTCAATTTTAAAAGACAAGATCTTGTAAAAAATCAACTGTATTTTTACCTACTATGAAATAAAGGAGGAAAAAGAAATCCCGTACATAAAACATGGTATTCATTCCCTATGCAGATATATATTCTATTTACTACTACGAAAGAATTTCCCAGATTCTAACAACACAAAATTCACCGCGCAACGATATCCGTAAAAAATAACCAAATAATCTTCAAAATAAATAAATAAATAAAGGTGGTAAAGAAAATTCTCGGAAGAAAATCGAAAAAAAGTCCCGTTACGACCAAAATAAATCGATTTTGTCTGAATCCAAGTAATATATATTCCAGTTTTGCGTCTACAAAACTGTTACTTTCTAGAGCTCTATCTCTTCATTATTTGGAAGGCAATATCTATGATTAAAATAGTCTCGAAGTAGGCTTCGAAGCTGATAATAAGCGACACTTTCTGCGTCTCACAAAATCCATCTTCTAATTGCCGGATCGTCTTGAAATATCGTCTTTTTGGCGCTCGTTTCGATAAAGGGCTGCCAAAAAGAAAATAAAGGTTGTTTTCCTTTCGTCCTCATACTTAATTCTGAAAGGCGGTGAAATAATTGAAAGGCGATTTGAAAAAGGAACTTTTTATTTTTGGCACATTTTATTGGCGAAATCTTTTAAACCAAAAAAGAGGGGATGTATGTTAAGTGTGAGGCTTGGCTTTTTTTTTTCTTGCCAAGATTTGGCGAAGATATATGATTATTTTTAAAATGGTTTTAAGGAATTAAATAAGGGGCAGTATTAAATAAGGGTGGGAATTACAATAGCTTATCACTGTTAAGAAACAAATTCTTCTAGTTGTTTAAATAAAGTTGTAGTGTTGTAGTTGCAGTGTGTTGTAGTGTGTAGTAGTGTTGTAGAAGTTTTAGTGAGTAGTATTGCAGGGTAGTAGTTGTAGTGTCTTTGAAATTGTAGACAGCAGCTGGAATGGAACTGGGTGTAGTTGTAGGTGTAGTTCGGGGTGTTTTCACACGTACAATTAGCTACAGATAATATTTAACACATTTAAAGAAAGATTCTACGAATAAGCGGAAAATAAAGATTCTCAGATACGCGCAAAATGCGCATAATATACTTCCTCTCCTGGTGAGCGTCTGTAGCCCGAATATTAAACAAAGTTGTATTGAGTATATTTCCTCTTGAGATGAGAGTACTTAAAACAAATCTATAACCATATATTTAAATTCAATTTTAAAAGACAAGATTTTGTAAAAAGTCTACTCTTTTTTCGCCTACTGCAAAGTGACATGTTGGAAACGTGTAAAGAAATCTAGAACAACTCACAACTTTATTTACGCACGTACAATTCACTATAGACATTATTTAACACATTTAAAGAAGGATTCCAAGAATAGAACAAAAATAAAGATATTCAAATAAGCTCAATATGCGCGTAATATACTTCTTCTACTGGTTTGAATCTGGAAACCAACTATTACGCAGGGTTGCGTTAAAAATATTTCCTCGAGGGAGGAGAATTTACAAACTAAACGTTTCTAGGCAAAAGAGCGGGTTGAGCTGTACTTCCTCTCCGGATGAGAGTATGTAGGCCAAATATTATGTAGGGTTGCGTTGAATATATTATCTCCCGAAATTAGAGAGTACAAACAAATATATAATCATTTCTTTAAATTCAATTTAAAAAGAAAGTTCTTCTAAAAAATCTACTTTCTTTTTGCCTACTGCAAAATGACATGTCGTAAAACATGACAGGACATAAAACAGGGTTTTCATTCTCTATGCAGATATAGATTCTATTTACTGCTGCGAAAGAAATTCCCGGACTCTAGCATCAAAAATTCACCGACGCAATGATATCCGTAAAAAATAACTAAATAATCTGCAAAAATAAATAAATAAATAAGTAAAGCTCATAAAGAAAATTCTCAGTAGGTCGTCGAAAAACGTCGAAAAAAGTTCCGTTACGAGCAAGATAAAACGATTTTGACTGAATCCGAATAAAATATATTCCAGTTTTGCGTCTACAAAACTGTTCTTTTTCACGGTCTCTATCTCTTCATTATTTGGAAGGCAATATCTATGATTAAAATGGTCTCGAAGTAGGCTTCGAAGCTGATCATAAGCGACACTTTCTGCGTCTCACAAAAATCCATCTTCTAATTGCCGGATCGTCTTGAAATGTCGTCTTTTTGGCGCTCATTTCGATAAAGGACTGCCAAAAAGAAAATAAATATTGTTTTCCTCATACTTAATTCTGAAAGGCGGTGAAATAATTGAAAAGCGATTTGATAGAGGAACTTTTTATTTTTGACATATTTTATTGGCAAAATCTTTTAAACCACAGGGGAGGGGATGTATAGTATGTTCTGTGTGAGGTTGGCGATTTCTTTTCCTTGCCAAATTTGGCGAAATTATATGAGGGTATTTAAAGTGGATTTAGGGAATTAAATAGGGGGCAGTATTAAATAAGGGTGGGTATTACAGTAGCTTAACTCTGTTACGAAACCAGTGCTACTAGTTATTTATATGAAGTTATAGTTGTAGTGTATTGTTGTGAGTAGTAGTGTTTAGTGCGTTGCTGTAGTGAGTAGTATTGTTGAGTGTGTTGTTGTAGTAATTGTAATGAGTAGTGTTGTAGTGTCGTTGAAGTTGTAGTGGGCATCTAGATTGTAACTGGGTGTGGTTGGGTTGAGATTTGAGACACAGGTTTGAGAACTTACAGATTTATTTACACTTGTACAATTAACTACAGACAATATTTAACACATTTAAGAAGGATTCCACGACTACAGCGAAAATAAATATACTCAGGTACGCGCTGTTTGCGCGTAATATACTTCATCTCCTGGTGAGAGTCTGTAGGTTGGCTGTTACACAGGATTTTGTTCAAAATATTTCCTCTCGGGATGAGAATTTACAAACTAAACGTTTTAAGCCGAAACGGGGGTTACGCTGTAATTCCTCTCCTGGTGAGAGTCTGTAGGCGCAAGGTTGTGTTGAAAATATTTCATCTGGAGATGAGAGAATACGAACTAATATATAATCATATCTTTAAATTCAATTTAAAAAGGCAAGGTCTTTTACAAAATCGGTTTAAAAGATTTCGCCAATAAAATGTGCCAAAAATAAGAGTTCCGTTTTTAAATCGCCTTTCAATTATTTCACTGCCTTTCAGAATTAAGTATGAGGACGAAAGGAAAACAACATTTATTTTCTTTTTCGGTAGTCCTTTATCGAAATGAGTGCCAAAAAGACGATACTTCAAGACGATCCGGCAATTAGAAGATGGATCTTGTGAGACGCAGAAAGTGTTGCTTATTATCAACTTCGAAGGCTACTTCTAGGCCATTTTAATCATAGATATTGCCTTCCAAATAAGGAACAGATAGAGCCACGAGAGAAAGGTACAGTTTTGTAGACGCAAAACTGGAATATATTTTATTTGGATTCAGACAAAATCGATTTATTTTGGTCGTAACGGGACTTTTTTTTGATGTTTTTCTTCCGAGAATTTTCTTGATCACTTTTATTTATTTGTTTGTTTTTGCAGATTATTTGGTTATTTTTTACGGATATCTTTGCGTCGGTGAATTTTTTGATGCCAGAGTCTGGGAAATTCTTTCATAGTAATAAACAGAATCTATATCTGCATAGAGAATGAAAACCATGTTTTTTGTTCTTGATTTCTTTACCCGATTCCAACATGCCGTTTTGCAGTAGGCAAAAAGAGAGTACATTTTTTGTAAGATCTTGTCTTTTAAAATTAAATTTAATCATATTAGTTTTATATATTAGTTTGCACTCTCTCATCTCGAGAGGAAGTATATTCATTGCAAACCTGCGTAATAGTTGGCCTACAGACTCTTACCAAAAAAGGAAATATATTACGCACATCTTGCGTATATCTGAGTATCCTTATTTTCGGCTTATGCGTGGAATCCTTCTTTAAAATGTTAAATATTGCCTGTAGTTAATTGCACGTGTGTAAATAAAGCTGTTTGTTCTCAAATTGTGTATCAAGTCTCAACCCAACCACACCCAGTTACAATCAGCTGCACACTACAACTACTACAACTTCATTTAAGAAATTAGAAGCATTGGTTTCTTAAGAGTGGTAAGTTACTGTAATACCCACCCCTTTTTAATTCCCTAAAACCATTTTAAAATCCATCTTTCATCTTCGCCAAATCTTAGCGAGGAAAGAATCGCCAACATTACACATAACATACATCTCCTTACCTCTGGTTTAAAAGATTTCGCCAATAAAATGTGCTAAAAATAAAAAGTTCCTTTTTCAAATCGCCTTTCTATTATTTCACCGCCTTTCAGAATTAAGTATGAGGATGAAAGGAAAACAACATTTATTTTCTTTTTGGCAGTCCTTTATCGAAACGAGCGCCAAAGAGACGATATTTCAAGACGATCCGGCAATTAGAAGATGGATTTTGTGAGACGCAGAAAGTGTCGTTTAGTATCAGCTTCGATGCCTACTTCGAGACCATTTTAATCATAGATATTGCCTTCCAAATAATGAACAGATAGAACTCCAGAAAAGAACAGCTTTGTAGAAGCAAAGATGGAATATATTTTATTCGGATTCAGACAAAATCGATTTATTTTGGTCGTAACGGGACTTTTTTTTGATGTTTTTCTTCCGAGAATTTTCTTTATCACCTTTATTTATTTATTTATTTTTGCAGATTATTTGGTTATTTTTTACGGATATCATTGCGTCGGTGAATTTTTGTTGCTAGAGTCCGGGAAATTCTTTCGCAGCGGTAAACATAATCTATATCTGCATAGAGAATTAAAACCATGTTTTATGTACTAGATTTCTTTACCCTATGACATTTCGTAGTAGGTAAAACTACAGTTGATTTTTTTACAAGATTTTGCCTCTTAAAATGATATTTAAATATATAATAATATATTATTTCAAAAATATGAAAAAATTATTCTTTAAACTGGAAAAATTTATTTAAATATTTAGAGATAGAGATTTTCAAAGTTCTTCAATTTAGTAGTAAACTTCTATATTAGAGTAGCATTTAATAAAAATTAAATAACATTTAATAGCATATAGTTTCTTTTTTGGAGAATAATAATTCAGTTAATCCTCATAATTTTTCTTCTTCTGTGGCCTGATGGCAAATTAGCTAGCGCTCTGGCCTTTATTACATTCTAAAGTTTCGAATCCTGGCGGTGGCATGAATGTTTGTTAGTGGTTCGGAATCCACGTTAAACTGTAGGCCCCGGTCGCAATAGGCCAAAGTGTGCAGAAAAGGACTGTAGAGCGACAAAGCAAACCAATTATCAACAAAACCACACGCAGTTATAATTAAACTGCACAATTGACAACACTAAAACTTTATTTAAACAACTAGAAGCATTGGCTTCGTAACAGTGATCTGCTACTGTAATTCCCGCCCTTATTTAATACTGTCCCCTTATATAATTCCCTAAAACCACTTTAAAAACCATCATATATCTTCGCCAAATCTTGGCAAGAAAAAAAAAAAATCGCCAACCTCACACATAACACACGTCCTACTGGTTAAAAGATTTCGCCAATAAAATGTGCCAAAAATAAAAAGTTCCTTTTTCAAATAGCCTTTCAGAATTAAGTATGAGGACGTAAGGAAATCAACATTTATTTTCTTTTTGGCAGTCCTTTATCGAAATGAGCGCCAAAAAGACGATATTTCAAGACGATCCGGCAATTAGAAGATGGATTTGGCGAGACTCGGAAAGTGTCGCTTACTATCAGCTTCGAAGCCTACTTCGAGACCATTTTAATCATAGATATTGCCTTCCAAATAATGAAGAGATAGAAATGTACAGTTTTGTAGACGCGAAACTGGAATATATTTTATTTGGATTCAGACGAAATCGATTTATTTCGGTCGTAACGGAACTTTTTTCGATGTTTTTCTTCTGAGAATTTTCTTTATCACCTTTACTTACTTATTTATTTACTTTTTGCAGATTATTTGGTTATTTTTTACGGATATCATTGCGTCGGTGAATGTTTGTTGCTACAGTCTGGGAAATTCTTTCGTAGTAGTAAATAGAATCTATATCTGCATAGGGAATGAAATTCATGTTTTGTGTTCTAGATTTCTTTACTTGATTCCAACATGTCCTATTGCAGTAGGCAAAAAGAGAGTAGATTTTTTTACAAAATCTTGTGTTTTAAAATTGAATTTAAAGATACGACTATATATTAGTTTGTACTCTCTCATCTCGAAAGGAAATTTATTCAATGCAACCTTGCTTAATAGTTGGTCTACAGATTCTCATCAGGAGAGGAAGTATATTACTCGCATCTTGCGCGTACCTGAGTATCTTTATTTTTTATTTATTTCTGGAATCCTTCTTTAAATGTCTTAAATATTGTCTGTAGTTAATTGTAAATATGTAAATAAAGTTGTGACTTCTCAAGCATGTGTCTTAATCTCAACACAACCACACCCAGTTACAATCCATATGAACATTGAAACTTCAGCGACACTACAACTGCTACACTACAACACTACTCATTGTAAAACTACAACACTACTATTCATTACAATTATAACTATAACCTCATTTAAACAACTGGAAGCATTGGTTTCTTAAGAGTGGCAAGCTACTGTAATTCCCGCCCTCATTTAATACTGCCCCCTATTTAATTCTTTAAAACCATTTTAAAAACCATCATATATTTTCGCCAAATCTTGGCAAGAAAAAAAATCGCCAACCTCACACATATCATATATCCCCTCCCTATTGGTTAAAAGATTTCGCCAATAAAATGTGCCAAAAATAAAAAGTTCCTTTTTCAAATCGCCTTTCAGAATTAAGTATGAGGATGAAAGGAAAGAACATTTATTTTCTTTTTTGGCAGTCCTTTATCGAAATGAGCGCCAAAAAGACGATATTTCAAGACGATCCGGCAATTAGAAGATGGATTTTTGTGAGACGCAGAAAGTGTCGCTTATTATCAGTTTCGAAGCCTACTTCTAGACCATTTTAATCATACATATTGCCTTCCAAATAATGAAGAGATAGAGTCCAGAAAAAGAACAGTTTTGTAGACGAAAAACTGGAATATATTTTATTCGGATTCAAACAAAATCGATTTATTTTGGTCGTAACGGGACTTTTTTCGACGTTTTTCTTCCGAGAATTTTATTTATCTCCTTTATTTATTTATTTTTTGCAGATTATTTGGTATTTTTTACGGATATCATTGCGAATTTGTGTTGCTAGAGTCTTGGAAATTCTTCCGTGGAAGTAAATAGAATCTATATCTGCACAGAGAATGAAAACCATGTTTTTATGTACTGGATTTTTTTACATGATGCCATTTCGTAGTAAGTAAAAATACAATAGTTTGTCTTCCAAATTTTAATTTAAAGATATAATAATATATTATTTAGCAAATATGAAATATTCATTCTTTAATCTGGACGCAATAGTACATATTTGTGTATTATTTTTAAATGAAATATTTACAGTTTTTTTAAAGTCCTTTAATTTATCAATAGACTTCTTTATTAGAGTAATATCAATTTATGCTTTCAATAAAAATAAAATACCAATAAAATCATATAGTTTTAATTTTTGGTGATAGTTAATTCTATTAATCCTCATAATTCTTCTTTTTCTTCTATGTCGCAACAGTCCTATTGTGGGGCAAGCCGTCTGCCTACTGGCTGATTTCCAGGCAGTAGATGTTTTCTATTTACTTGGTAGGGTTGTCAGCCCTACTCCTAACACTCTACAATCATGTTAGACCGGGACCTGGGGTTTAAAGTGGATTCATTTACTACTACAAACATCCATGACACCGCCGAGACTCAAACCCGAAATATGTGGTACAAGCAGCCAAAATCGTATCCACTCGGCCATCAGGCCACTACTTCATTTAAACTAGAAGCATTGGTATAGTGTTAAGCTATTGTAATTCCGACCCTTTTTTAATACTGCCGCCTATTTAATTTCCTAAGACCATTTTAAAAACTGTCATATATCTTCGCCACATCTTGGCAAGAAAAAAAAAAAAAATCGCCAAACCTCACACATAACACACATTCCCTCCCATCTAGTTTAAAGGATTTCGCCAATAAAATGCGCCAAAAATAAAAAGTTCTTTTTCAAATCGCCTTTTAATTATTTCACCGCCTTTCAGAATTAAGTATGAGGATGAAAGGAAAACAACATTTATTTTCTTTTTGGCAGTCCTTTATCGAAATGAGCGCCAAAAAGACGATACAACACTACAACTTCAAGTACAATACAATTACTATAACACTACTACACACTACAACATAACTACTACACACGACAACATAACTACAACACATTACAACTTCATTTAAACAACTATAAACATTGGTTTCTTAAGAATGGTAGGCTACTATAATTCGCACCCTTATTTAATAATAGAGAGTTTTTGCATACCGTACGTTAGTTACCGTAGGACGTCCGTTAGCTTTTTCTCCCTAGCGCGCATGTTCAGTTTCCTATGAGCATGCGCGCTAGGGAGAAAAAGCTAACGGACGTCCTACGGTAACTAACGTACGGTATGCAAAAATTCTCTAACGTCCCTCATTTAATTCCGTAAAATTATTTTAAAAACCATGACATATCTTCGCCAAATCTTGGAAAAAAAATCGCCAACCTCACACACAAAAATACATACCTTTCCCTCTGGTTTAAAAGATTTCGCCAATAAACGGTGTCAATAATAAAAAGTTCCCTTTTCTAGTGCTTTTCAATTATTTCACAGCCTTCAGAATTAAGTAAGAAAATGAAAGAAAATCAACAATTATTTTCTTTTTGGCACTTCTATATCGAAATGAGCTACCCAGGAGGTGTGTGTAGCTTGAAGATAAGCTACGGACACAGATTAACAGTACCTCCGCAACGCTCTACGATCATACTAGACCAGGACCTACAGTTTAAAGTGGATTCCGAACCACTACAAACATCCATGGCGCTGCCGGTACTTGACCCTGAAACCTGTGGGACCGAGCGCTAGAGCACTAGCCACTCGACCTTTCAGGCCCGCATATTAGAGTACTATTAATGCATGCATTCAATAAAACGAAAATACCACTAAAAGCTTATTTTTGATGATAGCCAATTCGTTTAATTCTCGTGATTCTTCTTCTTCTTCTTATACAATGGCGTAACAGCGCTATTATGGAACAAGGCTTTCTGCCTATGGACAGATTTCTAGTCGGTATATGTTTTCTATTAACAGGATAGGGTTGCCAGCGCTGCTCACAAAGCTCTACAATCGAGTGACAGTGCTATCGGTGCATCGTTAGACTGTGACCAGCGGTGTAAAGTGGATTCCGGACTACTAGAAACATCGATGGCATAACCGGGGCTCGAGCTCGAAACCTGTGGGGCGGAGCGCCAGAGCTACTTCATTTAAACAAGAAGGATTGGTTTCTTAACTGTGTTAAGCTACTGTATTTCCCATACTTATTTAATACTGTCCCCCATTTAATTTACAAAAGCCATTTTAAAAACCATCATCTCTCGCCAAATCTTGGCGAGGAGAAAAAAAAATTGCCAACCTCACACATAACATACATCTCCTCCCCTCTGGTTAAAAAGATTTCGCCTATAAAATGTGCCAAAAATAAAAACGTCCTTTTTCAAATCGTCTTGAAAACAACACTTATTTTCTTTTTTGGCAGTCCTTTATCGAAATGAGCGCCAAAAAGACGATATTTCAAGACGATCCGCCAATTAGAAGATGGAATTTTGTGAGACGCAGAAAGTGTCGCTTATTATCAGCTTCTAAGCCTACTTCGAGACCATTTTAATCATAGATATTGCCTTCCAAATAATGAAGAAATAGAGGCCAAAGAAAAGAACAGTTTTGTAGACGCAAAACTGGAATATATTTTATTCGGATTCAGACAAAATCGATTTATTTTGGTCGTAACGGGACTTTTTTCGACGGTTTCCTTCCGAGAATTTTCTTTATCACCTTTATTTATTTTTTATTTTTGTAGATTATTCGGTTATTTTTTCGGATATCATTGAGTTTGTGAATTTTTGTTGCTGGAGTCTGGGAAATTCTTTCGCAACAGTATATAGAATCTATATCTGCATAGAGTATACAAATCATGTTTTATGATCTAGATATCTTTACCCGGTAGCAACATGTCCTTTTGTAGTAGGTAAAAAAAGAATAGATTTTTCGCAAGATTTTGTCTATTAAAATTAAATTTAAAGATATGATTATGTATTAGAGTGTACTCTCTCATGTCAATGTTAATTTTCTTAAGAGTTGGCCTAAAGACTCTCATCCGGATAGGAAGTACTGCGTAACAAGCGCTTCTGCTTAGTTTATAAATTTTCATCTGGAGGGAAAATATATTCAATGCAACTTTGATTAATAATTGGCTTACAGACTCTCACTAGGAAAGAAGGTATATTACGCGCATCTTGAGCGTACTTGAGTATATTTAATTTCGACTTATTCGTGGAATCCCTCTTTAAATGTGTTAAATAATGTCTGTAGTTAATTGTACGTAATACGTAATAAAGCTGTGAGTTCTCAAACCTGTGTCTCAAATCTCAACAAAACCACAACCAGTTACAATCCAGCTGCGCTCTAGAACTTCAATTACATTACGCACTACAACTACTATACGACTCACTAGAACTTCAACGACACTACAATTACTACACTACTCACTACAACTTCAACGTCACTACAACTACTACACTACTAATCACAACAACTTCCTTTAAGCAACTAGAAGTACTGGTTACTTAACAGTGATAAGCTACTGAGATTCCCCCCCCGGCCCAATTTAATTCTATAAACCATTTTAAAAACCATCCTATATCTTCGCCAAATCTTGGCGAGGAAAAAAAATACAAATCGCCAACCTCACACATAACATACACGTGCCAAAAATAAAAAAGTTCCTTTTTCAAATCGCCTTTCAATCATTTCACTGCCTTCAGAATTAAGTATGAGGACGTAGGGAAAACAACATTTATTTTCTTTTTGGCAGTCCTTTATCGAAATGAGCGCCAAAAAGACGGTATTTCAAGACGATCCGGCAATTAGAAGATGGATTTTGTGAGACGCAGAAAGTGTCGCTTATTATCAGCTTCGAAGCCTACTTCGAGACCATTTTAATCATAGATATTGCCTTCCAAATAATGAAGAGATAGAGCTCTAGAAAGTAACAGTTTTGTAGACGCAAAACTGGAATATATTTTATTCGGATTCAGACAAAATCGATTTATTTTGGTCGTAACGGGACTTTTTTCAACGTTTTTCTTCCGAGAATTTTCTTTATCACCTTTATTTAATTATTTATTTTAGAAGATTATTGGGTTATTTTTTACGGATATCTTTACGTTGGTGAATTTTTGTTGCTAGAGTCTGGCAATTTCTTTCGCAACAGTTAATAGAATCTATATCTGCATAGCAAATGAAAAGCGTATTTCATGTTCTAAGTTTCTTCACCCTATGTCATTTCGTAGTTGACAAAAATGCATTTGATTTTGTACAGGATCTTGTCTTTTAAAATTTATTTTAAAGGTATGATGATATATTATTTGGAAAATATGAAAATGTACTCCTTAGAATAGACGGGATGGTACGTATTTATTTATTAAGATAAAGGTAATATATTTAGAATTTTTTTAAAGTTTTTTAATTTAATAAAAATTTCTATATTAAAGTAACATTCATTTATGCATTCAATACAATGAAAAACTACTAAAAGCATATTGTTTTATTTTGGGGGATAGCTAATTCATGTAATTCTCATAATTCTTCTTCTTCAATGCCACAACAGCCCTATTGTGGGCCACGACCTTCTGCTTGATTTAGTTTAGTTTGTCGCTCTACAGTCATTTTGTGCTCACTTTAGGATAATTAGACCTGAACCTACAGTTTAGCATGGATTCCGAATCACTAACAACCATCCAAGGGCGTCTGCTTGAATTGGTTTGTCACAATACAGTCATTTTGTGCTCTCTTTAGGATAATTAGATCTGAACCTACAGTTTAGCATGGATTTCGAATCACTAACAAACATCCAAGGGCGTCTGCTTGAATTGGTTTGTCGCTCTACAGTCATTTTGTGCTCACTTTAGGATAATTAGACCTAAACCTACAGTTTAGCATGGATTCCGAATCACTAACAAACATCCAAGGGCGTCTGCTTAAATTGGTTTGTCGCTCTACAGTCATTTTGTGCTCTCTTTAGGATAATTAGACCTGAACCTACAGTTTAGCATGGATTCCGAATCACTAACAAACATCCAAGGGCATCTGCTTGAATTGGTTTGTCGCTCTACAGTCATTTTGTGCTCACTTTAGGATAATTAGACCTGAACCTACAGTTTAGCATGGATTCCGAATCACTAACAAACATCCAAGGGCGTCTGCTTGAATTGGTTTGTCGCTCTACAGTCATTTTGAGCTCACTTTAGGATAATTAGACCTGAACCTACAGTTTAGCATGGATTCCGAATCAATAACAAACATCCAAGGGCGTCTGCTTGAATTGGTATGTCGCTCTACAGTCATTTTGTGTTCACTTTAGGATAATTAGACCTGTACCTACAGTTTAGCATGGATTTCGAATCACTAACAAACATCCAAGGGCGTCTGCTTGAATTGGTATGTCGCTCTACAGTCATTTTGTGCTCACTTTAGGATAATTAGACCTGAACCTACAGTTTAGCATGGATTCCGAATCACTAACAAACATCCAAGGGCGTCTGCTTGAATTGGTTTGTCGCTCTACAGTCATTTTGTGCTCACTTTAGGATAATTAGACCTGAACCTACAGTTTAGCATGGATTCCGAATCACTAACAAACATCCAAGGGCGTCTGCTTGAATTGGTATGTCGCTCTACAGTCATTTTGTGCTCACTTTAGGATAATTAGACCTGTACCTACAGTTTAGCATGGATTTCGAATCACTAACAAACATCCAAGGGCGTCTGCTTGAATTGGTATGTCGCTCTACAGTCATTTTGTGCTCACTTTAGGATAATTAGACCTGAACCTACAGTTTAGCATGGATTCCGAATCACTAACAAACATCCAAGGGCGTTTGCTTGAATTGGTATGTCGCTCTACAGTCATTTTGTGCTCACTTTAGGATAATTAGACATGAACCTACAGTTTAGCATGGATTCCGAATCACTAACAAACATCCAAGGGCGTCTGCTTGAATTGGTATGTCACTCTACAGTCATTTTGTGCTCACTTTAGGATAATTAGACCTGAACCTACAGTTTAGCATGGATTCCGAATCACTAACAAACATCCAAGGGCGTCTGCTTGAATTGGTATGTCGCTCTACAGTCATTTTGTGTTCACTTTAGGATAATTAGACCTGTACCTACAGTTCAGCATGGATTTCGAATCACTAACAAACATCCAAGGGCGTCTGCTTGAATTGGTATGTCGCTCTACAGTCATTTTGTGCTCACTTTAGGATAATTAGACCTGAACCTACAGTTTAGCATGGATTCCGAATCACTAACAAACATCCAAGGGCGTCTGCTTGAATTGGTATGTCGCTCTACAGTCATTTTGTGCTCACTTTAGGATAATTAGACCTGAACCTACAGTTTAACGTGGATTCTGAACAAGTAACAACCATCCGCCTGACTATTGGCAGATTTCGATACAAAAAGTTTTCTTCTTTACGAGGTAGGGTTATCAGCCCTATGCCCATTGTACAGTCATATTGGAACTGGAATCTACGGTTTAAAGTGGAATCAGAACTATTACAAACATCCATGGCACCGTTGGGACTTGAACCGGAAACCTGTGGCACCGAGAGCCATAGTGTGAGCCATTCGGTCATCAGGACCCATGAAAAATTATAGATAATAAAAATATAGATAACAAATTTATTACTGTATTTTTCTATTGTTTCACTTCACGAAGACGTATTTTAAGGGAAGGCCCACTTTGAAAGTTATAATTTGAGCAATTTTTTCTTATAAATCACAATTCAGATTGGTAGATACCACAAATATTTAAATTTTTGTTTTAGTTAATATTTAAAGTCGATTCTGAACCATCACAACCATCCACGGCACCGTCGGGACTCGAACTCGAGAACTGTGGCATCGAGAGCCAGAGCATCAGTCACTCTTCCATCACGTTCCATGAAAAATTATATATCAAAGAAAGGCACACTTTCAAAGTTATAATTCGTGAACATACGTGAATTTTTTACTTTAACTAATATAAAAATAAAATGAGTACGGAAATTAAAAAAAGTCAATAAATAGAATTTTAAAACTAATTAAATCCTCAGAAAATCGAATCGTCCGGAAGGAAGGGGGAGGGTTCCCAATCGAGTCTATGCTGCGTTGAACCAGCAGCCACTTGAGAAGGTCGCACGAGGATTGTTTTTTGCTCTTTGTGAAATTAACGAGTTGGAAGGTTAAAAACGTCGTCTGTGTTTTGGTTTTGCTTTTCGTCTGCGCTTAAAAAGGGCAAAGTGAACGTTCAAGGTTGAGGCAATAAAAATTCGAAATGAATCGAGTTGTTTTGGAGTGAATGTCGCAGTGGCAGGTGACAGACAATACGCCAATTGTAAGATGACGTGTATTGTTTTGACGTCTTTCCCTTTTACGTCAACTGTTTAGCAGACAGCAAATTTATAGGGCACGGATGCAGATGTCTTAAGTGGGGACAACACTTGATGAAATATGCATTTGTACTTTACGAAATATTGTTGATTATTCTTCAGATTTATAAAAGGGAACTTTTTTTTTTTCTTTCTAATGCAGCTGGCAACATATACATCTTGGTCTTGGATGCCTTAAGGCAAGTGCTGCACAGACATTACTCACTTTGCATTACCCAGGAGGCGCGTGTAACTTGGAGATAAGCCACGGACGCGGTGTAACAATGCGCCCGCAACGCTCTACGATCCTATTAGGACCGGGACCTACGGTTTAAAGTGGATTCCGAACCCTACAAACATCCATGGCACCACCGGGACTCGAACCTGAAACCTGTGGTACCGAGCGCCAGAGCGCTAGCCACTCGGCCATTCAGGCCCTTATAATAGGGAACTTTATAATAGGATATACCATTATAATAGGGAACATGGTCTAATTAGAGCAGGGGTGACCAATCCAATTGATCTCGTGGGCCACTTTGAAAATGCACTATAACTCCGCGGGTCGCATATAAAATTATACATCCCCATATTAAATTTAGAACCACTATAGACATTTTTTAGAGTGAAAAATTGGAACTGAATAATATAATATCTCGTTAGGTTTCTTCTATTAGCTCATACTCTCCCTATATATATATCTTGTTCAAATTTTCAATTGTTCATAAAATACTTTTTATTCATCCACTCAAGTTCAAATATATATTTTTTGAACTTGTAGTGAATGACACTGGATGTTAATACAGTATTTTCAAATATTAATTCAGTAATTAAATTTAATTAATTAATTTTAGTTTTTTTTAGATTTAAGTTGCATATATGTACCAATAGCTGGCGCCAGATAAACTTAAAAAAATGAATGAAAATTATTTATAAAGAACTTTCTGCAATAGAGTGAAAAAAAATGTAGGAATTGACTTAAATTTTTTTTTTTTATATTACTTGTTACTTTACGAAATATAGTTGATTATTTTTTCAGATTTTGATGTACATTAAAATAGGGAACATGGTCTAATTAGAGCAGGGGTGACCAACACAAATAATCTTCCAGGTCGCTTTGAAAATGCACTATAACTCCGCTGGCCGCATATAAAATTATATACCCCTGTTAGATTTAGAACCACTATAAACATTTTTTTGGAATGAAAAATTGCATAAATGAGTTATTATTTTTGTGTTCGCAACAACATAGTTTCCTGAGTTTTTTTAATTCAGTAAAATTTTTCTTCAATGCCTACAGGAAATTTTTATTTTCCAACGAAATTTGATTCCGATTACAAAAATCAATCGGCACATTACCAAACACACATAAGAGAGTTTTTTTCTTTTTATTCAACTCCTTCTATTAGCTCACACTCTCCCTATGTATATCTTGTTCAAATTTTCAATCGTTCACAAAATACTTTTTATTCATCCACTCAAGTTCAAATACAATTTTTTTTGAACTTGTAGCGGATGACACTGGATGTTAATACAGATTTTTCAAATATTAATTCAGTAATTAAATTTAATTAATTCATTTTAGTTTAACTTAACTTAAAAAAATGAATGAAAATTACTTATAAAGGACTTTCCGCAATATTGTAGGAATATTGAAAAAAAAGTAGGAATTGACTGAAATTTTTTTTTTATTACTTGTTAAGATTTTGATATACCGTTAAAATAGGGAACATGGTCCAATTAGACCCGAGGTGACTAACCCAAATGATCTTGTGGACCACTTTGGAAATGCATCCTAACTCTGCGGGTAGCATATAAAATTATATATCCCTTGTATTAGATTTAGAATCACTATAGACATTTTTTGGAGTGAGAAATTGACGACTTAACTTAATGAGTTGTTATTATTGTTTTTACTATTATTCTTAACATGTAAACATAGACACTGTAATAATAATGATGCTAAACGCGCATTGTAAAGAAATATATAGCACTAAAAATGAAATATAAAAAAATATATTAATATAAATGAAATAAAAAAAATGAAATCATTAAAAACTATTTATTTTACTAGTGCGATATTTGTTTCTCTACTCTTTCACTTAGCTTTTGCAAATCGATTTCAATTTGGGTATTTGTACAGCGTAATGGGTGTTGCAGGTTAGCGTCCGTTATGTTTGAGCGTGTTATATGATTGGTTAATTCCATTTTCGATTTTTTGTGCCAGATTTCTCAAACGGGACAATTTATCTATACATCTGTCATATATATCATATATTATGTTTTATATTATCAATGTCTGGCAATATCTGTCATAAATTTGCAAGGATATTATTTTAAAATCAAAGTTTTAAATTTTTTCTTATAATTTCGACAGTTAACTTTGGATTATAATGATGCACACATAATGTATTTTTTTAATGCATTGGTTTTCACTACTTTCGCCATTATAAAATAAATATATTTTGTAAAAGTGGCCACCCCTGGTTTAACAGACGGAGAGCAAACCACAAATTTATAGCACACGGATGCAGATGTCTTAAGTGGGGACCACACTTCATGTAATATGCATTTTTACTTTACATAATGTAGTTGATAATAAATAGTTGATTACTTGACTTACTAAGTATACTTAGTTGATTATTTTTCAGATTTTGAGGCTCTATTAAAATAGGGAACATGGTCCAACTAGAGTTTGACGAAAAATGAGATACTTAATATTTGAACAATATTTTTTGACGTGTTCTATTTTATTGCAGACTGGAAAATAAGATCTTTTATAAATAATTTGCTACTTGAATGCTGTAACACCATAAACGTAATTTTTTATACGATATTTAATGTCAAAAACATGCTATATTTTAAAATTGCACTGAATAAATTAGATGTTGTTATTAATTAATATATTAAAATTCGTCAAATAAAATGCTTTAAGTACATTAAAGCCTACTTCCATTGTAGCTGAAAGTGCCTTGGCAAAATCCAAAATTAGGATTCCTTTTAAGATCAGAACTAAATACCAAATTACAGAACTCCGAGCTGGCAGCCAATATAGCCAATATTATTCGGGAGAACCATGATATTTTATTGCCTTGTATTCTTCAGAGGATACGACAAAAACAACATTAAAATGCGTAATTTTGTTCCAATAAACGCAGATTTATGAACAAGCAATTTGCAAGCAATTGCAAACAATTTGCAGACAAAGATAATATCGATCTTCAACAATATTTCTAATAAAATATTAAATACACTTTGACTGACCTTGGCATTCAGTGAAAAAGTCGAAGTTGAGAAACAAATAAGTAAATGGCTTAAAGACTGATGTAAAGTCTCGGCCTATTCTAGATCTATAGCGGCTTCAAAACGAGTGCCACTTTCAGGTTCACGGGAACGCTAATTTTTATTTACAAGCATTATATATATATATATATATGCAGAACTCTGGGTTATAACAAATTATTATTTACAAAAGAATGAAAATTAAAGATATAATTTGATTCACAAGTGAAGTTCAGTCCAAGGACGGAGATTGTCAATGTTCTCGAGTCAACAACGAATCTAATGCACCCGATTTGCAGCAGACCATCATTATCACACGGTGTGATACACGAAACTACAAGGGGCTCACTTTGTAAATAGGGGGAATTTTTGCCGGCCTGTCCAATCACTTCAGAGAAAAAGTTAAATTTCTCGTCGACTCGTAGCAGCAGACTTTTTCAACCCTTTGCTACCATTGAAGGATACTATTAAGTTATGCCTTTAAAATTTAATTTTACCATTAATTCTTATAAATTTTTTTGGTGAGTACGGAAGGGATACAAGTTATCTCTCTATCAAATCCCACACCTGATCGATAGCATTCACAACAGAGTTAGCAAGAGTTGGATCTTTCTTCGTTTCAAGGAAGTTATCTATTAGGCCAGCATAGTAAGAAACAGTGTTAGCATCCATGAATATGAAGTCCGAACAAACAGCACCTCAAAACAAGCGAACATAAGGTTCAAGAACTTTGTCTGTGTATCTTTCACCAGTCACAGAGATTATGTCAAAGGTACGGAGGTCGTGCACCCGTCCATCATGATACCTTCTCACACCATGACTCCGCCATGACGGAAATGATGCATATCCGTGATGTCTTCCGGGAGAAAACGAGTGCCACGTTCTTCCCATATCTTTATTCGACGAGAATCAGTATTCACTCAAAAGCGGGTTTCGTTACTGAACATCACGCTGTCCCACTGTTTCAAACTCCAGTGTTGTTCTAAACTCCATTACAAACGGGCGCGTTTATGCGCAGGCTTGAGGGAAATGCAAACAGCTAACCGTCTGGCAAAGCGTTCAACCTGATCTAATCTCCTGTACACAATTTGTCTAAAACTTACGGCTTCTGTGGCTTGGTTTTGCTTGCCACTCTACTGTCAAATTTTACACACTTTAGGCTAATTAGACAGGGGCCTATAGTTTAACGTGGATCCCAACCACTAACAAACATCCATTCTATCGCCCGGATTTGAACCTGAAACCTGTGGTACCAAAGGCCAGGATGCTAGTCAATTGGCCCTCAGGCTACCGGCTTCTGTATCAGATGTGAGCGTTGAATCCAGTTCTCTGGAACAAATGTCCTCTGAAGTTTCTCAATTATTTACAGATACATGTCTTGAAGAAAAGTTGCGACTCTTGGCTGCAACGATGTTTACATCACCCGCACATTGAAACCTCTGCCACAGTCTTGGCGGCCTGATGGCCAAATAGCTGGTCATTGGTACCACAGGTTTAAGGTTGGATGTTTGATAGTGGTTCGGAATCCACTTTAAACTATAGGTCCCCACCTGTTTACCCCTCGTTTGCACAAAATGACTGTAGAGCGACAAACAAAACCCAAACCTGCCACAATCTTGAGAGCACAAGCTGAGGCACATTCAAAATTCTAGGTGCACGAGTTCGTGATCGCTCAGATTCTAGCATTTCAAAGATTCTTACCTTCACAAACATATCCATCTAGTGTTTTTGTGCCATCAATATTCCTGTTTCATCGTTAATAATGTTCATTCGCACATCAATTGCAGGAAACCTGTATGAACGTCTATGCCGCATTCTCCGCATTCCAATTTATGCAAGTGTTTTGTCGATGTGAGTGATGACGTCGACTGAAATGCATCGCCAGTGATGATTGACTGAACACGTAGACTGAAAATTGTTTTGAAATTATCTTGAAAATCGTTTACATTTCTCGCATTTTGAAACCTCTGCCAACAATTTTGAGATCACACCCTGATGCACATTCAGAATTCGAGATGCATGAGTTTGTGATCGTCCATATTCCAGTATTCCAAAGATTCTTCCATTTACAAACATGTCTTTTGATGTCTTCGTGCCTTCAATTGTTCTTTTTCATCGTTAACAACGTTCATCCGCACATCAATTGCGCAAAACCTGTCCCGAAAGTCTATGCCGCGTGAGCCTGGTTTCTTCGTGTTCAGATGTGCACAGGTGTTGTGCACATGATGACATCGACTAAAACGTTTTGCATAGATACAATGTTTCGCTTTCAATAACTGATAATCCACAAGCGTAAATGTATAATTTTACCAATATTTAATCACATTTTTTCGCATTTTACGAATTATGCTTGATTTTTGAATGCCAATATTGTACACTAATGTACAAAATTGTACAAAATGTACACTATTAGAGAATAATCGATTAATAATTTTTTTCTTTTAAAGCGCATAAACAACCTTATAAAAGTTTTCAATCTTTGTTTTGTGGATAAAATAAACAAAAAAGATTAGCATTAAATTAAAAATAATGAAAATGGTGCGATATAATATTGCAAAAATACATGGTAAAAAACAAAAAAACTTCCATTAATATGAATTTTAAGTCTTTAAATGGACAATTAGTAACAAATGAAACAGAAGATCAAAAAATTTATAGCTTTTAATTATTTGAATATTTTAAATAGTTAAATATAATTATAGCAGGATTGAATAACTTCGATAGATTATTTGAAATATATGATTTAATAATTAAAACAACAACAGTAAAATATATTATAGCAACTCGTTTATTTAATTCAATTTAATTAATCTCTTTTTGTTGTCCTGACTTATAATTAACAAATTCAATTATTGCACAAACCCTATTAACCTTGTATTTTTACATTTTCTGATAACAAACAATTCTTGCCTTTCTAGAATTAACAGTTGCTTTAACATTTCTTCCTTGACTTCCTTCATTTCCCACGCTCTACAATCTACTAAACAAAACAATTTTGATCACGTGTTTTATTAACCACTCGGTTTGATTGTTAGGCGTCTTTTAACTTTCGCCCCACTTTTTTCCTGAGCTAGACAACAACTCCCTTTAAGCTTTTCAATAACCCTTTGCAGCAGCCTCTGGATTTACTATATACAGGATGATTATAATTAAAGTCCCGCTAATTAAATGCTGTAAAAAAAGAACCACCCCTCACAATGAGTTCAAATTTAAACGGAAGATACTAGAAGAACTTGAACGGTACGGCATCCAAAAAAAGTTGCAAAGTGTATTAATAGATGGTGCTGTAAGTGGCATAAAGAAAGGGAATTCGGCTGCCAGTGATATTTTGAATCGAAATGCTGGCATGAGTTGCACATGAAACCAACTGTAGTGTTCAATGTGCTTGATTGTTTCGGTGTTTTGACGGGAAAAATGACATCCAAGTCATTCGACATTTGTGACATTGTTAGGGAAAGCCCATCTACCACGCCAAGGACATACCAAATTGGATCGGAAAAATCAGTGGAACTTTTTTTTTGATTTTTTTTTTGATGCCATACCATTTTCCCCTTCAAATATATTCAGTTCAAATTATAACTCATTGTGACGAGTGGTTCACTCCTTTAAATATAATCACCCTGTATATGTCCACGGCAAGAAAAAAAAACTGTCAGTAAATTTTTTAAGCAAAAGAGTATTAAAAAAATAAGGGAAGACGCAATACTCTGGTTTATGCCGTTATTCTAACATGTAAATACGTTTATGTGTCTCATTTGGAGGGGGAATAAGTCGAATTAAGGTATGATACATGAAATAATTTAAGGAATGAATTAATGGTGTAGATATACATTGAAACTCAACGATTATCATATACATTGGTCCTCTTAGAATAAACATCCATATACAGCTAACATCCCTACAGCTAAAATATACTCCACGTCACTTATATTGGCTAAATGACGTCACTCGCAATCGGCGCGATTGATTCGTCGAGTACGAGCGGCGCAATAATCGTCATACCCGCTAATCTTCGACCCCAGACCCTGTACTCATGTTTTCTGGTTGAATATGACTTTTTATATTTGTCTTGAGTTCTTCTACATTCTATAATAAGTTTGATCGAATTTTACTTTCACTTTCGTCCCATATAAGCCGACGTCATAAAACGACACCAAAGATTTCCCTTATTTTTATATTTCACCATAATACATTTTGTTTAACTGGGAATTTTATTGTTATATTTAGTTATATCTCGCCAAGACCTTCCAAAGGAATCTTTGATTACTCCCATATCTCGATCTCGAGATATAACAGCGGGAATTGAGCACGCTATCCTAGCCTCCAACTCCCCATTACATCGACTACCGCTCCACACTCCCATTTCCACCTTCCCACAAGAATCTTTCAACATTCCGGTATATGACGATAAATTTATATTTTCTAAATTATGTATATTTTTAAAGTTCTTAACACTTCAAACTGGACATGATAATGTAAAGTTCTTATTCTGAACCGCCTACCCATACCGATTTACCGATTTTATAGATATTTTTACTTAAAAAATGCTTTACAGTAACGAAAAAAACCCAATAACAATAAACAAATATTTATAATAAAAATTGCAATCCAATTTTATTGGTACATGGTTTAATAGTGGTTTCATATTTCTCGCAATTGGAGTTTTTTCTGTGCGAATAATTTTGAATCCTACTGATACGAATCATCGTCATAAACGTCATCGTTACAAATTTCAATTAAAAGTTACTTCCTGATTATGATTTTTTTTTTTTTTTTTTTTTTTGCTAAACGTACAAATAAAAAAAACCCTGCAAATTTCTAAACTTCTAAATATATATATATATATATATATATATATATTTAGAATATATATATATATATATATATATATATATATTTAGAGAATATATATATATATATATATATATATATATTTAGAATATATATATATATATATATATATATTCTTCAATGGCGCAACAGCCCCATATCGGGCCAAGGCTGGCTATACTCTGGCAGAATTCGAGATAGGGGATGGTTTCTTTTTACGGGGTAGGGTTGTCAGGCTTACGCCCAACAATATGAAACCGGGATCTACGTTTTAAAGTAGATCCCGAACCACTGCAAGCATCCATGGCACCGACGGGACCCGAACCCGAAAGCTGTGTCATCAAGACCCAGAGCGCTAGTCATTCGGCCAACAGACCCCGCCTCCAAAATTACTAATACTTAATATTATATTAAGCATGCATTTTATATGATATAATATTCAAAATTTAATTGTAATATATGTTATATATTGCAATTAATGTTTATATTTAAAAATAAAACCATACTCCAACCCTCCCTTTATTTTTAAACGATTTGAAAAATGAAAAAATAAAAAATCATTTCAAGTAACCATTCCACACACTTCTGAATATGCATGCAAATAATTATTAGCCACCTGTAAAAAAACTAATCTGGATCAAGATCTGATACATCTGATCTGAGTGTCCTATTTCGGAGATCCGTGAGTAGAACACACCTCTCACAAATGAAATGAGTTCAAGACTGCGCAAAAGATACTACATTAAATGATTCTCCTTTACATGTAGCCAAAACTCATAATGATGTTTTGCATAAGGAACGAGTTCATTTTTGCATCGCCCTACATTCCACCTCCCCCCACTTTTTAATGAAAAAAAAAAAAAAAAGGAACAGTCCAAAAAGACCAACGATTAAACCTGTTTAGAGGCAAGTCTATTATGGTGCTTAGAGGTATATGATGATTGAACCTACACTCATCAAAACACAATGGACACTAAAGAGTGACCTACTAAATGGACAGCGGTTCTAATCTGAGGACACAACAGAGGTCAGTTTAAAAGGACGATTACGAAATAGGATGGAAATTAAGCCAAAGCTTACATCTATCAGTGATGTTTGATATTTGAAATGATTCGATAGAAAATGATAATTAATATAAATCTAAATAAGGGGTTCCACAATGTCACTTTGGATTATTATTTTATCCTTGTATTATATCATTAAAATCTGTTCAATTAGTTCTGGAGATAATTAATTCTAAGGTTAAATTCTATTAATTTTGAACAACAATATATAACTTATTCATATGTTTATTCAAAAGAAACTATAATTCCACCTAGCACTAAAAACTATTTTTAAGCTACACTGCTTCAGGAATAAATAAAAAGCATGATAAAGACACTCGAATATATTTAACTCAATCAGCAATCTGAACAAACGCAGAATTATGCTTGCTCCTTTTACTAGAAAATGTCTAGCTGTCAAGCACTCGACCCAATGTGGGTGGTCTGCAGGGAAACTATCAATTAGGCTGACAGTTTGCTTTGTGTTCATTTCCTTCATTTTTCACTTGTTGATATTGGAGTAACTAAACTTTTTAGATATGTTTAGTAGTAGCAGTAGTAGTAGTAGTAGTAGCCTAGTAGCTTATAGCTTGCAATTGTTAATTTTTCATACATTAGAATTTTTATTATGATAAGGTTCATTGAAATGAAAGTGCAGAATGATGTAGTGTTGTTTCTCATCTCACTTGGTCGGCATCTAGATCAAGTCCATGAACCCTCATGGATGGAGGGAAGGGGGAGCTTTTATTGTGATGGAGCTAGCGTAGGTAGAACTTTGACTTGAATCCGCCTCGCTGAAGAAGAAGGGTAGTGCTTTCAGGGAGGACTTTTTGGGGCAACAATCCCGCAATTGCGTATCGTATTGGGATAAAACTCTGGATGCTCCCACAAGGCAGTCCGACTCTCGAGGCGACATGCTGAACATGACAAACGTTATCGAGGCTCCTTATTTTTTGAAACAATGTCTACAGCAATGCAGCCAACGGACTGAACCGCAGACCTAATACTCACAAGCGGCGCACGCAACCACTGAGCTACGAGTCGGGCAGTAATGTAGTAAAACAAACTGATGCCTTGAGACTTCAGGGATAAATATACGAATTAGGAAATTCGAAGACTGACGGCTTTGCACTGAATGGTGTGTGATTATCTCAGACGGGAAGGAAATGATTTTTTTTTTGTCTTCAGCATGAAGAACGAAATGAAGTACGAAAATGGAGATAATTATACTTGCTCATCAATAGTCAATGGTCAGTTCGTGGCTTATATGCAACACGATGAAATAAAATAGTATACGAGTAAATGAAACACGATGTTAACAATTGTTCAACAATATAAAAAATTGCATTTAAATGTAAAAATTTTAATCATTATACAACTCATCATAATCATTAGTAGCGTAACAACCCTATGGTGGGCCAAGGTCATCTGCCTACTGGCGGATTTCGAGACAAGTTCGGTTTGGTTTCGTTGTCGCGCTCTACGGTCATCTTGTGCACATAAGGGATAAACAGACAGGGACCTACAGTTTAAAGTGAATTCCGAACCATTAACAAACATCCATGCCACTGCCAGGGTTCGAACCTGAAGCCTGGGATACCAAAGTCCAGAGTGCTAGTCATTCTGTCATCAGGCCTCCATTATACACCTAACATTTTAAAATACATTTAGTTATATGTAGAAATCATTGCAAGTTAAGGTATCTGTTTTTTTTTTCTTCTATATTAGTTATGAAATTTATGAGAACATTTTCAATTTATAAATACAGAAGAGATTTTAAATAAGAATTAAACAAATAATTGTCATTAAAAATTTGCACAATTCATTAATGCTATGCACATTTGTATATTCTTTAAAAACCCGCTAGTCTTGAAAATTAGGATGTAACTGATAGAAGTAAATGTATCAAGTGAGCGATCAAAAGAGGAATTTTTCAAGTGTTTCTCCACCAAGATCATGTCCAAAAGAGACAGAGCTATTTACACTGAGACACCAGCACTGGAGATTCGACAAATGATTGTGTCTATTCTGCCAACTACTGGTGAAAGAGTGTCTCGCAGGAGAGAGAAAAAAGACTACAGGAACATGGGAAAGTTTCCAAGAACAGAAAAAGCTTTCTCTTGCGACGATAAGTGCTATTTTAGCAACTATTTCTCTTTCATACGCTCCTTGGTATGCAATGGTTTTTTTTCATCACTGTTTTCATCTTTTTAATCTAATGTTCATCAATTGAAATAGAAAAATGAATATTATATATTTGCTATAATATTACATTTTATCAAGCTTCGTTTTTAATCCGGCTTTGCGCAAATGGTTTAAAACTGTTTTATGGTCGATCTTTAGCTACTGGGCGATGCTACAAGTGCTAACATGTCGGTAACTTTGATTATTTCTGTGATTTTATCGACATTTTCGACGACGGGCCACCTGTGCGAAGTGCATCCTTAGCATCAAAAATACATGAACGGAATCGACCAAATCAAAATTGTACGTAATTGTCTGTTACAGTGTCAGGACCATAAACACCATCCACAATCTTAACCGCCTGGCTTGCATTTTGGCCTTTATCAAAGACAAACTGTAAAATTTACCGAATTTTCTCTTTGTTGACTTCCATTTTTAACACCCTGTAACTCACAACCGAATAGATCAAATAAAAATCGGCAAAAGAATCTTTTTGGTGCGAAATTTCACCTTTGCAACGAGAAAAAAACTGAACTTGTTTGATCGATACTTTACGTGATAACCATCACTACAGCCATCTACCAAAAAAAAATAATGGATTTATTGTTCTCCAACCTAATATAAATACACAAATTTTCAAATAAGTATTAAGTGCTTTTATTATCACTAAAAATCTGGACAATACATTAATGTTATGCACATTTGTATACTCATTAAAAGCCAATCAATCTTGAAAATTAAGGTGCAAAGGCTCGTTCACACCGAGGCGTGAGGCGTGAAGCGTTGGCCAATCACTAGCCTCACCGCGTTCGCTTGAAATTGGTTGAAATCCATCGCTTCGAGTTGACCAACTTTCAACTCTCAAATGCTTGCAGTATCATGTGACGTGGATTGAGCCAATAGTAGATTTGTCATCTAGTAGAAGTAACTGGAACTTCACTAGGCGAAAAGCGATTTCTGAAGTTTCGGTGTGAACGTGTCGAAACAATTTTCTGCTCTGCCACGTGACGCATCGCCGCCTCACGCCTCGGTGGGAACGAGCCTTCACTGATAGAAACAAAGGTATCAAGTGGGCGATGAAAAGACGAATTTTTCAAGCTTTTCTCCACGAAGATCCTGTCAAAAAGAGACAGAACTATTTACACCGAGACACCACTGGAGATTCCACAAATGATTATGCCTATTCTGCCAACTACTGGTGAAAGAGTGTCTCGTGGAAGAGAGTGGCCGGGACATGGGAAAGTTTCCAAGAACAGAAAAAGCTTTCTCTTGCCACGATAAGTGCTATTTTGGCAACTATTTCTCTTTCATAGAATCATTCACTGGGTATTCAGTGGCTTTTTCATCACTGTTTTCTACTTTTTATCTAATGCTTATCAATTGAAATTGAAAAAATAATATTACATTTTTCATTTATGTTAATATTTATTCACCAAAAGAAATAGTAGCATAATTCTTACCGTTTTATGTACAGGTTGTCTATAACTTAAGATAAACATGTTGGAACGATTAGATGTCGCAAATTTGTTTGATTCACTATTTAGTATTTTCATTCATTAAGTTTGTATCTAGTTGAAATGGACTCCAAATATGTAAATTAAATTATTAATATGTAAATAATTAAGTACACAAATAAAGAAACAACCTCATATTGAAATTAATGTATTTATTTCAAGTGCCGATTTCGAAAATATTGATTAATAAGTATTTTAGTATAAGATACAATGTAAATGATTCCTTTTAAAAGTTTGTAATTAGCTGAAAATGATTTCAAATATGGGAATTAAATTATTATTATGTAAATAAACAAGTACAAAAATAAAGAAACAAATGCATATTGAAATTAGTATACTTATTTCAAGTAAAATATGGTTTAATAAAACAAACGAAATTTGTAGTATAGTTTGTTTTGTCGCTCTACTGATATCTTATGCATAAGAGTGCTAAACTGCCCGGGAACTACAGTTTAAAGTGGATTCCAAACCAGTACAAACATCCATGGCACCGCCTGGACTCGAACCCGACACCTGTGGCACCCAGAGACAGGTCGCTAGTCCCTGGGCCCTCAAGACCTCCACTACACACGTAGCATTCTAAAACAAATTGAGTTATATGTAGAAATCAGTGTAAGTTAAAGTATCTGCTTTATTTTCTTCTGTATTATTTATGAGAACATTTTTAATTTATAAATATAGAAGTCATTAAAAAAAATATAAATAAATGGTTTTATTATCATCACGGTATATAAGCTGTTTTATATATGGTACACTTGTATGTTGTTGTTTCTTATCCCACTTGGCTGGCCAAGCCCACGAGCCCATATGGACTCATGATTGAAGGGGAAGGAAGCAGCTTCTGTTGTGATGGAGCACCCCGTAGGTAGAAGCCTGACTTTTGCTCCGTGACGCTCTTACAGTCATAGGAGACCGGGACCTACGGCTTAAAGTGGATTCCGAACCACTACAAACATCCATGGCACCGCCGGGATTCGAACCCGAAACCTGTGACACCGAGCGCCAGAGCGCTAGACACTCGGCCATTCAGGTCCCAAATTTGCCAACGGCACGCAGTGTTCCCAGGTGGTCACCCTCCCAAGTACTGACCGCGCCCAGTGATGCTTAACTTCGGTGATCTAACGAGAACCGGTATATTCAGCATGGTACGGCCGTTGGCACACTTGTATGCTCTTTAAAAACCAACTAGTCTTGAAAACTAAGGTGTAATGGATAGAAGTAAAGGCATCAAGTGCGCGATCAGAAGACGAATTTTTCAAGCGTTTCTCCACGAAGATCATGTCAAAAGGGAGACAGAACTATTTACACCGAGACAACACCACCAGTGCAGATTCTGCACATGATTATGTCTATTCTGCCAACTACTGGTGAAAGAGTGTCTCGTAGGAGAGAGGCCGGGACGTGGGAAAGTTTCCAAGAACAGAAAAACCTTCTCTTGCAACGATAAGTGCTATTCTGACAACTATTTCCCTTTCATAGAATCGTTCCTGCTCAGAATATTTGGTTTTTTACATCACTCTTTTAATCTTTCTATCTCATCAATAGAAATAGTAACATAATATTACTTTTTTTTCTTTTATACTGATAATGATTCGCCAATTGAAATGGCAGCATAATTTTTTACCGTTTCGTATACAGGTCCATAATTTAAGATAAACATGCTGGAACGATTGGAAGTCGTGAATTCGCTTAATTCACGTCTTAATGCTTTCAAAAATTAAGTTTGTATTTAGCTGAAAATGATTCTAAATACGAAAATTAAATTATTATTGTGTAAATAACCAAGTACAAAAATAAAGATTGGTTTGGTTTGTCGTTCTACGGTCATCATGTGCGCTCGATGGCTAAACAGACCGGAACCTATAGTTTAAAGTGGATTCCGAAGCACTCACAAATATCCATGCCACTGACAGGATCCGAATCTAAAGCCTGTGCTAACAAAGGTTATAGTGCTGGCCACTTGGCCACCAGGCTGCTTCGGGACAGAAGATGTTTTTTTTACAACCCCACGCCCAACGCTGTACAGTTATGTTAGACAGGGACCTTCGGTTTAAAGTGGATTCCGAACCACTACAAACGTCCATGGCCCCGCCGGGATTCCAACCCGAAATTTCTGAGAAACCGAAACTGAGCGAAACAGCACTAGTTACTCGGCCATCAGATTCCTATTCCATACCGAGCATTCTAAAATGAATTTAGTTATATGTAGAAACCATTGTAATTTAAGGTATCTGTTTTATTTTATTCTGTATTAGTTACGAAATTTATGATGACATTTTTAATTTATAAACGCAGAAGTCATTTCAAAATAAGAATAAGCGGTTTTATTAACATAAAAAAAATTGCGCAATGCATTAATGTTATATGCATTTGTAGCTCTTTAAAAACCAACCAATCTTGAACATTAAGGTGTAACTGATGGAATATCAAGTGCGCGATCAGAAGACGAATATTTCAAGCGTTTCTCCCGTGAAGATCATGTCAAAATGAGACAGAACTATTTACACTAGGACACCACCACTGGAGATTCAACAAATGATTATGTCTATTCTGCCAACTACTGGTGAAAGAGTGTCTCGTAGGAGAGAGAGGCTGTAATATGGGAAAGTTTCCAAGAACAGAAAAAGCTTTCTCTTGCCACGATAAGTGCTATTTTGGCAACTATTTCTCTCTTTCATAGAATCGTTCCTGGGTAGGCAGTGGCTTTTTTTTGTCACTTTTTTCATCTTTTTTATTTAATATTCATCAATTGAAATAGAAAAAATTAATATTACATATTTTTATTTGTGTTGATAATGATTCGTCAATTGAAATTGTAACATAATTTTTTACCGTTTTATTTGCAGGTAATCTATATTTTAAGATGAACATATTGTAACGATGGGAAGCTGAAAATTTGCTGGATTCATGCTTTAATATTTTCATAAATTAAGTTTGTATTTAGCTCAAAATAGTTTCAAATATGTGAATTATTATTATTATTATGTAAATAATAAAGTACAAAAAAACAAATGCATATTGAAATTTGAAATAAATATATTAATTTCAATATGCGTTTTTTTTATTTTTGTACTCAGTTAGTTACGTATTAATAATTTAATTTAGAGTCAATTTCTAAAATATTGATTAATAAAACAAACGAAATTTGTAGTATAAGATGCAATGTAAATAATTCTTTTTAAAAGTTTTTATTTAGCTGAAAACGATTTCAAATATGTGAATTAAATTATTATTATGCAAATAATCAAATACAAAAACTAGAAGTAGTTATAGTAGTTAAATTAGTAGTTAAGATTTTTAGCAGATTCAACGCTATATAGGATGACCCACTGTCCACTTCATTACTACAAGCATGGCAAGAAAGACCTGATACCTTAATTAACTCACATTTTTGTAATGTGCTATAAAAGATAGTAAAGAACCACACAGCTAACTTGCTGACATCAAAACATGCAGCAAAAGTTCATTTCAATCCGTCATTTAACGCCACAAAATTATCAGAAATCAGACAAACTGTGTGAAATTTCTATTATCAAAATAAAAACAATAAGCTTATTTTCTGATTTGAAATAGAATTGTGGCGGACAATCGAAACCCACAACTTGTTTCATCAAAGCCCAGAATCCCATCAAATTTCGCATTCAGCCTCTAACTAATCAAGCCCATTGTGAACTGTATTAGATGTGCGATAGATGTATTAGTAATGTACTAGTGGATGTATTAGACAAGTAGCTGTCCTACACAAGTAATTGCTGAATGTAGCAACTGCTTTATTGTGCAAATACTAACAAACAGGCTGAGTCCATTTCAAAAGATGACCGATTTTTTATAAATCTGAATGGCAATATTAATCAAATCGTAGAAATAGTAGATATACTACAAAAAGTATATAGTTTTATTTTTGATGATAGCTATTTCAAATAATCCTTATAACTCTTCTTCAATGGCGTAACAGCCCTGTGGTGGAGCATAGGACTTTTAAGGACCACTGGACCATAGTCCCTTTGGTGGACCGTAGGCTGTCTGCTTACTCGCAGATTTCGAAACAGGATAAGTTTTTGTTTCACAGGGTAGGGTTGTTAACAATACGCTCTTCGCTCTTATAGTCATAAACCGGGGAGGGGGTAGCTGATTGACAGAGTGTCTAGCGCTCGGTGCCGATCCCGGCCTAGCCACTCGGTTTGAGACCGACGGCGACATGCATGTTTGTAATGGTTCGGAATTCTCTTTAAGCTGTATGTCCCGGTCTCATATGACTGTAAGGACGCCTAGTCAGGCTTCTTTCACCCACATTATTCCCAAACTGTAAAAGGACAACTCAGCTCTAGGCACTGTGGTGTGGGGTGGTGCCGATCCCGGCCTAGCCACTCGGTTTGAGATCCGACGGTGCCATGGATGTTTGTAATGGTTCGAAATTCTCTTTAAGCTGTATGTCCCGGTCTCATATGAGTGTAAGGGTGCCTAGTCAGGCTTCTTTCACCCACATTATTCCCAAACTGTAAAGGAACAACTCAGCTCTAGGTACTGTGGTGTGGTGTGGTGTAGTAGTAGTAGATCATAATGATACAGAATTTAATGGATGCATGTAATGTAACTGCAATAATGCATGAAGAAACGATATATACAGTACTATACAGATGATTCAAAATTTAGCCAATTCCTGTAGCCAGTGATTTCAGTGCTCATTTTCTGCAAAAGACAAGCCCATTAAAATCTTTTGCTGACAGTTAAATGGAATGCAACGTTTTCTAAACTTTCAGGTAGCAAAATACAATACGTGTTCCGTGGTACTGAAAGTGTTTACAAAATAATTTGTGATTGTAATGAAAAAATAGCTAAGGTATGTGCATATATGCAACCATTAGAAGAATTGCTTCTATTTGTTCATTTTCATAATCACTTGACATGCCTGTTTGTTTACTTTTTTTTTCGCGGGAGAATCTGAATGAAGAGAACATTCTTTCATATTTTTGAAAATTTAATCAGCTCTTAAAAATTTCCAACTGTATTAGAAAAAATTTGGTAAAGCCTTTCAACATGACTAAAACTTTAATTCAAACAGAGATATAATTTTAACTTTAGATTAAACTCAACATGATATTTTATATTAACTATGATAACTACTAACTGTAATAACTAACTAAACTATGATAATTTATATTATAGTCACGGTATATTTTAAATGTATACTTCAAAGTCTAGAATGGTTATAAATATAGACTAATGAATAAAGTGCATTTACATAATTTTACAAGAGTCTTTCAATAAATTGATTCCAACATTACATAAATTACGCTTATTTACCAATTGAATTTATACATTGTTATTTGCTCTGATAAAATCATATAATTTTAATAATATGTCTTTTTGACGATAATCTCAGAAAACCACCACACATTTGCTTATCGTATGGAAGAAAACCACGAAGAAAGCTCACCAGATAGTCCGATTAACGAGGCGAGGTGCTTAACATCCTAAATGCCATCGAATTTCCTCGTTTTTTGAAACAGTTTTTAATAGAAAGCTGTCAGCGGATTGAACCTCCGCCGTAATGCTCACCAGCGGCGAAAGTTGCCAATGAGCCACGAATCGGGCGGAAGTATATTTAAATGAGATGAATAAAGGGGGCCTGAATGACCGAGTGGCTAGCGCTGTGGCGCTTTGTACCACAGGTTTCGGGTTCGAGTCCCGGCGGTGAAATGGATGTTTGTAGGCGTTCGGAATCCACTTTAAACCATAGGTCCCGGTCCTAATAGGATCGTAGAGCGTTGCGGGGGCATTGTTACTCCGCGTCCGTATCTTCAAGTTACACGTGCCCCCTGGGTAATGCGAAGTGAGTAACGTCTGTGCCGCGCTTGCCTTAAGGCATCCAAGACCAAGCTGTCTAAGTGTTTGCCAGTGGCATTAGAACAACAAAAAAATGATATGAATAAAAATACTAAAATTATTATCATGTCTTTTACCACTCACTGAATGGCATAGGTTTATTACTCACTGTTTAATAAATAAATTAATAATAAATAAAGTAAATATGTTAATAATAAATAAGCTAAAAATATTGAATAATGCACTTAAATATGCATTTATTTCTATTGTAGATCTCATAATTCTGGATCTCTTTCGAAGTCTTTGCAGATATCAAGTGTCTAATACAGTTTCTTTCTTTCTATTCAATTTGTCCATCCCTTGCGCTTCATTACAGAACCATGGAAGAGATCCAGGAAAACTTGGCACTTCACTTTCTCGCCACAATTCATCGGAGAGGCGGAACTGTGCCAAGATGCCGACACCAAATATTCGTAAAAGTGGAATAGTTTTTTTTTCTTTTTTCACCACATCTTTTTCATCTATCCTTATCATCGTCTTTCTTCAAGATACGTTTCATATTCAGAAGAAGAATACTTTCGACTTTACCCCATTTCGTAGTTTCAGTAGGATAAGATGGAAATAATTTAATTTACCCTTCCTCTTTCGTGCCACCGTAATGACTCTGTGTTAATTGATAAGGATACATAATTAAAAAGATGGAGGTAGACCTTATTTGGGAAGATTTTATTATGGTTAGAAAATACTCGACCTTTTGGTCTAATTCTCACATTGTTTTTAAAAAAATTCTTACAACGAAAGATACATATTCGCTACAAATTAATAAAATGATAGTAGCGTAGAATATTGATTTATAAATGAACAGTATATAAATGTGCATAACATTTCAGCAAAAATTCAGTTTTCTTTTCTATCAATTTATTATTTTGTTACAATCATTTTGTAGCCAAAATTTACATTTATTATTTATTTTTTAATTAAATAAAAACTTTAGTTTTAATGTTAACGATTTTTGGTTTCGATTAGTTGATATTTCACAATTCTGTAATAGTGCTTCCTCAGACACACCGACAAGAGCGCCCCCTGTAGCATTCAGGCGAAATGGTCAGCCGGCCTCGAGACTCTCACCCGAGAGGAAGTACAGCACAACTTGCACTCCCGCTGAGAAAGGTTTAGTTTACAGTCTTTCATCCCGAGGGAAAATATATTTAGCGCAACTCTGAGTATTAGTTGGCCTACAAACTCTCACCTGGAAAGGAAGTACATTTCGCACCTCCTGCGCATAGCTGATTATCGGGCTTTTGGCTTAGAAGTGTAGTCCTTTCACAAATCAATAATTATCTGTTTTTAAATGTGTTAAATATCGTATGTCTCTAATTGTAAGTGCGTGGTGTTTGTGCATGTATAAATAAAGTTGAGAGTTCTCCCATCTGTGCTTCAAATATCTCAACCCAATCACACTCAATTAAAATCTGGTTGTCCAACATGCACACTACAATATGGTGACCGAACATTTGGCCGGTACCCACACCATTACAATACGAGATTTTAGTATCTGGAGGAATTCTATTTTTATACTTCGGACCGTTTATAACGAGGAATCAAATGTTGTAATAGGCTTTCTTCAATCACTTTGTCCTTACGTTCTATCGTATATTTAAGTTAACTGTAACCTTCAAAAAAACTGTGTTCTGCCCTGGCAAAATTATTATTGCCAACATCCTTCCGATCCAAAGGTCGAGTGATCTTTCGAGTTGACCACTGATTAGCTTAATTGTATATCCTCTCTCAAATAGAGACATATGTTCATCCTATATGTGAGAACCCATTTGTGAGCCATTATTACTGTCAAAGTATATAGAATGAATGAATAAAATTGGATTGAAAGTTATCTTGTAGCATTGGAATTTCTCCTCTTTTACACACCATATAAATGCTCGGATGCGATATTTTGAGTTGTTGTTGCTGCTTATCCCCTTGATTTAGAATCCTAGACCAAGTCCAGTAGATCATGCTGCATCAATAGATCGTAAACTGTCCTCCCCTCATTCAACAGTTGCCTCACAGAGGCACCAATACAATCTATGAGATGAGAGGGAGTTGCGATGGTCGAACAATGACAAAGGGCATATGTCTTCTCGTCTCCATTGATGGTCAAACTCTTAATGTGGCCAGTCCTTAGTCTGGCTAAAGCCGTTTGAGCAGGTCTAGGACAGGAGCACTGCATGGACATACCAGGATATTTAGCGGCGTACCATGCATGAATTGGTGGCGACCTCCAAGAGGTATTCACTCTGGCTAAAGTCATGGAATGAACCTCTGAAGCTAACAGATTGGAAGAAGAAGCTTTGGGAAGTTCGCAACCTTCCTTAGCGAGCAGATCAGCAATTTCCTTTCCGTAGATGCCCACATGGGAGGGAATCCACTGCAAGCACACCGATCCGATCTGGTCCAAAACAGCTAGTTTAGAAACTATATCCTGCCCCCAATTTGTCCAAGATGCTTGGCCAATCTTTCAAATACATATTTTGAGTTAATTTATTAAATGCCAAAATTGTATCAAATCCATGTTTGATCGTAGAGATTCTTTTTATCTTAGATTGTACATTCTATCTTATTACTTGCTGAAAGTGTTTAAATTTAAAAATTTATTAGTAGCACATGTATAATGTGTTGTTAATTTTGTGTGTATAATCCTCAGCGTCTTGCCGTGCGGGACGGACACCCGATGAGTAGTCTACTCTAGGATGGAGGGAAAGGGGAGCTTCTGTTGTGATGGAGCACCTATAGATAGAAATCTAACTTGCCTTCGTGTCTCTGAAGACGGAATGTAATGCCTTCCGGGAAGCCTTTTAGATGAAACTATCCCGCATTTGTGTATCGTATGGCAGAAAATCCGGAAAACTCCCATCAGGCAATATGACTAAAGAGGCAAGATGCTGAACATCACAAACGACATCGTATCTCCCCGTATTTTGAAACTGTGTCTACAACAATGCCGCCAGCGGATTGAATCTCAGCCCTAATGATTGCCAGCGGCTCACGTTGCTATTGAGCCAAGAGTCGGTATAAAATTTTAGGTACAATTTATTGGTAAAAGAATGTAGGGAAAGAAAAAAAATAATTTCTCTCAAAATGGTAATAAATATGTGTCAATAATTGTGATCTCAGGTGTAATTTATATTTAATTTTCTAAACATTAATAAATATATAAATCGATAAAAAAGAAAACTATACAATTACGGAATATACATTTAATATAAAGCATGATGTATATGAATAATCAAGTTTTAACTCGAAGAAATGAAATAATTAATTACATTCTTTTCACAATTATAACATTTTTTTCCGTGTTAACTTTTGAAATAAAATTAATTTATTGATTCTTTAATGCTAATCTAATATTCTTTGAAACACTACCCATAAATTTTATCTCGAAAAAGCTAAACAGTAAATAAGAATCATTAAAAAAATGAAAACTTTTGGTTAATTATGATTAAATATTGGTAAATTATAGCGAATAATTAACAAAAAATTATTTAAACGAACGCTTTTCTTCAAAAACAATTAAAAAAATAATTATTTGGTTTCTAACGAATCAAAATAATTTTTTTTATTAACCACAACTTGCAGAAATATAACAATGTAGACAACAAAATTAATAAAATTATTTGATTGAATTTTTTTAACAATTCACGAGAACTGCGATAGAACCAAATAAATAAAGTAATTAGAGAATAATTAGCGTTAAACATTAAAAGAACGTATCTTTGTAGGGAATAAATAACGATAATAACACATAAGAATAATTTGATGCAGTTTTTAAAAGAATTAACTCTTGTTATAATTATCAAACAACAAATAATCATGGTATTAACCTTTTTTATTTTTACAGCGGAATATTTTTTTCGAGAATAATTAAGAAAATAGCAACCAAAGATTTTTTAATGAAGCGAAAAAATATTTTAATAAAAATAAAAAGTAAAGAGAAAAAAATTTTTTTTGAAAGTTATAAATAGCGCAGCAAAATAAAAGAAGATTTTAGATAATCTCAGAATAACCAGCAATAAAAATATAAATCTTTTTATGAAAAGGATTTGACTTTTTTTATTAATTCATATTAGTTTACAAAGTTTCAAATTATTGTTACACCACGGTCTAAAAATAAAATCTCTTATGGAAATTTAATGCTTTTATTTTTCTATTTTTTTTCTAATGCAGCTGGCAAACACTCAGACAGTTGTCTGTTGTTGTCTTAAGGCAAGAGCTGCATCGACGTTACTCACTTAGCACTACCCAGGAGGTTCGTGTAGCTTGAAGAAAAGCTACGGAGACAGAGTAACAATATCCCTACAACTCTCTACGATTCTATTAGACCGGGACCTACGGTTTAAAGTGGATTCCGAACCACTACAAACATCCATGGCACCGCCAGGACACGAACCCGAAACCTGTGGTACCGAGCGCCAGCCACTCGGCCAACAAACCCCTATTTTTCTAAAATAAAGAATGACAAAAATATTTTAAACTACAAAGAAGAATTATAACTTTTTTTCTCCTTGCTAACTTTTAAATTAAATAAATTTATTGAATCTTTAATGCTAATCTAATATTCTTTGAAATACTACCTATATTATAATTTTATCTCAAAAACATCAGTAAATAAGAATCATTAGAAAAATAAAGATTTTGGTTAATTATGCTTAAATATTGTTAAAATATAAAGCATAACTAAGAAAGAAATTATTTAAACGAAAATGAAACGACGCACTTCTTCAAAAACAATTAAAAAAATATTTATTTAGTTTGTAATGAATCAAAATAATTTTTTATTAACCGCAACTTACAGAAATATAACAATGTAGACAACAAAATTAATAAAATAATTGGATTGAATTTTTTTAACAATACACCAAATATAAAGTAATCAGAGAATAATTATCGTTAAACATTAAAAGAATGTATCTTTTCAGCGAATAAATAACGATAACAGCGCATAAAAATAATTTGATGCAGTTTTTAGACCTAAAAAATTCATTCTAGTTATAATTATCACAAATAATCATGGTATTAACTTTTTTTTTATTTTTACAGAGGAATATTTTTTTCGGCAATAATTAAGGAAATACCAACAAAAATATTTTTAATAAAGGGAAAAAATATTTTGATGAAAATAAAAATAAAAAAAATTTTTTTCGTTGAAAGTTATAAATAGCATCAAAAAAAAAAGGAGAATTTAGATAATTTCAGAATAAGCAGTAATAAAAATATAAATATCTTTATGAAAGGAGTTTTACTTTTTTATTAATTCATATTAGTTAACAAAGTTTCAAATTGTTGTTACACCACGATCTATAAATAAAATCTCTTATAGAAATTTTATGATTTTATTTTTCTAAAATAAAGAATGACAAAAATATTTTACAATACAAAGAACAAATAATTTGCATAATTTAAATTTTTACTAATTTATTTTCACTAAGTATTTTTTTTTCTTTCTAATGTAGCTGGCAAACACTTAGACAGCTTAATCTTGGATGCCTTAAGGCAAGCGCTGCACAGACATTACTCATTTTGTATTACCCAGGGGGCGCGTGTAACTTGAAGATAAGCTACGGACGCGGAGTAACAATGCCCCCGCAACACTCTACGATCATATTTGAGCGGGGCCTACGGTTTAAAGTGGATTCCGAACCACTACAAACATCCATGGCACTACCGGGACTCGAACCCGAAACTTTTCACTAAATATAACAGAACAGAAAAAATTAAGCAAATAGAAACAATGTTTGTATGATCAGATGTGAACAAAGAAATATAAAGAAGAATAAAGAATACTCTGACTTGAATATTGATAAATTATTTTTAGAAAACAACATAGTTTTTTTTTAACAAAATCTTAAATTTGAAAATCTACTTCTTTAGCAAGTTTTCCGAAAGAAGAAATTCAAGTAAAAGAAATTTGTAAAATTTTTGAAATTTATGCAACAAAATATTGAATAAGGGGGCTTAAATGGCCGAGTGGCTGGCGCTCTGGCGCTCGGTACCATAGGTTTCGGGTTCGAGTCCCGGCGGTGCCATGGATGTTTGTAGTGGTTCGGAATCCACTTTAAACCGTAGGTCCCGGTCTAATAGGATCGTAGAGTGTTGCGGGGGGCATTGAGACTCCACGTCCGTGGCTTATCTTCAAGTTACACGCGCCCTCTAGGTAATGCAAAGTGAGTAACGTCTGTGCAGCGCTTGTCTTAAGGCATCCATGCCCAAGCTGTCTAAGTGTTTGTCAGCTGCATTAGAAAGAAAAAAATATTGAATAAAACGCACAGTCGAAGGAAAACTTAAAATATTTCACTGATATAAATTAAAATGTATGGTATTTGATAAAAACACGAATTACAGATTGTAACCGTGCTGCCTCCTACTCAACCATGTTTCCTCGTAACCGTGGTGTCTCTTACGCAACCATGTTTCTTCCTACGCACTGCAAAAGCACCCCTTACTCTGTATAAAAGGAATTGTCAGATGGCGTAGAGTCTCACAAGCGAGAGGATGCACGGCGCAACTGGCGCAAAATTACAATCTCTCATCCCGAGAACTAGAAGTGGAATATTTCTACTCATCTTTTATTGTGTATCATTAAATATGCTGCATTGATTTAAACAGTGTTTATAGTTATTGTAATGTTAATGTCGTATTTACGTGCTTATAAGAATAAAGTGTGTTCCTGGGCTAGTGACTCGATTCGACCATACCTACTTCCAACTGCACAACCAACCAACGATACAACTACTACATGATGCAAAAAATTATTTATGCTAATCAAAATTTAAAATGACTCAGATGACTAAAAAAAAAAAAAAAAAAACTCTAAAAAATCAGAAGACTTTTATGTATATCCAAATGTTTTTTTTTCCTTATCCCACTTCGTAGACATTAACATCTAGAAAGAAAAAAAATTTGAAAAAAATTAAAAAAAAGAAAGAAAGAAAAGAATTTAAAAAAATTGACACTTCAGAACATAACACCGAGATTTACAAAGACAGTACAAACCAATAATAAATAAAAAAAAAAATTCAAGTCAATTCCTACTTTTTTTTTCACTATATTGAAAGTAAAGTCAGAAAAGTTCATTACAAATAAAGTTGAAATTTTCCTCTTACATCTGGCGCCATCTATTATTAGATACATGCAACTTAAATCTGAAAAAAAACTAAAATTAATTAATTAAATTTAATGAATGAATTAATATTTGAAAAAACTGCATTAACATCAAGTGTTATCCACTACAAGTTGAGCCATGAGCCCGTGTTTTCTCAAACAATGAAAAAAGGCTTCAGGACTTCAGGAGTAATTTTACCTTAGTTTTTCTGGCAACCAATGCAAATTAAGACATGGACAGGAGTGGCTTAAGTCAAGCCACATATCGGGAAAGGAAGGATAAACCTTAAGGCCTGACTTATGACGTTGAACACGAAGAGGACCACTGCGGAAACTTGCAAGAGCCATCGGTTCGGATCTACTTCCCGCCCGATTAAAGCAGCACCAGGACTGTTGGAATTATACCACTCATGATTTCAATTTTCCAAGAACTTTGGTTTGGTTTGTAGATCTACGGTCATTTTGTGCATATTTTAACCTACTTAGACCGGGACCTACAGTTTAATGTGAACTTCAAACCATTAACACACGTCCTTGCTATCACCAGGGTTGGAACCTAAAACATGTGTTACCAAAGGACAGAGCGTCAGCCAATTGCCCATCAGGCCTCCAAGAGGAGTTGATACATAGTTTGACCCTAGAGGCAAGTTTTGAGAAATAGAGACAGCCACCATCAACAGAACTCTTAAGTGTCAAAAAAAATTTCTCTCTCAAAATTTTTCAAAATAGATTAAAGATATTGTACATAGAATAGGAAGCAGTGTAACGAACTTGTTGAATTAATCAAAGGTGGATATAAAGTGTTGTTGCTGTTTCTTTCCCACTTGGTCAACATCAACATCCAGCAAGTCCATTAACCCGTGTGTTTTCAAACAATGAAAAATCACTCCTGGACCCGAGCACAACTGTCAACCAATGCAAATCAACCAATGGCAAAGGGTATAAACCTTAAAGCCTGACACATGACGTAGAGCAGTAAGAAGACCAAAGAGCTGTCAAACCAAACCAAACACCAGGGCTGTTACAATCATACCATTCATGCACTGGGGTTTTTTCCAAAAGGAGTTGATATCTAATTTGACACTAGAGCAGCAAGTTCCGAGGGAAAAAAAAGTCACCATCAGCAGAACTTTTAAGGCTGCCCTCCTTGGCCGGCTCATTTGAAATTTCGTTGCCATAAACACCTAAATGAGACAGAACCCATTGAAAAAAATATTATTATGATGGGTACTCAAACAATCCAAAAGCTGAACAATATTCACCATGTTTCCACCATTCAGTTAGATGCTGAATAGAGCTTCGACTACAACACAGAATCCAAATGTCTGTATTGACACTATAATTGACGCGATAATTCAGAGCCTCCTCAATAGTTATGAGTTCTGTCCGAAAGACTAAGCAGTAGTTAGGGTTCCTCTTACAAATCTCAATGCCACTCCCCTGTTTGATAAAAGCTCCACTACCCAAAATAGACGATCATCATACTACCATCAGTAAAAATATGTAACGCATTAGCAGGAATTTCATGTATAGTTTCCAAAGCAATGTGTATAAGAAAGATATACCCAAATAGAAGCATATAATAGCAAATCAATTCATCAAAAAAGTGGATACGCTAGGCAGGGGTGGACAACCGAAATTATCTTGTGGGCCACTTTGGAAATGTATCCTAACTCCGCGGACCGCATATAAAATTACATATCCTCATATTAGATTTCGACTCCCTATAGACATGTTTTGGAGTGAAAAATTTAAATATAATGAGTTATTATTATTGTGTTCACTATTATTCTTACATGTAAACATAGATAATATAATGGTAATGATACTAAACGCACATTGTAAAGAAATATATAGCACTAGAAATGAAATATAAATATATATATATATATCCGAAATAAAAAAATAAAATCATTAAAAAATATTTATTTTACTAGAGCGATATTTGTTTCTCCGCTCTTTCACTTTCGCCAATCGATCTCAATTTGGGTATTTGCACATCTTAATTGGTGTTACAGTTTAGCGTCCGTTATGTTTAGTTAATTTCATTTTCGAAAAAAACGATTCGTAGGTGTAAGTTGAACCAAAAGCGTTAACAACTTGAACTAACAGTCTGGTTTGACTTGCTATCAACAATCAACTGTGCGTATCTAGGGATGGCTACTGCGTCACTGAGGTCACTTAAAGTGAAACTTAGAACCTGTTCTATTAGATGTTCCAAGATGCACGCGCATCATGAATTCGCAGATTATAATTTAACTATTCTACAAACTCATAACTGTAATCTCATAAATAAAACAGGCAATATCTGTCATATATTCGCAAGAATATTATTTTAAAATAAAAGTTAATTTTTTTCTCATAATTTCGACAGTTAATTTTTGAATATATACGCTTAATATATAAAAATTTTAATATATATAATTTCTTAATGATGCAAACATATTTTTTTAACACATTGGTTTTCACTACTTTGGCCATTATATAATAAATATATTTTGTAAAAGTGGGATAAATATCACGGGCCGGAAAAATATTCAAGGCGGCCCGCGGGTCGGCCAGTCCTGCTTTAAGGATAATACCGAGATTTAGAAAGGCAGTACATAAGTGATTTGTAAATTAAAATTATATGTTAATATACACATAAGTCGTTAAGATAACAAATAGCATTTGGGTTTTAAAAATCAACCAAAAAAGTATTACATTTTACTATGTATTCAAATTTAAATGATTATATTTAAAAAGGCAAAATAAAAAGGTTCACAAATTTAACAATTACATAAAATTACTTTAAAACATACTTACTTTCCCTTAAGTATTTATAGAGACCCAAATAACCCCAATTTAATTCATCAATTCTCTGAAAATTTAATAAAACTGCAAATTAATCATTTGCAGAAAAGTGGAATATTCTGTTCAAGAAAATATTATTCCGAAGTTATTTAATCGCACGTGCTCATTATAATAGTTAAATCTTGTTGGTATTAGTAATAATTTAAATAACTCAATACATTAGATTATTTAAATTAACTTCATTGAACCACGATTTACTATTCAATGCAGAGTGAAACGTATTGTTGCCATTTTAGTAAGCATTGGCGTTGCTGCGATGTGTGAGAAATAAGTATTTATAAATGATGTAATAATAATTTTTAACAAGTTTTCTCCATTTTATTTTAATTTAAAGGTAACATGTTAATGTAAAGATCATTTAACCTTATATGCATGCTAAGTAACTAATAATAAAAGTATTAACGCAAGGGTCTTAAGTATTGATTGCTATTAATCTTTAGAATAGATTGCTAATTATTATTAGAATAATATAGTTAATTAGAATGAAATTATTGATTATTTAAGAATGAAGTACAAATTTATCAGCAATTTAAATTTACACATATCGAAGTCTTTTTTTTGTTTTGTTATGTTATGTTTTATTCATTTTATATTGATATCAATACAGAAGACCAAGGGGAAAAAATCACAGAAGTATGAAAAAATTATCTTATATTACTGATAAATTACGATTCAAAATAATTCAGCAGACATCAGATCTTTGTATTTTTCCAAAAATATAGAAAATTGGTCTTACATAATTCTTCTGATAATTTTGGAAGATTTTTGAGTTATTTTAAGACAGTAAACAACATAATATAGTGTTATAATATTTACAAACCAATATAATTTATTTGATTCTGTTTATCCTCTGCGATCATTTCTTGCACGCTTTAGGCTAATTAGACCGGGACCTGTAGTTTAACGTGGATTCTGAAAAGCTCACAAACACCCATGCCACCACCATGATTCAAACATGAAGCTCTGGTACCAAAGTATGGAACTCTAGCCAATTGGCCATCAGGCCTTCGAGAGGTTTGGTTTGGTTTGTCGCTTTACGGTCATCTTTTTGCACATTTTTAGGCTAAACAGACCGGGACCTACAGTTTAAAGTGGATTCCGAACCTCTACAAACATCTATGGCACCGCCGGAACTCGAGCCCGAAACCTGTGATACCGAGCGCCAGAGCGCTAGCCACTCGGCCATGGCCTTCAAGATGAGTTGAGATCTACTTTGACCCTAGAGGCAAGTTCCGAGAAAGAGGGTCAGCCACAATCAACAGAACTCTTAAGTCTGCTCTCCTCGGCCAGCTCATCTACAATTTTATTGCAATAAATACCTTCATGTGACAGAACCCACTGAAAAAAATTTGGTTATGATGAGCAACAAACCCAAAAGTAGAACAATATTCACCATCGCTCCATCACCAGGTTTCCACCATTCAGCAAGGTGCTGAGTAGATATTCGGCCATCGTTCAGAATCCAAATGTGCGTATTGACACCCTGATTGATGCAATTATTCAGAGCCTACTCAATAGCTAAGAGTTCTGCCCAAAAACTGAGAAATAGTTAGTCTTCCTCTCACAAATTCTCCTGATGGCCAATTGGCTAGCGCTCTGGCCGTTGGTACCACATGCTTCAAGTTTGAATCCTGGCGGTGGCATAGATGTTTGTGAGTGGTTCGGAATACACGTTAAACTGTATGTCCCGGTCTAATTAGCCCAAACTGTGCACAAAATGACAGTAGAGCGACACACCAACCAGATCCCAGTTTGATGAAAACTCTGCTACTCTGCTTTTGATGAAAACTCTGCTACTATCATCAAACCTACTACTGTAACGCATCGTCAGAAATTTTATGTAAAGTTTCCAAAGCAATCTGTCTAAGAAAGGCATACCCAAATAAAAACAATATAATAAATATATCAAATTGATTCATTAAAAATATTGACATATTAGAACATAATACAGAGATTTAAAAAGACAGTACAAAAAGTGATTTGTAAATTAAAAATATAATTTTAAAAACAAAAACCTTTACGATAACAAATGGAATTTGGGTTTTAAAAATTAATACAAAAATATTACATTTTACCATTTATTCTAATTTAAAAAGATTATATTTAAAGTGCAAAATAAAAAGATTCACAAATTTAATAATTACGCAAAAATTACTTTAAAACATATGCTTACTTTCACTTAAGTATTTATAGAACACCAAATAACGCAACTGTAACAATCAATTTAATTCAAAAATTTCTCCGAAAATTTAATAAAACTGCAAATTAATCATTTCCAGAAAGTGAAATAGTCTGTCCAAGAAAATATTATTCCGAAGTTATTTAATCGCGCGTGCTCATTATAATAGTTAAATCTTGTTGGCATTTGTAATAGTTTAAATTAGTCAATGTATTAGATAATTTAAATTAACTTCATTGAACCATGATTTACTGTTCAATGCGGGGTGAAACGTATTGTTGCCATTTTGCCAAGCATTGGCGTTGTTACGATGTGTGCCAAATAAGGATTTATAAATGACGTAATAGTAATTTTAAACAAGTTTTCCCTATGATATTTTAATTTAAAGGCAACATGCTGATGTAAAGATCATTTAACCTTATATGCATGCTAAGTAACTAATAATAAAAGTATTAACGCAAGGGTCTTAAGTATTGATTGCTATTAATCTTTAGAATAGATTGCTAATTATTCTTAGAATAGTATAGTTAATTAGAATGAAATTATTGATTATTTAAGAATGAAGTATAAATTTATCAGCAATTTAAATTTACACATATCGAAGTCTTTTTTTTATTTGTTTTGTTATGTTGTGTTTTATTCATTTTATATTGATATCAATACAGAAGACCAAGGGGAAAAAATCACAGAAGTATAAAAAAATTATCTTATATTACTGATAAATTACGATTCAAAATAATTCAGCAGACATCAGATCTTTGTATTTTTTCCAAAAATATAGAAAATTGGTCTTACATAATTCTTCTGATAATTTTGGAAGATTTTTGAGT
>BPLQ01000061.1:0-74781 GCA_021605075.1 Caerostris darwini | reverse complement strand
CATTTGGATTTGTGCCCGGAATCATCTACGAGGATGAGCAAAGAAGACACACGTAGAATCTTCTACGAATTCTAATAAGTTTTCCAGGAATATTTTTTTAAAAATATTTTATGATATATAGTTTACTTTCTTTACGTTACTGATATAGTTTACTTTCTTTACTTAATAGTTTATTTTACGTAACTGCATTTAATGCTAATTAATTCTAAAATTCTCATGGTGATCTGTTAAAGCTTAACAAATTTCTATTCATATACAGTTTGACAAGAATGGGCTGCAAAACAAACTACAAAATTCTAATCGAATAATTTGATTTTTTTTTTTTTTTTTTTTTTTTACTGTACACTGATTTATAAATATTAAGATTTATTTGCAGAACAGAATATTGACCCCTGGATAATATTCCGAATTCAAGAATATCTGGGTTATAAAAATTAATAATTATAACACAGTTAATTGTTGAATTTTAAGCTGTACAAAATAAGTTTGAGAATTCACCGTCCCAACTCCCCCTCCCTTTTTATAGTAAAGGTATTGATAATTTGAAAATAATATATATTTTTTTCAAATTATTATTGTTTTGTTATAAATCATAATCCCATAATAGGCCTGAGAGAATAAAAATATGTATCAATTTCAGAATGTTGCATTAAATGAAATAGTCACTGTTTATAAATTCCTTTTCATGACATAGATGGTAGAATGAGCCAAATAACAAGTTAATGGGATACAGATGTACCACCAAAAAAACCATGTCAAAAAAAGTACTTGTTTACTAGCAACTATGTTTACCAAAACATTTCAATGCAAAACAAACAACAAAGTGATTATTGATTAAATGGATGTACGTATTTTGCTGATTTATTTCTGTGCAATTTTTAAAATTTTGATTAAATTAATTACTATTTACACATAAATTTCAGCTAGTTTCATACATTTAAACAATTCGGATTGTATGGAGCAATATTTTTTTTAATGGACATTGCTTGTTATGGGTGAATTCTGAAAGAGATTTAAAAATATATGAATTAATTTTAAATAATCATGACATAATTCAAAAGAGTGCAGAGAAAGGAAATGTAGTTTGGGAATATTTATTTGGTTAGTTTTCAATTAATTTCATAATTTGAGGTAATGCATATAATTTTGTAACATAAATTAATTGAAATAAAAATGAGTACCGTAAAGGAAATGATAAAACAAATGCTAATCTGAATGTAATAAGTAGAATTGTTTATTGCATAGATAATTATCCTGTCTGGAGTTTTAATTATACAAATACAAAATTAATTAAGTACCGAATTTTTTTAACTTATCTTTCTACAAATTAAATTTCCTAAATTTTTTAAAATCTAATCTTTTAAGACATCAGATTAATTTGTTTATGCTTATGATACTTATTGTCTCATCTACATATACGGAATTCATTTATTTTATTATTATTAAGGATAAAGTTATCAGAATTACACATAATAAATTATATATTTTTATTCAGTATTTTGTTATAGTTGACAAAGATAGAAAAGAAGATTCCCATATGAAGGAAAAGGGAATATATGTTTAATGAATTTATTTAATGAACTTATGTTTAATTATCTTATGTCTTATTCAATGTTTATGTAATATGAAGTTTAATTAATTTTATTTTACTGTAAAAATGTGCAAATAATAATAACTAAGTAAATGACTATAGACTAGGATAAAGCATACCACTTAGATTCAATAGAAAAAAATCTTCAAATATTTAGTATATATTATATTTATACAGTATACGTTATTTTTTTAAAAATATAATTGTATTTTATTGGAAAAAATTTCTTAAAAAAATGTAAATTGATACACTATAAAAAGAAATATTAACAAAAATTAAAATTTAATATAGAAAGATATACACTCAAGAGCCAAAACATTATGCCCACCCCTAGATTTTGCAATGAACTCGCCCGGATGACGTGGAAGGCATGTGATCAGGTGGAAGTGGTATTTAACTGGTATAAAGTGGTGGTATTAATCCATGCCAAGGCGGGTTGAAGCTATGTTGCGCGCCAAAGGTGGGCCAACTCGTTATTGACAGTTGATCATAATGTTTTGGCTCTTGAGTGTATATATATATAGATTTATTAGAGATTATTTAGATTTTCAGAGATTTTTAGATATTAAATATAGATTTATTCATTAAGAAATGGAATGAAAAATTGAAATATGACCAAAAGATAAATAAACAGATTAGCTAAATTTTTGAAAATCAATGCATAACAAGTAATATAAAAAAAAAAATCGTTTTAAAGTCAATTCCTACTTTTTTTTCACTATATTGCAGAAAAGTCCCTTACAAATAAAGTTGAAATTTTCCACTTACATCTGGCGCCATCTATAATTAGACGCATGCATCTTAAATCTAAAAAAAACTAAAATTAATTAATTAAATTTAATTACTGAATTAATATTTGAAAAAACTGTATTAATATCAAGTGTCATCCACTACAAGCTCAAAAAATGTATTTGAACTTGAGTTGATGACTAAAAAGTATTTTATTAACGATTGAAAATTTGAACAGGATATATATAGGAAGAGTGTGAGCTAACAGAAGGAATTGAATAACGATGAAAATGTTAAAATTGAACCCTACAATATGTATTTTCTTTATGTATGTATATGTATAAGTAAAAACATTTATTAAGAAACATTGTAGTAAATTTATTTATACTTGCAATTTATTATAAAGGTACATAAAATAAATTAATAATTTAATATGAAGCCTCCAAAGATAATAGAAATAACAATGATTCATTTATATAATACTATTTAACTTTTAATTTTCAGATAGCAGAGAGCTTTCATATAATAAAAGTTTACATCAGTACAAAAATCAGTAAAAAACAAAAAGTACATCTTATACAAAAAAAAAATAAGAAGAATCTATACAAAAAATCCCGATGAAAAACACAATTTACAAGAAATGGAACAGACAGTTTTAATATAAAAAAAAGTTAAACATATATAAAAACAAGCCAAATCTTAAAAAAAGTAACTAATATTACGGATAAAAATGATTAAAAATATATTTCTGGTTAAATGTTGTTTTCTTAACTAAAGAATTATTTTTAAAATAAACAAGCGATTTTATTAGGCTGTTATTTAACAGTACATCTAATTAATCTATGCACACTCTCAATTTACAATAAAATATGATTCAAAATATAAAAAGTACTAATCAGATAAATAAATCTATACTAATCTAACCACGTTAAAGCATGAGGGGAAAACATTGATATCTGTTATATATATTTTATTTTAAATATTTTAAAATATTACATTAACTTCTTCATGGTAACAAGCATAATTTATAGATTATATCTTAAATAATCACATAATATACAAAATAAGAATAAAAAATTAAAATACCAACAGAAGCAGATTAATAAATCAAAAATAGTTTTATTTAATATAAAAGGGAAAGAGGAACTATCAACATTAAAAATTGTTAAATATTAGAATTTTAATAATTGAAACAAATTATTTATAGCAAGTAATTTTATAATATGATTATATATATATATATATATATATATCTTTTAAAACATGACATGTGATAAATAAATTAACATGCTTATAAACAGCCGTGTTCATTCATGCACATTGTTTAAAATCATAAAAACATATTATGCTCACCAATTTTTAAGTAAAAACTGAAATTTACAATTTTTATTTGCTTTAACTGTTATATGTGTAACTTTCAATGGGCTCATGTTTTATAAGAAATTTAGAAATAATTAATTTTAATTAATTTATCTTAATGATGTATTTTACGATAGTTTAGATTTTGTAAAACAATTATATAAAAGTTTGAAACCAATGAAACCACTAAACTTCTGTGTGTCATAATTTTGTTTCATAAAAAATAGAAAAGCAATTTTATTTTAATACAGTATTTTAATTTAAAAATTGCATTTTCAAAACAATTTCTGCACTTATAAATTTCAACTACTGAATTAGATAAATAATTTAATCTTATAGATTATATTAGCAATAATATTTTAATTAATGTAATTTTTAATTGCAATAATATTTAAATATATATATAATGTTTATTTGCAATGGTATTATGAATATAATTTTAACGTTAAATATAAGTTTGGAGATTAAAATATAACAGCAGAACTAGTTACAATACTTTTAATAATTAAAACAAACATATGACGTTATTAAAGAATTCATACATATATCTGAAGCTAAGATCTTGCAGCATCTTAACAAGTACAAATTACAGGTACATGTTATTAATTTTAATTAGCCTTTTGAATTTGCAAAAATAGGAGAAAAAAAGAATTGAAATAGCAAATAAATAAATAAAAATGAAAATCGATTGTTAAATTTTAGATATCTGTATAGTATTTTTCATTAGCATAAACTTGGAAGATAATTTTTTCGAAATTAAAAATAAGTAATTATTAGAATTTTAATAATTAAGTAAACATATATATATATATACATCTAATTACATTAACAATATTTATAACATTATATATTGAATACAGTATATATCTTTAGGGAATATCTTAAAATAGGATTTTTAAAAACAATTACTGCACTTATATTTATACACTACCTGGATTGAAAATGAATTTATCTTTTAGATGGATTAGAAACGCAGATGTTTAAATTAATGACAAAACGTCGTTAATGCTAATTATAGCAAAGCAGCTATCAATAGAAATGTTCTTTTTTATACTTTATATTTTGTTAAATTGTTTGTATTTTTTGTTTTTTTGTACTTTATTTCTACTAACATTTCATTCTTATTCTTAAAAGAATAAATAAATACATATTTTTTTAATTTTAAATGAATAAAATTTTTAGAAGAAAAAATAGTTTCTTATAAGAATAAAAAATAATAGTAGAAATGATATATATACAATCTATATAATTTTAAGAACACAATTGTGAAATAAATTGAATTAATCATTCATTACAAGTAGAAAGAATTAAAAAATAATACAATTATAAATATTATGCATATATATATATATATATATGTGATTTATTGTAAAATATGGACCTGTCTGATTATCATACAAAGAGGAATGACACTTAAGAAATGGTGCGCAACCTTATATGAGACACGTTTTGCAATTTTTCTTTTAAATATATAAAAAAAAGATAAATACTCGGGGCATCACCATCAAAACTCTTTTTTATTATGCCAGTTTGATGGAGACCATATTTAATGCTTTTACATGACATTGGAATATGGTGCGTTTGCCTTTGGCATTAAGTGTTCTCCTAGAGACGAAAATATTCCTATCTGTGGGCTGTTTAATACATATATATATACACTGAAGTGACAAAAGTCATGGGATACCTCTTAATATCGTGTCGGCCCTCCTTTCGTCCGGCGAAGTGCAGCAACTCGACGTGGCATGGACTCAACAAGTCGTTGGAAGTCTTCTTTTAGGAATATATAGAGTTTTTGTTACCGTATTGTTTGTAGGACGTTTGTTTTTCCCTAGCGCGCATGCTCATAGGCAACTGAGCATGCGCGATGGGAGAAAAATAACGGACGTCCTATAACTAACGTTTTAAATGCAAAAACTCCCTATTGAGCCATGCTGTCTCGATAGACGTCCATAATTGTGAAAGCGTTGATGGTGCAGGATTTTGGGCGCAAACAGACCTCTCGCTGATGTCCCATAAATGCTCGATGGGATTCATGTCGGGCGATCTAGGTGGCCAGATCATTCGTTGGAATTGTCCAGAATGTTCTTCAAACCAATCGCGATCAGTTGTGGTCCGGTGACATGGCGCATTGTCATCCATAAAAATCCCATCATTGTTTGGGTACATGAAGTCCATGAATGGCTGTAAGTGATCTCCAAGTAACTAAGCATAAGCATTTCCAGTCAATGTTCGGTCCACTCGCACCAAAGGACCAAGTACATGCCATGAAAAAACAGCCCACACCATTACGGAACCACCACCAGCTTGAACAGTGCCCTGCTGACAGTTTGGGTCCATGGCTTCGTGGGGTCTGCGCCACACTCAAATCCTACCATCAGCTCTTACCAACTGAAATCGTGACTCATCGGACCAGGCCACGGTTTTCCATTCATCTAGGGACCAACCGATATGCTCACGTGCCCACGAGAGTCGCTGCAAGCGATGTCGTTCTGTCAGTAAAGGCACTCGAGACGGTCTTCTGCTGGAATAGCCCAAGAAAGCCAAATTTCTCCGTACAGTTCTAACAGAAAAGTCCCTTGTACGTCCCACATTGATTTCTGCTGTTATTTGACGCAGTGTTGCTTGTCTGTTAGAATTTACGACTCTTTGCAGACGTCGCCGGTCTCGGTCGTTATGTGCAGGCGGTCGACCACTGCGCTGTCCATGGTGAGATATTATGCCTGAAATTTCATACTCTCGGCACACTCTTGACACAGTGGATCTGGGAATGTTGAATTCCCTAACGATTTCCGAAATGGCAAATGACCCATGCGTCATCAGCTCCAACTAACATTCCGCGTTCAAAGTCTGTTAATTCCCCGTCGTGCGGTCATCATCACTTCAAAACCTCTTCACATGAATAACTTGAACAGAAATGAAAGCTCTGCCTGCGCATTTATACCTGTTCTACGCGATGCTAGTGCCATCGGAAAATTTGCATATTGCTATGCCATGACTTTTGTCACTTCAGTGTATATATATATATATTTATTCAAAAAACATTTTTCCAGTGGCAAATTAACAGGACACAGGTCAACAGATGTAATAAAAAATAAATACTAAGAAAAAAACAAGATAGAAGCAAATGACATCATTTCATCCATCAATTATGTCTGACAATCAAATAGCACTGCTATAAAGAAACAGTAGGCAGTGCAGAACAGGAAGACAGTTGAGATGTATCCATTTCTTCCTGGTTATCACACATGAGACAGAGAATGTCGGGAGTCAGATTAATTCTGTGAAGGTGTTTGCGGAGAAAGTCGTAACCACACCACCACAATGCCGCCAATTTTCCTCTAGGCCATTCAGGGATATCTTGAATATGATCATACCAGGACTAGTGATTGTTTCTAGTGGCAACATCCTCAATGAAGGAGTCCTAAGGGCCTTTCAATTATCCTCTCTCCTTGATATGGGACAATCAACCTGCATTCCACTGCGTACTCTAAGAAACTCACACTGAGAGCCATATTTAAGGCAGTAGTTATAGATCATTTTGTCTTATCAAACGTTGCCCGGGGTGCACCACGACGAGGTAGATGTACGTTTCAGTCCATATTCATACAATAAATCAAAGTTAAAACACACCTACAAAAATGGTATTTTTATGTAATTATAAAACCGGTCATATTTTTTATATTGAAATACAAATTAAGTTAGCCTATATTTATATAAAAACAGAAACACTTCAAACAGATAAACGAAAAATAATTCATGTAATGAAAATTATATAACACAAAAGTGTGCATACACTTCAAAGAAAAGGAAAATGAGCAATACTTAAACAACAGAAAATAATTTAAGATTGTCTATCTTTACCTTGTTAATCAATGACCGCTTATAATTTTCAAGGCATTGAAGCAATAAAATTTTGTGTGGTTTCTGGCGTGATGTTAGGCTACTCTAGCAACAATGTCTTTTATAAGGAATTCTTATATCGAACACTACATTTTCTAACTCTTTTGTCAGGTTTATTCTATACATGTTAGGAATCAAAAACTGGGGGAACTGAGCACTGGTCTGATGAGCCATTGTTTATCTTCGCTTTGTGCTTGGGGTCGTTGCCATTGTGAAAGATTCGCTGATTTCCAAGCTATGAAGTTTCAACACATGCCTGCAAATTATATCTCATTTCGAATATTTGAAACAATCCATCTTACCTACAATGAAGGCTATTTTTCCAACACCAGCAGCCTACATCAACACCCAAATCTTGATTTCCTCCTCCTCCACCAAGCTTCACTGTTGGAAAATCAGTTTTATGAGTTTCAATTGTTCTTTCTCAGCAGAAACATTTTGCAAAATCATGTTGTTGTTGTTGTTTCTTATCCCACTTGGCTGGCCAAGCCCACGAGCCCATACGTACTCATGATTGAAGGGGAAGGAAGGAAGCAACTTCTGTTGTGATGGAGCACCCGTAGGTAGAAGTCTGACTTTGGCTCCGTGACGCTCTTGCAGTCATAGGAGACCGGGACCTATGGCTTAAAAGTGGATTCCGAACCACTACAAACATCCATGGCACCGCCAGGATTTGAACCCGAAACCTGTAGCACCGAGCGCCGGAGCGCTAGACACTCGGCCATTCATTCTCCCAAATTTGTGAATGCCAACGGCACGCGGTGTTCCCAGGTGGTCACCCACCCAAGTACTGACCACGCCCAATGATGCTTGACTTCGGTGATCTAACGAGAACCGGTATATTCAGCATGGTATGGCCGTTGGCAAAATCATTCTTTAAAAAGCACTCTATTTACTATCATCGGTAAAAGAAACAGCTATTGAAAATTAAAAACCTTATGGATATATTCATTAGCAAAATCCAATCTTTTAATTTGATTTTCGCTGGATATGAGACGTTTTCTTTGCGGAAATCCTCTATGAAATACAGATCGGATGATATTTGGAACTATTTATTTTTTTATTTCTTTAACATTTATTTAGAACTGCATTATCACACTCTCTAATTATTTAAAAAAAAACCGGTATAAAAAAAATATTAAAACAGAAAAGTTTAATTATTTAGAGTATTTTTTAATATGTTAAAAAAATATAATTTTTTTTTTTCTAAAACTTTCTTTAAGCTCAGCTTACGAAAGAAAACCAAAAATAGATTAATTTAGCAATTTCACCATTGATAAGAGATAACATATTTTATTTAAGCATACGTAAATTATTAATTATTAATGTTAATTTTGATTTTTTTCTACGAGAAATTAATTAAATAGCTATCCGTTTTATGTTAAATCTTACTAAATTATTATTAAATTCATTAAATAAATAAGTATAATAATTATTAAAACTTTTATAAGGTTAAACAAAAGTTATTGAAGTGTCTCAATTTTTAAACAATGAATAAAAAATAAAATATTTATAAACAAAACATAAAATTATGTAATGAAAAAAAAAATCTTAATGATTTTAATTACTTATAAAATAGAAATAATTATTAAATTATAGGATCACAGCGAAATATTAGTTAAATTATTGAGTTCCATTATAAAATTTTAAAAGGGCTTATATTTAGCACTTTTGGATTTCTTCATATACCTCATTCGAAAATTAAATTCCCTGCGCATAAATGTATTCTTATATATAAGTATTAATAAAAAAATTTTTTTCATAATTTTCGTGACTGGCATACAAAAATACAATAAAATACTATACATTTCAAATCGAAAATTCTGATTTTCTTTGTAATGCGAATAGAAGTAGTTGATAGTTTATTTTACAAAAATATATTATAAACGTTATGTATGATTTAAAATAATTTTTATAATACCGAATAAGTCATATTTATTATTTAGTAATTTGTAAAAATGTGCGTAAAAATTTACAAAATGAGCAAAATGGTTTTAATGTGTTAAATAAAAACATTTATAATATCAGTTAGCGAATTCTTCAAAATAATTATTTATGATCATATCCAATTAAGTTATGTCATGTAATTCTAATATATACTAATTAAAATTAAATGTATATATGTATAAAACTTAAAAGAGTACTAGTTTAAATTTAATTTTTTTTTAATCTTTAAAATATTGATATTTTAATCAATAAATTAAAGTAAAACATTGCTGACTCATTCATGTTATTATTCTTTTAACTTAATTTTAAAATTAAAAATATTACTCTAAAAACCTTAGTAATTGCAAATAAGGTGCTCTAAACTAACTGCTCTAAAAATCTTAGAAATATATTAAATAGTTTCTGCAAAAATTATAGACTATTTTGAGAAAATTTTCAAATTAAATTTAGTCTTAATCTTATTCGGTTACTTCAACATTTATTTACAAAAGAAAAAAAAAATTTTTTTAAAATTTATGTTCAAGCATTTTTTTTTTTTTTTTTTTTTTTTTTTTTTTAATATCTCATTTCATTACTTCTTTTTCCATTGCTGTTTGGTCTTTTAGGTTTTACTTAAAAAAATCAATAATACATTATTTTAATCTATTATTCTATAAATCTTATGTAAATACAATTTATTTGGAGTTTCACAATCACTCACTTATTCATAAATTCTTGAAAAATAGTAAAATGAACATATGATTTGTAAATCAATGAGGTACATTTAATTAAAAAAATTTTTATAAATATATCTTTGGAAAGAGATTTTGTTTGTTTGTACCATTTTAAATTTCACAAGTGTGAATATTTAAAGCCAATTTGAACATTTAAAGAACGAAGAATTCTGAATTACTCGTAATATTTGGGATACGTTATCTTATTACATACAGGACATGAAATTTCACTTGCATATTTTCATATGGATTACAAATTAACAAAGAAATATTTGCTTTGTCAAGCGCATTTTATAATTTGATATACTATAACACAATACACTATAATTACATAACAGATTGTAAATTATTGATAAAATAGATGGCAATGGCAATATCAGTGCCAGTTTATGGCAATGGCAATATCAGTGCCATTTTCGAAGAGATGAGAATTTTTTAATCCCAAATAAACTGTGAAAAAATTAATTTAATCCTACCTTCCTAATATAATACTTCATTTACACTGAAGTGACAAAAGTCATGGGATACCTCTTAATATCGTGTCGACCCTCCTTTCACCCGGCGAAGTGCAGCAACTCGACGTGGCATGGACTCAACAAGTCATTGGAAGTCTTCTGCAGGAATATTGAGCCATGCTGTCTCGATAGACGTCCATAATTGTGAAAGCGTTGATGGTGCAGGATTTTGGGCACGAACAGACCTCTCAATGATGTTCCATAAATGCTCGATGGGATTCATGTCGGGCGATCTAGGTGGCCAGATCATTCGTTGGAATTGTCCAGAAAGTTCTTCAAACCAATCGCGAACAGTTGTGGCCCGGTGACATGGTGCATTGTCATCCATAAAAATCCCATCGTTGTTTGGGTACATGAAGTCCATGAATGGCTGCAAGTGATCTCCAAGTAGCTGAACATAAGCATTTCCATTCAATGTTCGGTCCAGTCGCACCAGAGGACCAAGTCCGTGCCATGAAAAAACAGCCCACACCATTACGGAGCCACCACCAGCTTGAACAGTGCCTTGCTGACAGTTCGGGTCCATGGCTTCGTGGGGTCTGCGCCACACTCGAACCCTACCATCAGCTCTTACCAACTGAAATCGTGACTCATCGGACCAGGCCACGGTTTTCCATTCATCTAGGGACCAACCGATATGCTCACGTGCCCACGAGAGTCGCTGCAAGCGAGGTCGTTCTGTCAGTAAAGGCACTCGAGTCGGTCTTCTGCTGGAATAGCCCAAGAAAGCCAAATTTCTCCGCACAGTTCTAACAGACAAGTCCATTGTACGTCCCACATTGATTTCTGCGGTTATTTAACGCAGTGTTGCTTGTCTGTTAGAATTTACGACTCTTTGCAGACGTCGCCGGTCTCGGTCGTTAAGTGCAGGCGGTCGACCACTGCGCTGTCCATGGTGGGATGTTATGCCTGAAATTTCATACTCTCGGCACACTCTTGACACAGTGGATCTGGGAATGTTGAATTCCCTAACGATTTCCGAAATGGCATGACCCATGCGTCTAGCTCCAACTAACATTCCGCGTTCAAAGTCTGTTAATTCCCGTCGTGCGGTCATCATCACGTCAAAACCACTTCACATGAATAACTTGAACAGAAATAAAAGCTCTGCGAAAGCATTGCGCATTTATACCTGTTCTAAGCGATGTTACTGCCATCTGAAAATTTGCATATTGCTATCCCATGACTTTTGTCACTTCAGTGTATTTACAAAAGAAAAGAAAAAGAAAAAAAAATTATGTAAAATTTATGTTCAAGTAGTTTTTTTTTAATATCTCATTTCGTTACTTCTTTTTCCATTGCTGTTCGGTCTTTTAGGTTTTACTTAAAAAAATCAATAATACATTATTTTAATCTATTATTCTATAAATCTTATGTAAATACAATTTATTTGGAGTTTCACAATCATTCACTTATTCGTAAATTCTTGAAAAATAGTAAAATGAACATATGATTTGTAAATCAATGAGGTACATTTAATCAAAAAAATATTTATAAATATATCTTTGGAAAGAGATTTTATCTGTTTGTACCATTTTAAATTTCACAAGTGTCAATATTTAAAGCCAATTTGAATATTTTAAGAACGAAAAATTCTGAATTACTCGTATTATTTGGGCTGCGTTATCTTATTACATACAGGACATGAAATTACACTTACATATTTCCATACGGATTACAAATTAACAAAGAAATATTTGCTTTGTAAAGCGCATATTATAAATTTATATACTATAACACAATACGATATAATTGCATAACAGATTGTAAACTATTGATAAAATAGATTAAATTTATGGCAATGGCAATATCAGTGCCATTTTCGAAGCGATGAGAATTATTTCATCCCAAATAACCTTTGAAAAAAGTAATTTAATCCTACCATCCTAATAAAATACTTAATTCATTTATATATCACGTGTGAAGTTAATACCATTTTTGTGAGAATTGACAATTGTTGTGGCGCCATCTACCAAACAAAGAATAAACTATATAAGAAACATTGTATTTTCAACTAAAAGATAACATTTATAAATGCCAATTCCTAAATATTACAAAATATATTATTACCACATAACAAAAAGAATTATTACAAATATATAAATATGTATGTATGTGTGTGTTTTGTGGCGCCACACATATATTTCACACGAAAGTATCGTGTCTCTTATGTTAACGATTTTTAAATTTCAATTGAACATTACGATAATGTTCTTTTAACTATATATTTTTTTAGTTAATCTCATTAACTCGGTATTTTATTAAATTGAAAAAATGAAATATGAAATATGAGGAGTGATTGAAAAATGGATCAGAACTAAAAATTGCGATAACATTTCTACGATTTAAAATAGTAAATTAATCTATATATATATATCATATTAATTCAAGAATGAGATTTTGTTGAAACATCATCATGGCTATTGTTGCAACTTTTTTTTTTTTTTTTTTTTTTTAATGGCCATTTTAAATATTTTAAGAATGAAGATTTCATACTTCTCGTATTATTTGAGTTATGTTATCTTCGCTAAATGAAATTTTCGCTATATATTTTTATACGGATTACAAATTAACAGAGAAATATTTTCTTTGTAAAACACATATTATAAATTTATATAATATAACACAATACAATGCAATTACATAACAGATTGTAAATTATAGATACAATAGATTATTTTACGACAATGGAAACATGCGTACCACTTTCGAAGATATGATAATTATTTAATCCATACTAACATGTTATAAATTAATTTAATCCCACTATCTTAATAAAATACTAAATTCATTTGGATATCTCGTATACACTGTTATGGCTCCAAGACTACAGTGTGATTGTAAGAATTTACTAATATAGTGGCTCCATCTATCAAACTCAGAACGAGCCATTAAAAAATCCAGTATTTTCAGCTAAAAGCTTACATTTAAAAATGACAATTCTTAAATTTTACAAAATATATCCTTATTAAATAACAAAAAATAAAAATAAAAATAAAAATTCCATATATATAAATATGTATGTGTGTGTATGTGCCACACATACACTCAAGAGCCAAAACATTATGACCAAAATATTACAAAATATATCCTTATTAAATAACAAAAAAAAAATTCCATATATAAAAATATGTTTGTGGTGTTTGTGCTACACATACACTCAAATGCCAAAACATTATGACCACCTGTCAATAACGAGTTGGCCCACCTTTGGCGCGCAAAACAGCTTCAACCCGCCTTGGCATGAATTAATACCAGCACTTAATACCAATTAAATACCACTTCCACCTGATCATGCGCCTTCCACGTCATCCAGGCGAGTTCATTGCAAAATGTAGGGGTGATCATAATGTTTTGGCTCTTGAGTGTATATTTCACATCAAAATATCATGTTTCTTAACTTAACAATTTTCAAATTTCAAACAAACATTACGATAATGCTGTTTGCCTAGCTTTTTTTAGTTAATCTCCTTAATTTGCTATTTTGTTAAATTGAAAAATTAAAAATTTAATTTGATGTCCCATTGAAAAATGAAGCAGAACGAATAAAATTTACCTAAATATTTTTATACGAATTACAAATTAACAGAGAAATGTTTGCTTTATAAAACACACATTAAAAATTTTTTTCTATAAAACAATACGATATAGTTATATAATATATTGTAAAGTATTGATAAAATAGGTTAATTTTATGCCAATGGTAACATCCGCGTCATTTTTCAGAGAAGATTTTCCATCGAGGTGCCCGGTTACAGTTACTGCTTTGGCGCCAAATTATCACTCGCCAGCATGGCGAGAAATTCCCTTTTATAGGATGTTTGTCATGGTAACCTTATGGTAGTAAATAGGGGACGGACGGTTCGGACTACCGTTCCGAGTTCCTGGAATATCATTTCCTTTTCGGTGGGTTCCTGGAATGTAGAGGGGAAATCGAAGGACACATATAACACACTAATCGTTTGACAATCTTTTTAACCATGCTTCAGAATTTTTCATTACAATATTGAAATTTTTTTTTACTATACTATTTATGCAACACAAATTTTTTTATGCATTAAGAAGCGTAGAATTCTATAATAAACATCCATAATAACATACAATAATATATATATATACACTGAAGTGACAAAAGTCATGGGATAGCAATATGCAAATTTTCAGATGGCAGTAGCATCGCGTAGAACAGGTATAAATGCGCAGTGCTTTCATTTCTGTTCGAGTTATTCATGTGAAGAGGTTTTGACGTGATGATGACCGCACGACGGGAATTAACAGACTTTGAACGCGGAATGTTAGTTGGAGCTAGACGCATGGGTCATGCCATTTCGGAAATCGTTAGGGAATTCAACATTCCCAGATCCACTGTGTCAAGAGTGTGCCGAGAGTATGAAATTTCAGGCATAACATCCCACCATGGACAGCGCAGTGGTCGACCGCCTGCAGTTAACGACCGAGACCGGCTACGTCTGCAAAGAGTCGTAAATTCTAACAGACAAGCAACACTTCGTCAAATAACCGCAGAAATCAATGTGGGACGTACAAGGGACTTGTCTGTTAGAAGTGTGCGGAGAAATTTGGCTTTCTTGGGCTATTCCAGCAGAAGACCGACTCGAGTGCCTTCACTGACAGAACGACATCGCTTGCAGCGACTCTCGTGGGCACGTGAGCATATCGGTTGGTCCCTACATGAATGGAAAACCGTGGCCTGGTCCGATGTGTCACGATTTCAGTTGGTAAGAGCTGATGGTAGGGTTCGAGTGTGGCGCAGACCCCACGAAGCCATGGACCCAAACTGTCAGCAAGGCACTGTTCAAGCTGGTGGTGGCTCCGTAATGGTGTGGGCTGTTTTTTCATGGCATGGACTTGGTCCTCTAGTGCAACTGGACCGAACATTGACTGGAAATGCTTATGTTCAGCTACTTGGAGATCACTTGCAGCCATTCATGTACAAAAACAACGATGTGATTTTTATGGATGACAATGCGCCATGTCACCGGGCCACAACTGTTCGCGATTGGTTTGAAGAACATTCTGGACAATTCCAACGAATGATCTGGCCACCTAGATCGCCCGGCATGAATCCCATCGAGCATTTATGGGACATCATCGAGAGGTCTGTTCGTGCCCAAAATCCTGCACCATCAACGCTTTCACAATTATGGACGTCTATCGAGACAGCATGGCTCAATATTCCTGCAGAAGACTTCCAACGACTTGTTGAGTCCATGCCACGTCGAGTTGCTGCACTTCGCCGGGCGAAAGGAGGGCCGACACGATATTAAGAGGTATCCCATGACTTTTGTCACTTCAGTGTATATATATATATATATATATCCAACATCCATATAATAAACTCCTCCTACTGCGGATAAAACAATTCAGCAAACTGTTCATTTTAGTTTTATTTAATGTTATCAAATTTTATATTTCTTTTGAAAATATTTTTTCAAAATGTCGTTTCAAACAAGGCATTTTTTTTTTTCATCAATGATTATCATTTGTTGTGTGCAGTGTTGAAGATTTAAAAGCCAACGAGTGTATAGTCTATTTATCATGAAATATTAAAGAGAAAGCGCTTATTATTGGAAATAACATAACCTTTGCTCATAAATTTATTTATGATTTCACTGACTCCATGTAAATGTGTGTTTTTAATATTTCTTTAAATGAAAATCTGCGGATAAAACAATTCATGAAACTGTTCATTTTAGTTTTATTTAATGTTATCAAATTTTATATTTCTTTTAAAATTATTTTTCTACAGTAAAAAAATTCGCAATACAAAATGTCGTTTCACATTACTTGAACTATCTGTAACTTTCTGCCAGGAATGATGCTTGCTGGTTTTCCGATATACGAAATAAAAGTTTGTGTCTATGTGTCTAGACGGGAATTGCAAGTAAATGCTGGGATTCCTCTTCTCCCCCCCAAACACCCCCAAGACTTATATGAATGAAAAATAAAATAATTAAAAATTCCGTAGAGTGTCACAATCATTATTCTTCGTTAATTGCCAAGATAACATTTCGTCCACTATTAATAATGGATAACAGGAATTTTTGGCGCAGATTCGAACTATTCAGAATTTTACACAAACATAATCAACATATGTTTTGAAAATATATATATCGATATATGTAGTGACACGTAATGGATGTTTTTTCGTATGTCATACATATACATTCATCAATAATAATAACTGCAATATTTTTTTTCTCACCAACTGCAATTTTTTGGCTGTGCTTTCCTCTAAAAAAATTCAATTAGTTTAATAATCTAGTTCTAGTTCTTTTATCCAAAACCTGGGCGAGATAATAAATTAGGCGACCAATTGGCCTCCTAAGTTGCGTACGGAAACTTTTCGAAAAATTTATTATTTCACATATTTCAAACTTTTTTTTTTATTAACTTCGTTCTTCCAGCGGAACAATTCAAACAATCATTCCATGTGTCAAGAACTATTGCGAGTGACGAACTTAATCACTAAGTGATTCAACATTACTTTTCAAACAACTTTTAAAACCCAACCATACATATGCGGCCCCAATTTGACGCATAGCAGCAAAATCCAACAAAAACCAAGTACAAATAATTCAAAATAGATTACTTCGGATTATCACTGGCTCTCCCTGGTTCGTACGCAACTTTACCCTTCACAACGACCTTAATATTGAAACTATAGACACCCATATTACAAAACTTTCTAGAAAATTCTGTTGTAATATAGCTAATCACAATAACACCATCATTAAAGCTGAAACCATTTTTACTCAGGGTAACGATAGATACAACTATCCCTACGCAACTTCAAAATGGAATCGAAGTTCAAAATCACTTTAAATAATCTTTTTTTAATTCATTCGTTTGTTCATCGTTACAGCTGACCTTAAAAATAAAAATGAAAAATTTTCCTGGGGCAATATTATTCATTATTATTTTTGTTATATATATGTATATATATAACGCACCTTTTTCTTTCTTTTTTTTCTCTCTCCATGTGAAGCATTTTCTCTAATTTTTGTTAATCATGTTTTTTATATCCAAACTTTTTTTATTTTGTTTTAAGCCGAGCAGATGATTGCTTCGCGATCAGTTACTCTTCTAAACTATCCAATTTAATAGTAGGTCCTGCCAAGAAGAGGAAGCGCTTATCACTTTTTTTTTTTTTTTTTTTTTTTGTAAATTTTAAATAAAGTTTGGGTTTATGTAAGCCTGATGTGTTTATTTATTCCAGAATTAATTTATTTTTAATGCTTTTGTAAAAAAAAAAAAAAAAAAAAAAAAAAAAAAATTTCATCAGTTAAAAAAGCTAAAAAATTTTGCATTAGTTTAAAATCTCAATAATGGATATAGAATTTAAAATTTGTTAGTCAAAGTTATATTTAAGAAAATTAATGAGCTGACACAAATTATATGTGGTAGATATTATTGTTTCTATTTACAATTCTAACATTTGAACTGATGTTCGTTTGGGGTTATAAAAAGCATATTGATTACTTTACAATAATTTTATCTGTTCTTTTCTACTTAAAAAAAAAAAAATCATTCGAAGAAATAAAACTAAGTAACTTTTCGTGCACGATTCTTTTTACGATTACAAAATGGTGTGAAAAAATTCAGTAAGAGAAAATCTAATTTTTAAATTCAATGTAGTAGACCAAGCTGTCTAAGTGTTTGCCAGCTGCATTAGAACAACAACAACAAAAAAAAAAAAAAAATTTCAATGTAGTTTATTTGTTTAAAAATAATGCAATCAATTTATTTGTTTTATTGCGATTTATTCATTTTATATTGATTGGAAAATTCAGTTTAATTCTTCCCAGTCAGTTTCGGCTATTTTAAGTTGTTTATATATATTCAAAATCTAATTTGATAATAGTAGACTTTCCATTTAAAACAGAAGATACCAAACAATGATACAACAAGTATTTTTTTATGGTACATTTGCGGCCATCGTTTGAAGCTCTAAGAAATATTCTAGTGATTTGCATTTACAGGGGATTGTTTAATGAAAGCTTTTCTTTAAAATAATATAAAAACTAAACTCCGTTTACTGGAATACTTTTCTTTTAAAGCGAGTATGAAATACGTAATTGTATTCAATAATCTGTATTTAAAGAAAAGCAGAAACCTATTTTGGCTATTTTCCGAAAATTTTAATAATAATTTATAATAAAATAAGTGCTCTTTAGCATAAAATAAATCACGAAAGTTCTATATTAAAATTATTTTTTAAATGTTACATCACTTATCAATACAGACATCTTACACCATGAATTAAATTTTCAAAAATTAATGAATTAGTTTGAAATAACAATAAATACAGAATTTCTGTTCAATAATCATTATCTAACTTGCTATTATGTTGATTCAAAATTGATCTTTTCTTTTAAAAAGTGAAGTATTTGTAATGTTTTCATCCTGGAAACCAATATCTTAACTTCATTTAAGGATATCGCAGAATCATTACAAAAATAAACAAATAAATTATTATTATATATTTATGATATAAATCTGTTGGGCAGTCTATATACAGGTTATTCATTAAAATTTAGAATTTAAAGTAAGAACAAAACGCATAAAAGCAATTCCAAACCATTTTCTTTTCTTGAAAAATCACACTTTCAAACGAAAATAAATATGTCAGATAAATAAATCATCAATAAAATAATAGAACCAATTATAGTTAGGGATGATTGCCAGAAATTTTAAATGTTTTGTTTTATTTTACTTGATGACATTAGCATTTACTACGTAGCGGATTATTTAGAGTTACACAGGAAGTCTAATGGAGAAGTATGCTACACTAGAATTACATTTTCAAACATTTTTTTTTTTTTTTTTTTTAGGAATGATGACAGTAAAGAAGTCTAATGAATGTCTCCAGTCTAATGAATTAATTTTCCAGACGATTTATTTATTTTGTTGATCTCCACTATGGGAAAAAAATATATATATACAAACTGTTATCGGGTTTATATAATATTATATACAATTGTACAATATTTTTTTAACTTCACAGTATTTAAAAATAAATAAAATTAAAAAATGTAATCGGATGGGTACTCATAATATTTAGAATTTAATGTAAGAACAAAACGCATAAAAGCAATCTTAAACAGAGAAAGAAAAACTATAGAATTCCAAACAAGTTTCTTTTCTTGAAAAACCTCATTTTCACTTAGAAATAAAATTGTCTTGGTGATCTTTATAAACAATTTTACATTATTTAATTAAATAATTATTAGCTGAAAGAAATCAAAATGGTCAAAAAACCACGGACTCCGCTCAATAAAACAATACCCATGATTTTTTTGTGTAATAAATTACATAGATTAGAACACAGCACAGTACGATAAATTCTTTTTTATGACATGGCACGGAACGCGTTTTTATTTTTATTTTAACCCTACTGCCTAATACTGGTTTGCGCGGGAAAGAAGTGTTTCTTGCTCTTTCATTTTCTATCCAATGGCGTCTGCTAAATATATATATTTATTTCTAAAATGCATTTAATTTTGTTATCTCCTAGATGTTATGAAAACTTATTTTAATCAATTTAACAATTGTTATCACTTATTAATTATTATCATGTAATGTTTATTCATTACTGTATATATCAGCCGTCACTTTTGCTACATATCCAAGTTTTGTTTGCTTGTAAACTTCAATTTCGTTGCCTCCCCAAGGTCTCTCAAATTCCTTCGTACTAGAATTACGTCTCAGACCTTTATCTCTAATCCCTGGAACTCTGCATTGTTAGGTTTCCACCCCTAAGGGGAGATTAGGAGGGGTGGGATAGACATATATCCAACTTGGCGAGAAACTGTAGCACGTAAACAGTACTGTGACCGGGCACCTCCATGGGAAAGCTTAGAAATACGAAAAACTTTAAGATTTATAACAATAAGCTTACTTATAAATCATATTATTTCAAGAATGAGATTTCATTCACTACACGAGGTACTCCATATTCACCAAAATTGTTGAAGTTTCTTTTCCAAATCAAAATCTTGTCTTCTTCGGTGATAAAATCTCCTCGTTGGAAGTTCTGGGAGCTTTTTTGCCATTTTTTTTTCAACACTGTATTTGAGATAAGTAGTTCCAAGAGCCTTGTTTCAAAGATATCCATATCATAATTCTCAAGAACGAAAAATTAAAAAATGTGAGGTTAGAAATGCCATGTTATATCTTTGTCTTGGTATTAATTCTGTTATTTTAAATGTTACATCACCTTCATATTGCAACTATCTACGCTGAGGCGTAGTTAAACACCTGAACAACTTTAGCATGTGTCTAAGCAAATACTAATATTTCATAAATAATTATTTTTTTATAATTTTTAATAATCTTTACAATAATTAACAACAATTTTAATTCTAAAGTGTAATCGAAATGTGTTTGATATACAAAAATAGTTAATGATGTTTGATACTGGGCTTCTGGTAAAAGGGTTTTTTTATTGGAGAGAATAATGGTACGAGATTTCTTAGGAATAAAGATTTAATTATTGTCATCTATTAATATTAGGAAATTGTTGTCATTTAATTTAATATAATTTGCCATTGACGAATAGAATATATCTTCGAAGTCTCACAGTGGGACTGGCACTACTAGTGTAATCCCAAAAGGTATGGGAATTGAAAACCCATTTCATTTTGATTTTTGGAAAGCCAATGGGTTAAATAAAATCAGGAAAACAGGAAAAAATAACACAGAACTTTTACAAACTGCATAATTTGACATATTAAGGATTTCTATTAAGAGGAACAGCAATTCGACAGTAATTTTCTAAAAAAAAATCAAGAGGTCACTTATGAACAATTTTCACTTTCTCTCCTTCATGATGAAGTTAACAAAGATATGCATTATAAAATTTAATAAATATAAAAAATTTGAAATTTCGAAAAAATTTTGCAATTTAATTTTTCTAATTAAATTACAATAACTTTAATGTTAAATTTAGAAAATTTAATTACTTATTAAAATACTATTGGATTTAATTTTCCAGTTATTTCATATAAATATTTAATAATTATTTGTAAACTTTAATTAGAAAAAAAATGTTTTAATACATATTCTTCATATTGGAAGATAAAATGTTTTAAGTATCATTTCTACCAACAGATGGCAGCAGCACCTTTTACGCACTGGTGCAGGAAAATTGACACGATGAAATTTCCACCATTTATTATACATTTGAATTACTAAATGAATCATTTACTTATTTTTAGTTTTTAAATAGTTGAATCTCTTTAAATAACTTTTTCGTAATGAATTTCTTTTATGTTGTTTGTTTTGTTGTTTTAAACGTATGTCGTATGTTTTATGTCGTTTTTCTTATTAGTAATTTGTTATTCTAATTATTAAATTTCCTTGAATTTCAAGTTTTTATTACCTTTTCTTTGGAAAACCAACACAAAAATTGTGATGAAAAAACGGAATTGAAAAAGGAAATAAATTTTTAAATTTTTCAGTAAGATATGCCTTTAAAAAAATTGCTAAATTTTTTATGCATTTTATTTCGATTTCTGCTTACCACATTTCAAATAAACAAGGAAAAAATTTATTAATAGAAGTCTTCAAAAAATATTATTAAGTAAATCATATTCATATTGTGTTAGGACAAACCCCACCATTTCAAAATCAGTTCATTCGCCATTAGAACGACAGATGCATATATATTTCAAAGTAAATTATTTATTTTTCAAAGTAAAATAAGTAATAACATGTGGTGAACTTATATGAACACAAATTACGATAAAAAAGAAAACTTATTTTAATTGAAAATGAGTAATAGCATAGAACTTTCGCAGAAAATTTATTTAAAATTGAATTTATTTCTACTATTAAATTATTTGAAGATATCTTCCGTTTAACATTGTCATAAATATAAAATAATACTTCTTTACCTTTGTTATCTTAAATAAAAGTTATAAAATAAATACAAATCAATAAAAATTATTCTTATTTAATTCTTAATGCCTTACCAGCGATATTTAAATATTATTGCCAAGAAATATAAAAATAATATAAATAACTAATAATAACAAGTATATAAAATCTAGTAATAAATACCTTTTTATTATTTAAAATATTTACTTATACATTTTGCTTATTTAAAAATGAATACATGTATAAAAAGAGATTAAAATTATTAATTTTTAAAAGAAATTCATTGATTATTATTCACTATATACTACATGTTAGCTACCAGAAAAAAGTATGGTCGAGAAGTCATACATGTTTTTTAAAATATCATTTTTAAAAATAACAAATGATGGAGCATACGATGTATAAGGTTAGATATTTATTATATCTTATATATATATATATATATATACATATTCTTATTTGATCAAATCACACAATTTATATCTAAGTCTACTAAGCTTCTATCATTCTTATTATTTTGCTATACATACGGATTAAGCATCCAAAAAGGCCATTTTTTATTATATTTTTCTTTTTATTTCTGGCAATAAAAACGTTATAAGTGCAAAAATAACAAGCAACCCTTTTTGGAACTCGTTCGTGCATTTTGAATAAACAGAGTTTTTGAAGCAGTAGAAAAACAGGACTTATTAATTAATAGCATCCAGAAACTTTATTAATATATATATATTCTTTCTAATGCAACCGGCAAACAAAGACAGCTTGGTCTTAGACGCCTTAAGGCAAGTGCTGCACAGACGTACTCACTTTGCATTACCCAGGGGGTGCGTGTAACTTGAAGATAAGCCACGGACGCGGAGTAACAATGCCCCGCCACGCTCTACGATCTTATTAGACCGGGACCTACTTTTTAAATTGGATTCCTAACCACTACAAACAACCATGCCACCGAGCGCCAGAGGCGCTAGCCACTCGGCCATTGAGGCCCTGTATATATATATATATATATATATATATATATATATATATATATATATATATATATATATATATATATATATATATATATATATATATATATATATATATATATATATATATATATATATATATGATTTATTTAATTAATATATATGTCCGTCTTTTATTCAATTTCATTCGAAAAATTACGGCTAAATAAATTATTTTTTTTTATCTAATTATTTGATTATTATTAATGCTTTTGCAAGAAACACAAATAATTTTCGGGATAAGGTAAGTCATTTTCTTATATGATGGTAAAAGATAACAAATGATTTATAACTTCTAGCAAATATCAATGTGATTAAAACATTTTAGATGCTGATTCATTAGAAATTTTAACTGCTGACCCATTAACACTGATTAACAATTTGGCCATCATTAATTGGAACAAATTCTCTCAGAGTTTAACAAATACTCTCTGAGAAGTATATTTCTTCATACTTTCCTCTTAAATTTAACGTGGAACATTTCCAGATTACGAATCTAATACGAATTCAGAAATAATTGTTTTCTTCACATATGCCAGGTTTCGAAAATGCTTTCCCGACATTAAAAGATTACAGCTTTAACTCCTTTTAGAAGATAATATTCAAAGCTAATTTAATTTTGACTTTAACTAAAATAGAATTTTAATTTTACAATAAAATGTGAATTCCCATATTAATTTAATAATAATAATAATAACTTTTTAAATTTTTTTTATTGTTTACGCTTAATATAGAAACCCAAATTTTTACCTTGAATATTAAAAAATTATTATATTTTAATTTTTTCTAGTATATGTAGCCTGACGTTAGACAAATTTGTTAAGAAAAAAATTTAATTGTTACAAAAATTAATTTAAAAATATTTTTCAAAGATTATTATAATATCTAATTTGTTGAAAATCAGTTGCGTCATATCAACAAACAATGAAAGATTTAAATAAAAAATACATTTGTTGTACATTTTATATGTTATCATCAAATAAAATCATTAAATATGAAATACGAAAAATACCTAGTAACAGTAATTTTTATTATTCTTACATAATTTTATTAAAATATTAAATGGAAACTATGGCTTTCTTAAGAACAAACTATAATTATCGTAGGAAAAAGCTATGAATATTACTATATAAAAATGTGAATAAAAAATGAGTTAATAAAAGGGAGTCTAAAAGGGGTGATACACATAAAAATGATACTATTAAAAATGCATGTTTTTTTCATAAAGAAATTAAAATACTATTAAAAAAATTCTTATTTGGTTTATAATGAAAGGGTAGTTGCAAATGGTTACAAATTCTTTAAAAATTAACTTTTAAAAATGCAATTGATAATTTTGAATTATGGATATAAATGTCTTAACGAGAGTTATTCATTATAAAAAAAATTAGAATCTAAACCTACACCAAAGGAATTATAACTTCCTCGTCTGCATGAGCGTGAACTTATTTTAACGAGTAAGAAATGTGTATATCGATAGATTGCATTTGGATTTTGGAATAAAAGAGTTGTTCTTTTTACAGTCCACTGGAGTATGCTTGTTCTAATTGGAGACAACGTTATTTATCATTACAATATTAATATGTACAACATTAACAATATGTATAAAATAATTTGAAATATTGCTCTTTAAATTGCTTTGATTTAATAAATAATATTGCTTTGCTGATTTTATTAATTCCACTTAACAAATTTTCGTGTTTAAATTAATTTCAATTGACAATTGAAACTTACATTAAGAAAAAATAAAATAAAAATAATTAACTTTTTATTCAATTCCTTCCTAAAAAGTTAAAAATTGCTTGCTAAAGGTTGGAAAAAATGCCCATAATATTTCAATTAAAACATGTTTTTATTCAATCAAATTTTATCATAAATCTTTTCACTTTGATAAATTAACATTAAACATTTAGTGCACAGAAGAAAAGTCTGTTTTTTTTTTTTTTTTTCATCCTCGAAAGTCCAAAATATATTTAAAAACATTCTTATTGGAGTTGTGGGATATAAGTTTGGTTAAAAAAAGGATTCTGATGCAGTAAAAAGCCAATAGAGGAAGAATACAGTATCAACCAACATGCAAGGACGTAGTAAAAAAAACTCGACAAAAAGTCTAAAAGAAGTTTCAAAAAAATATTAAACTCTTGCTCGGAAGTTTAAAAGCAATTGCGCCAGAAGCCAGAGTGTCTCATTCGTTCAATCATAGCAAGGTATAACGGCACCAAAGCAAGGCAACTCAAACCATTGAGGTCCTTTATCCCCATGTTGTCTTAACTGTTAACAATACCTCTTTCTAGCGCTGTTGTATTAGCAGCGTATAAATAGTGCTTATAAGGATTTTGACAAAGTTTCCGGATATGTGATTATTAATTTTTCACTTATACTACTGCGCCCAAAAAAAATTAAATAATTTTCAATTTAAATTTCACGGTTATATGAAATTTCAATTTTTTTTTCATGTTGTTGGCACTGTCCTTGACATCTGTGTGATATTTCATGTCAAAATATTCATTAGTGTTTGAGTTACGCTTGGCTTTGTGAGATGCTAAAAGTGATTCCGGCGATTTTTGAAGTGTCTGAATTAATTGAGCAAAGAACTTGCATTAAATTTTGTTTGCGGAATGAGTGTGGAACCGTATAGAAGGTTACAGAACGCATTCGGGGAGCAAACTATATCGGAAAGAAATGCTTACAAGTGGTATACATAATTCAAAGAAAGCAGAGAAAGCGTTGAAGATGAAGAGCGCTCTGGTCGACCATCAACCTCAACCGACGAAGCCCACGTCCAAAAAATTAAAGACTTGGTGCTTGCAAACCGACTATTTACTATAAGAGAGCTTGCTGAAAATGCTTAATTTCGTAAAAGTCGGTCAATTCCATTTTAAAGAGATGTTTTGGGCTTCAAACGCGTCAAATCTTGATTGATACTGAAAACAGTGAATTTTTTGGAAAAACATTGTCGCGTTGGAGTGTGTAAAACAATATTTTCTGACTATCAGGGCAAGTTGAAATGCATCATAACTGGAGATGAGACTTCGATTTATGCTTTCGACCCGGAAACAACCAATCAATCGAGCGAATATCGCGGCAAAGGTGAAGCAAGTCCAAAAAGAGCACGGCAAAGTCGCTCAAAAATCAAGGTCCTATTGACTGTTTTCTTCGATTACCATGGTGTGATACATTCTGAATTCCTTCCGCCGGGCCAAACTGTCAACAAGAAATATTGTTTGAGTGTTATGTGTCGTTTGCGTGAGGCTGTTCGCAAAAAGAGGCCGCATTTATGGAAAGACAACTCTTGGATTTTGCATCACCACACTGCGCCAGGTATTACAAAAGGATTGGTCAATTCCGTTTTGGTCCTCAAACGCATCTAATCACGATTTATACCGAAAACACTGAATGCGCCAGCTCACACTGCATTGATTCTTCGTGACTTTTTCGCCAAAAATGAAATCCATATCGTTCCAGCGCCGTGCGACTTTTGCCTATTCCCTAAACTCAAAAGACCACTCTGGGAACACCGTTTTGAATAGATTGAAGAGATTCAACATGAATCGGCACGCGATTTGAAGGTCATCCCTGCCGATGACTTTTTAGCATGTATTGAGGATTGGAAAAAAAACTTTGACATAAGTGCATTTTGTCCGGAGGGGATTACTTTGAAGACGATGAAATAAATTTGGAAGAATAAATAAAGAGTTTTTGAAAAAAATTAAAATTGGTCTTACTTTTTTAACACAGTATTATTATTATTATTATTATTTTAATTTTTTAATAAGCATTCGTGAGCCAGTTTTGAAACTCCTCTGTGCCACACTGGGGCATGCGTTCCACGGGTTGGCCATCTGTAATTTAGATGTATGATTATTAAAATATCCTGTAACTTTCATTTTAGTCCTCCTTAAAGTAACCTATTTCTGTATAATATGCGCTGCTAACTGTCCGAGTTCATTTTGCTTAAATCATTGTTGTAAGATATTTTTTTTTCTTGCTTTTTCCATATTCCGTAACATTTTTTATTAAAAGCATTGTGAACAGCAGTTTTAGTAGTATTAAGAATTTTATTTATTTTACTCTTATACTTTTCATTTCTATTGTAGAAATAAAATTTCGTCATTTTGCATATTTTTTCATCATTAATGTTTACAACTTGTCTATCACAAAAGTAATAAAATCTGTGTTAGAACTGAAAATTAAATTTTTATAGATACAAACAACAAATACTTTGTTTCAAAAGATATTCTTGAATGAATACTTTTTGAATTTCAAGAATTCTGAGAGAATTCAAAGAGAAAATCTGAATTTTTTTCCCTTAAGTTATAAAATTGAATTTCTTCTATTCATTATTGCCTTTCAGATAAAAATAAATATTTAAAAACTTTATTATTTGCCGTTTATATCTAGAAAATTGTTACGAAATTGAAGCTTAGAGCATTAAAGCGCGTTCTAATTTTTATACGAATTGTGGCGCCATCTAGTAGAAGAAGAAGTAACAAAATGAAAACAATAGTATTTATATCATATTTAGGTTAGTATATGTCTTTCAAAACAATAATGCAATCTAGATTCCTTTATGACAGCATTACTTGTTTCCGAACTTGACAAGCCTTAATGTAAAAAAAAAAATTTAATACATGTATTGTCCATTTATTTATTGGTATTTTCAAAAATATGTTGTCTGTAAAGTAGGTTTGCCTAGAGTTCTACATTTATATAAGAAAATGTTTGGAATAAAACCAGAAAAATATTGTGCAGTAAATAAAATTGCAGAATCATATAATCCAATTGACTATTCAATCTTCTAAGCAACAATTACAGTTAATGCAAAAGCAACAATTCAATAAGAATTTTTATTTTATTGCAAATGCTTATTTCTCTATCAACTTCTCTGAATTCTCTATTATGTATTAAAAAAATCAAAGAAAAATAAAATTTTAATTTTTAATGGACATAGATAAGTTGAAAATTAATAAACATTATTTTCGTTGCTAAGTAATCTTATCTCATTTAATTAAAGAAAAATAATAATTTTCTTATATTATATTTCTTTACTCAAATAAAACAAGAAATTATTTTTTCAAATAATAATGATAAATATTTATAGTGGTTGTAAATCTTAATAACTATAATAAACTGTAAAATAAATCTTTCAAGTATTACCTTAAAGTTTCACTTTTACTTTGATATATAAATTTCCCCAATAGATGGTAGCACAGTTTGTGATCCTAGTTATGAAAAAATAGCGCTTTAAAATGTAATTCTGGTATATCTAAAATTATTAATCATAAATTTAAAAACGATTAGCTACCATATCTTAAATATGTTTTTTTTTTAATATATCGTTTAACAAACATAGTTTTTCATTTTTTTATTTATATTTTGTCGATTGATAATTTTCGTGATTAGCTAATTATTATATTTTCATAATTTTTTAGACACAATTTTGATTTCTAATCCCAATTCCAAAATCATTTCTAAATAGCAATGAAAAAACAACTGAAAATATATTGTGTATACTTAACTGTGTAACGCAGAATTCTCCTTTAATGTAAAATATTATAGTATATATAAATAAAAAAAAATTTTTATAACAGTAATTTTTGAAGTCCTTCAACCGATTGTATTGAAAGATGAATAATCGTTCTATGTAAAAATTTATGAATTGATTATTTGCTAGGGGTGCTAGACAGATATAAGCGATGCAAAACAATCCAGATGTAAAAAAATGTAAGAATTATTGAAGAATTTTTAAATTCCTACTATTAGTTCACACTCTCCCTATATATATCTTGTTAAAATTGTCAATCGTTAATAAAATACTTTTTATTAATCCACTCAGGTTCAAATACATTTTTTGAAACTTGTAGTGGATGACGATGTTAATACTGTTTTTCAAATATTAATTCATTAATGTTAATCAATTAATTTTAGTTTTTTTTTTAAGATTTAAGTTGCATGTATCTACCAATAGATGGCGCCAGATGTAAGAGTAAAATTTAAACTTAATTTATCCACTCAAGTTCAAATACATTTATTTTAAATTTGTAGTGGTTGATGTTAAAATATTTTTTTTTAATAATAATTCATTAATGAAATTTAATTTAGTTTTATATGGGATAAAAAAAATTTATCTAACAAAAATAAAATGTTTCTTTGTTGACCTAAGTAGGAATTGACTTTATTTATTTTTTTTTTATTTATTTATTTATTTTTTTTTTTTTATTTAAAAAAAAATTTTTTTTTATAATACTTGTTCCATATAAATTTTCTTTTTATAATGTTATTCAAAATTTTAATTATTAAAAAGGAAAATTGTTTTTTAATGTAATTAATGTTCCTCCGAAAATACCTTTATACCCTTTTACAGTTAGTTAGTTAGATTTTGCCGCTTTCCCATTTACCTTCATTAATTGTGGTCGAACAACAGTTTTAAGACTTATACCACTAAATACATTTTTAAAATAATAAGAATATTTTATAACATGAAAATCTACGAATTTAAATATGAACATTAAAATTAGCTTTCTGAAAATTTAAAAAAATGTTTATTATTGTTATATTAATGCACTCGATTAGATGGCGTATTAGAGCTCGAATATCCCGCACTTATTTATACAGTTATACACATGTACATCACTTACTATATTCCACACACGTGTTATACTCAGTCGCGTACGTTTTATAATTAACTTATTTAAGAAGTAAGGTAATAGATTTAAATGAACAAGCGATTTACGAATATTTCTTGGTGATACAGGAATATTATAAAAAACGTTGCTAGAACAGAAATGCAGGTTGCATATCCTACATTGAACAAAAAATACACACATATAGTGTCTTACAAATAAGACAGAAAAAAATTATTTAATAAAACCTTCTCTTTTAACTGTTACAAATTGTATGCATATGTATTAATACAGGTTGCATATCCTACATTGAACAAAAAATGCATGCACATAGTATCTTACAAATAAGATAGAAATAAAATGTTTAATGAAACCTTCCCTTTTAAATGTTACAAATTGTATCCATCTGTATTATGTACTTTTTCAAGACGTATTTAATCATCGCCTTTTTTTAAGAATTTGAATGTTACTGATATAATAAAACTATTTAAAAACCCTTCTCGCTACTTAATAAATTATTTATTTATTTTTAGTTTTATTGTGGTTTAGGAAAAAATACACAGTTCTGGTTTTAATTTTACGTAAAAGCTAATGTTATATTTTTTTCTAAAGCTATCGCAATTTTAACAAACAGTTGCTTTCAAGCTACCCATTTTCGTCTTAATGGCTGCCCTCACTTGAAAAAGAAGAATGTTACAACTTTAGCCATAAAAAACATCCTGACTCCAATTGCAGGTGTCCGTACCAATCCATCATTTAGTTTCAAAAAAGGCCAAAAGTAGCACACAATAGATAAAAAAAAAAAAAAAAGAGACAAAAAAATATTAGCTGGAAATAGTGAAAAGAAAAAAAAAATGTACTATGACCTGTCACTGATTGTAAATAGAGGTTCCAATAAACGGAGCGCCAAAGAGCTTATTGGTTTATTATTAGCTTACAAACTGTATTACTTTACGGAAAAATCATTAATAAAAATAAAACAGATTTTGATATTTTTTTGTAATGATGTGGCAAAAAAAACAATCCATTATTCAAGGGTAAACTAAGTAATGTACATTTTGTTAATGATTGTATTTGTGATAAGGTTGTTTTAGTAAATGGTGTTTTTACTAAGGATGATTTTTATCCATGATATACATATATATATATATATATAGATAGATAGATAGATAGATAGATACATTGCATTTTTTTTTCAGTACGTCATACAATGTTTCAATGATATTCTCAGCAGATCTTGGGAGAAATTTTTACTGATAATTGATGACATTTGCTATCATGTGAGAGAAATTCGTAAAATTTTCCCTATGCAGCCCTACTAAATACAAATAATGGTATTAATGTTGTCATCTGTTTTACGAAGTATACCTAAATATTGAATTTTACGAAATATATTTTTAAATATCTCAGGAGAAACTTCTAAGGTAATTAATTGATCACATTTACTATCATATGAGAGAAATTTGTAAAATTTCCCTATGGAGGTCTAGTATATATAAACAATGGTATTAAGGTTGTCAGCAGTTTTACGAACTATTTTTATCTATGAAATATACCTAGAAAATGCATTTTTGCAGTAAGTCATACAATTTATAATGATATTCCCAGCAGATCTTGGGAGAAAATTTTACTGGTAATTGATCCCATTTGCTATCATATGACAGAAATTCGTAAAATTTACTTTATACAACCCGAATAATTACCGATAATGATATTAAGGTTGTCACCGGTTTTAAGAACTATTTTTATCCCTGAAATATACCAAATAGTGCATTTCTTTCAGTACGTCATACAATATTTTGATGATATTTCCAGCTGATCTTGGGAAAAACTTTTACGAGAGAAAATACATCATACACATACTTATTTTATCATACGAGAGAAATTCGTAAAATTTCCCCCAAGAAGCTCCAGTAAATTCAAATAATGGTATTAAGGTTGTCACGGGTTTTACGAACTATTTCTTTCCATGAAATATACCTAAATATTCATTTTTTTCAGTGTTAAAGGTTTTAAGAACTGTCCAAATTGCAACTATCGAAAAATCTAAAATGCATCACATTAAAGAAATTCTAATTCCAGTAATTTGGAATTCCTAGTATGCAGGCGGTGTGAGTGCTATATTAGATTAAAAATGGGACATGGTTTATTTGTAGAATAAAATAAATTTGGAATTTTTGAGAATTATAAAAAGTCTCGTAATGTAACTGAAAAATATATGTATTTAATTTGTTCTCCAGTCAACATTTACCCGTATGGTTTATAAATATATAAGTTGCAAAATAGTTTATAATAAAACTTTAAAAAAAACATTTTGTGAATAGTTGTATAAATTGCTAAAATACCCGTTTTATTTAATATTTTTTCTATAAGGCTGAATTATTTAATTAAAACGCCAATGTAAATAATTAGATACATATGAATCGCAATAGTCCTAAAAACAAAAGTAACATGACCCATATATACATGGAGAAGTGCCCAGACAATTAATAATTTCAAGCAAACAATGTCCTTTCATTTATTTTTCATTATATGCTTGTATTTATTTCGATTTTTCAACAAAACTCTGTTAGTATTGTTTTAATAGAAAAAATAAAACATGAGGAATTCCTTGCAAGTAATTTTGGAACGAAATTGGGAAAAAATGGAACGAAAGAATAAACCTTTTCAACAATTGTGATAAAAAATAATAAAAAGCATCCAAGTACATTTGCTTAATATTGTTTTTATAATTATAGTAAAAAAATACATAAATGAAATAAATGACTTGGATATGCGCTAATTTCAAACGGCTACATCTAACTGTTCAAAAATTACTTTAATTAATAGCCTGAATTTACAGGTGGCAATTTGTTTTAATTCATTTGGAAATTCATTATTTTACAAATATTGCTTACACATATAATATATTTTTCAGAGAATTGGTTATTTATAAGACTAAATTCAATTTCGATAAAAACAACAATAATATTACTAAAAGACAATAACTACAGTCTGTAAATCTTTAGAAGTCATATTTGTTAAAACACCAAATAAATTTATAACAAATGATTACTTAGTTATTTTTAGAAATAGAATTTATTTTGTTCACTTTTCCAAAGAAGAAAGCTATAATGCTGTTTAAGAACAAAGTAACTTTAGCATCGTCTCTGTACACCTTTCACACAATGCTTTTTAGTTTATATTTTGCACTGAGGTGTAATCCATATCTTTTCAACAAGTATTATAAAATAATAAAAAAAATTCACAAGTACATTTGCTAAAATCTTAAAAAAAAAAAAAAAATAAATAAAAAATAAAAAAATAAAATAAATAAATAGATAAGTACTTTTCAAGCATGACAATTTCAAAAAACATGTAAACAGTTCAAAGAAATACTTTAATTATTTGTTTGAATTTATAATCTGCAATTTGTTTTTTTCACTCATTTAAAGAAAATCATTATTTTATAAAAATTGTTTACATATATAGAACATTTTTCTGAGAATTACTTATTTATAAGTCAGATAAATAAATTTAAATTTAGATAAAAACAATAATGTTATTAAAACACAATAAATATCATGTTAGTGTAAAGGACAAACCACAAATCAAATTTATAACAAATGATAACTTAGTTATTTTTAGAAATATAATTTATTTAGGTCACTTTTCCAAAGAAGAAAGCTATAATGTTGTTTAAGAATAAAGTAACTTTAGCGTCGTCTCTGTACACCTTTCACACAATACTTTTTACTTTATCTTTTACAGTACACTGAGGTGCAGTCCATATCTTACTTCAAAGTAAAGCCAAATTGAATGCAGATTAGTAGGACGCCTTTCACTTGCAACCGTTGAGCTTAAGATACCAAGATTCGAGACTAGCATAATTTGAATAACAAGCGTTTCCACGGTTGCAAGATGCTTAGATTCTGGTACTGTAAGACTCCGTGGCTTTTCTCAATGGATTTGAAAAGGAAAGACCAAAGAAATCCCACGATAAAAATGTGTACCTATATTTCTTTGTGAAAAAGTTCTTGACGTTTAAATTGTAGTGCAGGGAAGTAAAATGGAATTTTATTTATGCCCAAAACTTGTCTTGCCCTTCGACTTTATTTATGTCTTGGTTTTCAGCTTTATTTATATCTTGGTCTTTGACTTTAGCTTGTTTTTGTTGCTATTGAATATAAATAAGTATTCTTGATGCTACTTTTTTAATTCATATCTTTAGCATGATATCACTTTTTTAATTAACATAAATGTTTATTTATGTTTTAGTGGCTTCTTATTCAACTGAAATATATTTATTTAATTTATATTTTTATATGATATCATTTTTTTAAAATTAACAACAAGATGTATTTATATTTTTGTCATTTCTTATTTAACTGAAATACAATTATTTAATTCATATTTTTCACTTGATATCATTTTTTAATTAACAACAATTTGTCTTTATATTTTTAGACACTTTTTATTTAGCAATATAATTATTTAATACATATTTTTCACATGATATCATTTTTTTAATTAATAACAATTTTTCTTTATATTTTAGTCTTTTCTTATTTAACTAAAATATATAAATATGAATGGTAGAGCTTATTTATATCTTGATTTTCAGCTTTATTTATATCTTGGTCTTTGACTTTAGTTTGTTTTTGCTGTTATGGAATATAAATAAGCGTTCTTCATATTACTTTATTAATTCATATTTTTCGAATGATATAATTTTTTTTTTCATTAATAACAATTTTTTTTATATTTTAGTCACATCTTATTTAACAGAAATATAATTATTTAATTCATATTTTTCGCATGATATTATTTTTTGTAATTAACATTTTTCTTTACATTTTAGTCACTTCTTATTTAACTAAAATACTGAGATAATATAAAAATGAGTGGCAGAGTTTATTTATGCCTTTTTTTCAGCTTTATTTATATCTTGGATTTCGACTTTAGTTTGTTTTTGCTGCTTTGGAATATAAATAAGTATTATTGATTTTTCACAGAATATCATTTTTTTAATTAACAGCAATTTTTCATTACATTTGTAGTCACTTCTTATTTAACTGAAATATAATAATTTAATTCATATTTTTGACACGATACCATTTTTTAAATTAACAACAATTTTTTTTTTTTTTAGTCACTTCCTATTTAAATAAAATATGTAATAAAGGCTTGTAGATTGTATTGCTATTATAAAAAAATTACAGTTTTCAATTTAAATGATATGTTTCATTTGAATAATAAGCGTTTTGATAGTTGTGACGAAATTCTGGCCTTTGACTTTATTTATGTCTTGGTTTTCAGCTTTATTTATAATTATTTGTTTCTGCTGCTATGAATTATATTCTTGATATTACTTTATTAATTCATATTTTTCGCATAATATCACTTATTTAATTAACAACATTGTTTATTTATATTTTTAGTCACTTCCAATTTTAACTAAAATATAATTATTTAATGCATATTTTTCATATGATATCATTTTTTTTTAATTTACATTTTTTTTATATATTTTTAATCACTTCTTATTTAACTAAAATATATAAAAATGAGTGGTAGAGTTTATTTATGTCTTGGTTTTCAGCTTTATTTATATCTTGGTCTTTGACTATAGTTTGTTTTTGTTGCTGTAGAATATAAATAAACATTCTTGATATTACTTTTTTAATTCATATTTTTCGCATGATATCATTTTTTTTAAATCAACAACAGTGCTTATTTATATTTTTAGTCACTGCTTATTTAACTGAAATATAATTATTTAATTCATATTTTTCACATGATTTAATTTTTTTAATTAAAAACAATTTCCTTTCTTTTTTGTAATCACTTCTTATTTAGCTAAAATTTAATAAAATGATTGTTAGATTGCATTGTTATTATAAAAAATTCACAGTCTTCATCTTAAATGATATGATTTTGAATAATAAGCGTTTTTATATTTGAAAGATACTTAAATTCAGAAATTTAAATATTTGGATGGGTTTTCTCAAAGAACTTGCAACAGTTGATTCTTAGTAATGTTTTATCTTAGTAAAGATATGCGATTTTATGGTAAAATGTATTGCTTTTTATAACTGATAATTTTCTTAATATATATAAATTAAAAGATATGATGAATGTATGAACATAAAAATAGCATTTTAACGTGTTTTTAACATAAAAGTATAATAATAACTGCAAGGGACAACAACAATAAATTGCCAAATTATGCTTCCAAATCATTCAAATTTATTTTTCTTATTATTCAGCATTTTGATATTTGGTAATACATATATTTTTTAAATATGAAAAAACAAATAATTTTCAAAAATTGCTCAAATTCATATGTTTAGAGACTAACAGTCTTATACCAGAAAACAAGATGAGCATCTGCATTTAATATCAGGACATCGGGACCTATACAAATAATAGTTCAAATTAGAAATATATATTATCAAAGAAATTAATATTATGAAAATTATAAAAAATATCATTTATGAAATGAATATTATAAAAAATGAATATTATAAATATTGAAAAAAATATCATTTATGAAATGAATATTATGGAAAATGAATATTGTAAAAAATATAATTTATGAAATGAATATTATAAAAAATGAATATCGTAAAAAAAAAAAAAAAAAAAAAAAAAAAAATTAAAAAAAAAATATCATTTATAAAAAAATATCATTTACGTTTTTAAATTTTGAAATTAAATGAATATATAATTTTTTTTCGAACTTTGCTAGTTCCATTAAAATATCCTCAATCCATCTTCTCTGGGAGTTCCATTAAAACACCCACATATTCCAAGAACAACTTATCAACGGTTATGAAACAAGTAATATATATATATATATATATTTAAAGTCAATTCCTACTTTTTTCCCCTTTATTGCAAAAAAGTCCTTTACAAATAAAATTTAAATTTTCCTCTTACATCTGGCGCCACCTATTATTAGATACATGCAACTTAAACGTAAAAAAAAACTAAAATTAATTAATTAATTAATAATTGGAAAAACTGTATTAACATCAAATGTCAACCCTACAAGTCGAAAGAAATGTATTTGAACTCGAGTGGATGAATAAAAAGTATTTTATTAACGATTAAATATTTGAACAAGATATATATAAGGAGTGTGTGAGTTAATAGTAGGTATTAAAAAAGAACATTTAATGTATAAATTTTATGGTAATTGTTCCAAATTTCTTCGTATGAATATAAATAAATTCCCAGATAAATTTTATTATTTTGCTATAGCAATTTTATAAGATATGTGACATATTATAATGCCAACCTACAAACCAAAGAACAATCTAAAGACAATCTACCAACGGGTGTGAAAAAATGGTGATTTATGAGAGCAGTTTCATGATAACTGCACTATTCTCTTATACATGTGAATAAAACTGAAGGTAACTTCTACTGTGCACTTGATTTTTTTGAATAGACACTATTACATGCAATAAAATATACAAGGTATCATATAATACTTAACAAGGCGAACCATATTTTCGATGAAGCCTGGAATTGTACTCATTTTTGAGTTTAAATTAAACGAAAACGATATGATAATTTTTTCATGCATTCATCAGTTCATAATTAATCTATATAATACCTTTTATTTGAATCTCATTCATTTATTATATCTCTGATATCTATTTATATTCAGAATATAAGGATATTATAAATTTGAAAATAAATCAAAATATTTATTTTTGTAACTCTAAATTCTTATTTCAAAATCTTAATTCAGTTGGATTGCTTACACACATACGGAATTATCAACTAATTTTTTATAGTTTTAAACAAACTGGCAAAAATGAACTAATAGTTAAGTATAGGACTTTCTGTAACAATTAATTAGACAGTTTAAAAAATAAATTTTTTTGATGATAATAAATAATAATGATAATAATAGTTTAAACAATAGACGTACCAAGTTTGTTTATGGGCCACCTGTGTTCTAAGAAAACGGAAGTTAAATTTAAACATATATTGATTCCACCAGGAACAACTAAGTATCGGTTTTTGTCAGGCAATTGAGATAATATATTTTATACAATATATTTTTTTTTCTTGGAACCACAGAGTTTGCTGACAAACACATGTTTTTATGTGAATTAGTTCTGATGTTACAATCATGCAATTTATGATTAATTCACAGTCAAAAAATGCTTTTTTGCTGTTGAATGAGCCGTGTGAAAACTAGCATAAATTGCTTCTTCTTGATCAACATTTACTTACAACTATTAATAACAAATTTTACTACGATTTCAGCCGTCATTTCAAAGATTAATATTATTCATTTTTCGTACAATTTTGAAATGAAAATGTGTGCGATATTCAATACTATATTTTGTTGATATGACTAGCTAGCTAGACATTGATCCTTGGAACTTAGTGGAGAAGTCAATGAGGCCCTTAGGCTAAAATTTTTTAAGTGCCCCGGATTATAACATTTCATTGTTTGTTTATTGTTACATAGATATAAAATATTCTAAAGAATTAATAAATATATAGTGAAACTCATAAATAAAAAAGGCAATATCTGTCATATATTCGCAATAATATTATTTTAAAATCAAAAAATGGGAAGTAACCTAGGCCTTTAGGTTAATAAAAAGTTGAAACTCACTAAATGCAAAGTAGTTGCTAAGATAAGATCAGTTCCAATTGGATATTTAGACTTGTGCAAAATAAGTAGCTGTAGCACATTCGCACTTCTCCTTAACACATTATTGACGATACATAAATAAAGAGTTTGCAATAACGTTCTGTAGAATTATCTCTTTATGCTTGAAATATTTTATTCCATCGTCTCAAATACGGAGGAGAGATTTCATTGTAATTCGTTGTCAAACGAAGGCCGACCATACTCAACGCACGAGTATGGTAAGCTTAACATAAATGTTTTTACTCAAAAAATGCATATCCTTCTTCTACCACACAATTGTGATTTTACCAGCATTATCATTCAGAATAACAAGTAATATAAAAAAAAAATTACAGTGAATTCCTACTTTTTTATTAATTAAATTTAATTAAAGAATTAATATTTAAACAAAATATATGAATATATATAGGGAGAGTGTGAACTAATAGTAGGAATTGAAAAAAGAGTGGTTTTCGTGGTTTTCATTTCAAGTTGAACTTTTCCTCTTACATCTGGCGCCATCTATTTGTAGATGCGTGCACCTTAAATCTAAAAAGACTAAAATTAATTAAATTTAACTAATTAATTAATATTTGAACATAAAACTGCATTAATATCAAGTGCCATCCACTAAAAATTTCAAAAATGTATTGGAACTTGAGTGGATGAATAACAAGTAATTTATTAACGATTGCAAATTTGTACAATATATATATATATGGAGAGTGTGAACTAATAGTAGGAATTGAAAACATGAGATTCAGAGACAAGATTCAGATAAAAAATATTGGCCTTTTTTAAATGTAATTGTATTTTTAATTAAAAAATAATTTAAATAATTTATTTATTAATTAAAATGTTTTAAACTTACTCGTAGTTACATGGGTTAATGATTTCGGCTTATTTGCTTCACCTATACAACAACCAAAATTTTCCAACTTCAGGATCATTTATCACATTTGCTATGTCGTACACATACATTTTATCTGAAATTGTCTTCCATTTGAATCTGAAACAATAAAATCACGTTACTTTCAGTAGATTAAAATTTATTAAGGAAAATTATTTATTAAATTATTATTTATTATTTAATGATTATTATTTATTATTTAAAATTTATTTCTTTTTGTAAATTTTTATGATATTTATAAACGCAGTGTGTCAATTTTAGTATAAGAAATGAAATTTTGTCCTCTCTTTTAACCAATGCATATCAAAAACATTTCTATTTTATAACATATTTTTCGATTAGCGATTCCAATAAAATGCATAACAAAATCTTATATTATGATTGAGATTGCTAATATTGATTTATTCATTATTTTTTCATTGCATTTACTTCATTCAAGTAGAATGTGTTATGTTTATTTATATATTTAAATTTTTATACAAATTTTGTTTTCTTATTTCGCGTATCACATCTTTATTTTTTTTATTTCATTTTAGTTATTTTTTGCGACGGAAAAATTTGATATATTTCTGATAGAATTTTTTTATAATTTTCCTTATTGATTCCATCAATAAGGAAAATTATAAAAATTTTAATAAAAGTAGCTAGTAAGTAGCTAGTAGTAAGTTTGTACAATGTTTTATTAAAATTCATTCGATAAAATTATTGTTTATACATATTCTTTATCTACATAAGATATATAAACTATGTCCTGTTTTGGGACCTGAATGGCCGAGTGTCTAGCGCTCTGACGCTCGGTGCCACAGGTTTCGGGTTCGAATCCCGGCGGTGCCCTGGATGTTTGTAGTGGTTCGGAATCCACTTTAAGCCGTAGGTTCCGGTCTCATATGACTGTAAGAGCGTCACGGATCAAAAGTCAGGCTTCTACCTACGGGTGCTCCATCACAACAGAAGCTGCTTCCTTCCCCTTCAATCATGAGTGAGTATGGGCTCGTGGGCTTGGCCAGCCAAGTGGGACAAGAAACAACAACAACAAACAAAACTATGTCATTTATTGTTGTTTATGCTAGATATTAAATTCAATATAAGGTTTTAATGAATTACTGTCCAATTTTCCGATTAAAACATAGCCAAAACGGCATCAATATAATCATCAACCTAATTACCATTATTTCCCAATAACCTGTTTCCTCCGGCTTTGCAATTCTTTTTTTTTTTTTCTGAAATTTATTTAGTTTTCTCTTACTTTTTTAATTTTGTCATTTACTCTAACTTCATTTCAACTGCTTTTAAATCCATGGAAATGATTCTGTAGGATTCTAATAACTTCACTTCTTCAACAACCAACTGCGCGTATCTAGGTATGGTGAGTGCCTCAATTTGGTCACTAAAAGTGAAACATAGAACCTGATATATTAGATGTTCCAAGATTGCTACGCATCATGAGTCCACAGAATATAATTTAATTATTATGCGAACTCATAGCTTTAAACTCACAACAATATCTGTCATATATTAGCAAGAATATTATTTTAAAATCAAAGTTAATTTTTTATCATAATGACAATTAATTTTTGAATATATGGATGCAAACATAATGTATTTTTTAATACATTTGTTTTACAACTTTTACTTAATTTTGGCCATTATAAAATAAATATTTTGTAAAAGTGTGATAAATGTCAAGGGACGGAAAAGATATTCAAGGCCCGTCGCAGGTTGGCCACCATTGTTCTAAGAAAACGAAAATTATGTGTTCATATATTGGTCAGAATAATATTTTAAAATCAAAGTTAATTTTTTCTCATAATTTCGACAGTTAATTTTTGAATATATGGATGCACATATAATGTATTTTTTAATACGTTGGTTTTCACTACTTTGACCATTATAAAACAAATATATTTTATTAAAGTATGATAAGTCTCACGGGGCGGAAAAACATTCAAGGCGGGCCGCGGGTTGGCCACCCCTGTTCTAGACAAGGGGTCTCCAAACTGCTTACTTCAGTAAGTACCAAGGGCGAAAACCGTTTTAATTTTTCAGCCATTATCTATAATTTCTACACTAGTCGCCGAGTAATCGCTCTGAGCGAGCATACGCATGCTAAATTCGCTGGTTCAATTACTACATTCCAAACATCGATATACATACATATGCGATGCTCTTTACCCCAACATAACTAGCGAGGGTAACCGCGGGATGTTCACTAATTTATAATGTTAGTGGGATTCATTTAAATTGTTTGTTAGTTGTTATGCATAAGTTAAATTTTTGCGTATTATGGTGGTCATTAAGCTTTACTTTGCAAGTAAATAATTATCATTCTGTGTTTTTTTTATCCAACTTATTACAGCAACAATAAGCTATTCGCTGTCGCGGGCCGAATTGATGACACTGGAGGGCCGGATTTGGCCCGCGGACCATGATTTGGAGACCTCTGCTCTAGACCACAAATCCACCAGTTCACTACAATTCTTCTAGAGATCAATCAATAAAAAATTACTTGTATTTAGGATCTTCTACTTCAGCTCTTTCCATAACTTCTGCAGCTGTGTAGTTTTCTGGTACTCTGAGGAAAATAGTGTGGATGACATCTTTTTCATCACCAATGTACAAGGAATATTGCACTCGCATTTTCGACCCTAAATGCTCACTGATTTCTAACACTGGATCTAATAAAATTTCAAAGATATCAATAAAAATTTTAAGTAAAAAAAAACAAGTGCCATATTATGATTTCTGTTCGTATACAAAAATATTTTTTCTTTCAGTTTTCTTATATCTTATTTAAAAATAATTTAACATCAAAAGAGTTTTATATAATTTAAATAAAAATTATCTAAAGTATCAAGATTCAATTATATTGTTATTTAATTTGCAAAGTAAAAAGTTAAAAACATACATCCTGTACCATAAAATATGTGAAGGCATAAACATTTTCTTATCAATAAAGGTCTAACAATATTTCTTACAAATAAAGGTCTAATAATAAAATATTATCAATAAAGATATCCTCTTCATATCATTTTACAGTGATCAGATTTGGCGTGATTTAAATGAATTATAAACATTTTTAAAATGTATTGATGATTAATAAATCAACAAATTAATGTCAAACATATGCTGTAAAGGATTTATAAAAATTCCAAATTTAAAATTATAATAGATGATATGATACTTTATTTGAAGATACACGATTGCATCTAACGAAATAAATGTCTAACTTTCAATATTTTGAGTTAGAAATATATTTTTTGTTTCAAAAATTGTAAATATTTGTTATTATATTAAAAAAAAAATATTTTCACTTAATTGATTATGAAATATGAACATTACGAATATTATGAACTTTTGAGAGCTCAAACTACTGAGAAATGCATATGTGTTGAATGAAAGAAAACTTAACAAACACTTTTTTTATCAATATAATATTATACTAAACATTAAATCAAATCGATACTGTAAGCATAATTTTAGAACAAAGAAAGTTATTCATTACATTAAAAAGTAATAAAAATCTGTTACATAATAATAATCTGCTGACATTGATGTGTAACATTCAACATAAAAAAAAAAGATGCGAAACACTTATAGGTTACCATTTTTTGAAATAAAAAAATGAATTATCTTATTTTCGAAATGGAATAAACACAAAATATTGGTCAAAGAGATAAAACATTTAAAAATTCTCATTCAAAGGAGCTTCATGCAATACAACTAAATTAATTTTACATTTGCATTTCAAAAAAATTTCTCTCTGTACATATATATATATATATATATATATATGTACAGAGAGAAATTTTTTTGAAAAAATTAGTTAGTTTGTTGACAAATTAGAGCAATCTACTTAAATAAAGAATTTTTTTACCATCCCCATGTTTTCTAGGGTTAGCAGAACAGTTGACCTTGGATACATCAATAAGGCTTTTTCCATTTAAAATGGGCAATATCAAATACGTAGATAAAAAGTCGATGGATGGAGAATTCAGGCTATTCATCAAATAATTAATCGTTGCATTTAAGTTCCAATCTTTACTGTGCTCTTGGCCACTAGAAAGAAGCGCCTATAATGACACGGAAAAGTACTATATTTATCAATATTATATTTGTGTATTGTTTAAAATCTAGAAAACCAGACCTGACCAGAAAAATTAAATTATGATATGCATTTAAAAAGAATGTTATAAAACATACCAAATAAGAAGGATTCAAGAATGATATTAAATATTAGGTCAATAAATACCCAGTGGAAATATTTTATATTAATAATTTCACATTATTTTAACAAATAAAACTTTTATTAGACAAATTTATATTTATTGTTTCATAACGAAGATGCAATTACGATATGATTTGAATACTTACAAGTAAGCTATGATTACTTTTTAACAAATCATTTACTCTGTTTTAGGATTGTTGGTTATTTCTTTGCTTACGGCTTTAGCATAATTTAAATATAAAGTATTGTGTATTTATATTTGAAACTGAAAATTTTGCCGATATTTAAGAACCTTTTATGCGTAAATAAGTAAATATATATTGTACCTAAATATGGAGTGCACCGGAAAGTATTGGGGAGTTAGAAATATACTATTTATCTATCTATCTGTCTATCACTCTCTCTCTCTCTCTCTATATATATATATATATATATATATAATACAGAGAGAGAGAGAGAGATCGAAGCCAGTATTTTTACGCAGTAATAGTGAAACAGAGTCAATCATCAATGCTTTAATAAAAAGTAATCATAGCTTTCTTTTGAGTATTCAAATTAAATCATAATTGTATTTAAGTTTTTAAATAATGAAAGAATAAATGGAAATTTGTCTAATACAATTTTCATTTGTTCAGAATAATGTGAATAATGTGAAATGATTAACATAAAATGTTTCCACTGGGTATATTTATAAACAACATAATATCTTTCTTTCTCTCTCCTATATATATATATATATATATATATATATATATATATATATATATACTCACACGCACATGATGTTATAAATTGAGTCATTTAATTGCAATCTTCAATGTCAGAAATGCCTGTTAGTCGATCCATTAAATAAAGAAACAAAGAAGTAGTAGCACAAAATTAGACATAGAGACTTATTACAAAATGTAGAAGAAATATTATCCGAAAACAATAGCAGCTTTTAAATGTCGCTGTTAATGAAAAGATAATTATTGTGCAACGTTAAAAGTATTTACAAAGGGCGAATAAATAAATAACAATATTCAACAAGTTCATTCAGCATATTGGCTTCTCCTCTGAGGGTATCGACCATCTTTAATTTTGTCACCGTTAACATGGATTACTTTTTTCATCCTCTTCACACCATTATCTACGGGGAAATTTAACATGTCCCAAGAAATGCTCATCAAAGTCCATGATATGCTTATCAAGTTCACCAAGATAACAGTTGGATTTACAAAAATTCCCAACCAAAAGTCACTTAGAGTTAAATCCATGGAATCATTAAACTAGAAAAACTAGAATTAATGATCCTTCCACTAATAAAATGATATCGCAACATCAGCTGTATTGATCAACTAATGTGTGATGGTGCGGTCTACATAAAGTCGTCTTATTCAGATTCTATCTTTTAGCATTTCGTAATACCGTTAGGTGGTAAGGGTATATATTATAGGTTTTGTTGAGCACATTAAACGAACAAATTGTTCAATGATGATTTTTGTTGTGAAACTACTCCAAAAAAATGCGTCTTGATTATAAGCAAAGGATTGTTCAGTTGTCCAACTACGGCATTTCAGAGTATTGAAAGTTCCTTTTAATGATACTTGTATTGATGCTTCGTACGAGACTTTCCATATTGTCATTGTATTTAACTTTAGTTATTGTGCTACTTTGTGGAAACTTCTCCTACCACAAATAATACTCAGCGCGCAGTTAATGATCATAATCATTGGCATCTGAAATCTGTTTCTGTATCTGCAAAAATAAATTGTTCATTAGCCTGCATCTCAGCTGTACAGATCAACTAACGTGTGATGGTGCTGTCTACATAAATTTATCTTATTCAGATTATATCTTTTAACATTTTGTAACACTATTGGGTGATAAGGATACATATTACCGATTTTGTTGTACACAACAAATGAACATGTTGTTCAACGATGATATATGTTGTGAAGCTACTCCAAAAAATGCGTTTTAAATATATACAGAGTATTGTTCAGTTGTCCAACTACGGCATTTTTGAATATTGAAAATTCTTTTCAGATAAAACCGAAGCCTAATCTCTTACAATGGTATATCAATGGCAACGTCGTTGAGTTTTTCACTGTTAATTAAAGGAAATGTCATCAGTTATTTTCTAATCTTTTTGTTGGTGTTGGGGCTAAACTTGTAAAATACTTTATACGAGACTTTCCATATTGTCATTATATTTAACTATAGTTGTCGTGCTACTTTATCGAATCTTTTACTACCACAAATGATACTCAGCGCAAAGTAAATGATCACACGCACTGGCATCTGACACCAGTTTCTGTATCTGCCAAATATACTGTTGATTAGCCTGCTTCTCCAAATTTCTAAACCATGACTTTAATTAATTAAGAGAGTGCCATTATAAATACTGCACGCAATTGAAAATTCACCAGGCGTGAGTTCGATAAATGTAAATAAAACAACTGAGTAAGATACTCATTCTGCAATATAGTAAAACGCGTGTTAAGGTGAGATATTCTAATTAAAGCAACGAAAACAATCGGCTGTAATTTTAAAATAAACTTTTCCAGAAAATAGTTTTATGCGAAATGAATATGCATTAGTATATAATATAAATTTGATTTATTTAAAGATTAGTTAAAATCAAGAAATTAATTATGAATTAAATTAATAAATTACTTAAACTTTTGCTTTAAGCCTAATAGAAATTTAATACACAATATTAAGGGAAAGAAAATTGTGTGGACGTTAGAGGCTGTGATTTTTAATATATATTTCTCTGTAAATGAATAGTTCCGTAAAAAAGCAATATTAAAAGCTTCCAGCAATATACTATATTTAAAACATTATTAGTAATTCTTTTACGGGTATAAAAAAAATTGAGTAACTGATAAAAACGATCAAAATTTTTACTTCTTTTGTCCATCAGTTTTTTTTTTTTTTTTTGGATTTTAATTGTTTTACACTATTTTAAAATTTAGAAATGTAATCAAACATAAATATGAATACATAAATAAAATTTTAAGTTACATAAAAAGATACAAAGCCATGCATAATGATTGCATCCATACTTTCAAACATTTAACATTTAATACCTTGCTATGAGTTTCACTTGATTTTATTACAACTACTTTTCTGATTGATATTAAGAGAAATATTTCTATGTTTATAAGGATCAGAGTTTTTGTAAAAAAGATACCAGTTCACTCCTATTATATAAATACGCAGCCATATCATGTTAATCATATAGTTAGCAGTAGAGGTGTTTGGCGCTGCTATTGTAAAACTTTATACACATAAATACAATAGTCTGGTAGATCTGAAATCTCAAACTATAAATATTTGAAATTTTGCATTCTTTATATAAAAAAATTTTAAAGCATAAAAAAAAGTGTTTATTACTTGAGTTAATAAAGCTGTAGTGTAAACATTGCCAAAATGTCCATTCTGAATAAGTTTTTTAAAACGGTCAATAGTATGATGGTATAATGTTAAAGTAGTTGATGAATTTAATTTGCCAACACTCTCGCTATTGTTTAGACTACAAGAGACAGCCATAACAGCCATAGCCTGAAGATCTGTAATCAAAAACAAATATTAAAGTACACAGTTATTTTTTTGTCAATTTTAATACTACTAAGTATGAAATATATGTTATAATTATATGCTCCTATTTATTTGGTTGTTTATATATAATTATTTAATCTAACTAATATGCTATTGAAATTGCTAGAAAAAATATCTATTGCAAAAAACAGAAAATATCTATTGCTATTGAAAATTTAAAAATATATTCGCTATTATAAACTGCTGATTCAAGGTTTATGTTAAGATTTTTTTTTCTAAAACAGGGGTGGCCAACCCAAATGATCTTGTGGGGCACTTTGGATATGTATCATAACTCAACGGACCGCATATAAAATTGTATATATCCCCATATTTGATTTAGATCCACTTATAGAAATTTTTGTAGTAACAAAATTTGAATTATTTAATTAAATTTATAATATTAATAATGAGTTATTATTTTTGTGTTTGATAATATTCTTACATGGAGACATAGATAATATAATAATAATGATACTAAACCCAAATTGTAAAGAAATTTATAACACTAAAATGATATGAAAAAAATAAATAAATATTAACGAAATAACAAAAAAGGAAATCATTAAAAAATATTTATTTTATTAGTGCTTAAGCTTTTGCAAATCGATCTCAATTTTGGCATTTTCATATTCGTAATTGGTGTTACAGGTTAGCGTCCGTTATGTTTGAGCGAGTTTTGTGTTTGGTCAATTTCATTCTAGAGAAAAAAAATGATTCGCAGGTCCAAGTTCAAAAAAATGCGCTAACAACTTCAATTAAGAGCCTGTTTTGCTCTGCTATCAACAATTAAATGTGCGTATTTAGGGATGGTCACTGTATCACTAAGGTCACTTAAAGTGAAACATAAAATATGATATATTAGATGTTCCAAGATTTCTAAGCATCATGAGTTCACAGAATATAATTTAATTATTCTGCTGATTCATAACTCATAAATAAAACAGGCAATATCTACCATATATTGTCAAGAATATTATTTTAAAAGCAAAGTTAATTTTTTCTCATAATGAGAATTAATTTTGAATATATGCGCATATGTATTTTTAATACATTTGTTTTACTAATTTCACTTTTGGCCATTATAAAATAAATATTTTGTAAAAGTGTGATGAATCTCACGGTACGAAAAATATATTCAAGACTGATCGCAGGTTGGCCACACCTGGTCTAAGAAAGCGGAAGTTAAAAATCGCAATGTAAGTTAGAAAATTCAATAATTAAGATTACTGTTAAAATGTGGATATTTTATACTTTTAACAAAAGGTCTAATCATTCTTAGAAATTAAAAATTATTTATAAGAATCTGTACAATTCTTTTTGAAAAAAATCAAATAGTTTTAAATTATTTTAGAAATAAAAAAAAATTCTCATAAATTCTTATCTTTAATTGCCTTGGTGATTTTTTCATAATGTAACGGAAAATGTAAACTTACCTTCAACAAACAGGTAATCGGAACTAATGTTGAGAACATAATTTACATCTGAAATAGCCTTATGGGGCCATGATTCATGAGCATTGCAGAGTGCTAGATAAACCAATGGATGAGTAAAATCATTAGATTCTTTTACTTGATTTTTAAGAAGTTGCACCAAGTTATTACCGTAAAATTTCCTTGGATTGTGACAAGTAACCAACAGACCGTTGATGAACATACTTAAGTCGTTATTTGTAATTGACGATCTAAATAAATAAGAAAAAATTAGTAATATGTTTATATTGCAGAAAAACAATGTTTTATATAATGTACTAGTGTGTCCAAAAAGTAAGACCAATTTTTAATTTAAAATTCCCAGAGCTTATGGTATATCAATTTTTTTTTCTTTTTTAAGTTGTTGGCAATGTCCTTGACATCTGTGTGAAATTTGACATCGAAATACTCATGAGTGTTGGAGTTACGCTTGGCTTTGTGAGACGCTAAAACTGATAACGGGGATTTTTGAAATGTCTCAATTAATTAAGCAAAACACTTGCATTAATTTTTTTTTGCGGAATGAATATTCGTGAGAGGAAACGCATAGAATGTTGCAGAAAGCATTCGGTGATCGAACTACATCGGAAAGAAATGTTTACAAGTGCTATGAACAGTTCAAAGAAGACAGAAAACGCGTTGAAGACAAAGAGCCTTCTGGTTGAACATCAACCTCAACCGACGAAGCTCACGTCTGGAAATATAAAGATTTGTTGCTTGAAAATCATCGATTTACAATTAGAGACCTTACTGATGATGTTGGAATTTCAAAAGAATCGGTCAATTCAGTTTTGGGCCTCAAAAACGTCAAATCTCGATTGATACCGAAAACACTGAATACGCCAGTTCACACTGCATTGAGTCTTCTTGACGTTTTCGCCAAAAATGAAACTCATATCGTTCCACAAGCGCTGTATTCACACCGTGCGACTTCTGGCTATTCCCTTAACTCAAAAGATCACTCCGGGGGCCATCGTTTTGAGTCAATTGAAAAGATTCAACGCCATCCCTGCCGATGACTTTTTAGCATGCATTGAGGATTGGAAAAAAAGTTGGTACAAGTGCACTGTGTCCGGAAGGGATTACTTTGAAAGCGAAGAAATAAATTCGGAAGAATAAATAAAGAATTTTTGAAAAATAAAATAATTGGTCTTACTTCTTGGGCACAGTATTATGACTGAATTTTTACTTAATATTTTTTCATGTACAACATGAATTTCATTTCCACTACTTATGCTTACCAAAGTACAATAAAAAGGAGACGTTACAGTACATTAGGACTTTTAGGGATTTTTAATTGACATTAATTATTCTCGTTTCTGAAAGAAGTTATTATTACAGACGTGTGCGTGCGGATTCGAATCTCAGGGACAGGTATTCATCAGACATTAGGTCTTTCGTAAATAAGATTTTTATCTATTCTCAGAGGAATGTCTCAATTATTGTGTGTAAATGGGCAAGATGATATGAAATGTACATGGTTAGGGCATTCTGCACGATTCGTTTTGTTGGGTAAATCGCATCTCTATATTGATGCCGAACAAACTATCTGAAATTTGAGAGCTACTTGTATTACTCAAATTACATGTTAAAGATAGTAAGATATCAATGAAACTATGGTAATATCAAAAAAATCCCCATCTAAATTTTCGAATTTGATCAAAATTTCTTAGATACGTTCAAAAAATTTTCAAATATCAAAATTTTCCGATATGTCCTTTGATTGAACTATATCAACAAAAACATGGGTATTACAACAAAATTATCCCGAATTTTACAAGTCAAGCCCCTTTTTTCATATCTACTGATATGCCTAATAGTTGCATACTTCGAATAACACAGCGTCTTACAGTTGCTGCTGTAAACACTCTAATGTTTAATGAAGAAGCAGTCTTTGATTTCGTATAAAAACAAACTATAAACGTTGTACTTCACTGCCATTGATTTTTGATTCCACATAATTTAAATGCATTCTTACCACCTGTGTGCGATATGCCTAAAATAATCCTGCCACATACATTACAATTTGAGTTGCCCCTTTGTACAAAATAATTATTTTTCTGTAATTTGAAATTATGTTTAACGAACGATTTCTGGTTCATCTTCAATATAAGCATTCGTGTGGCTCTGTGTTTGGCCGTATTTGTTACTTTACAGAAGCTGGCAATAAACAAAAATCACATAAAATAACTGACAACTGGCGTACCGATTACGGAGTAGCAATGTGGATAGACACATTAACCTCCTCGTCTTAATTCATATATATATATACACGATTTTAATTGACTGCTTAAGGTTAGTAAAAAATGCAAAACAGAGTTTCAAAGAAAATTAATATGCGGTACTCAGAATTAAAAAAATACTAAAAATAAATAAAATAAGACACAAAATAAAATTAAAGCTAAAAGAATTTAAGTTAAAATTCAGTACAATCAGAGACCATTTGTCGATGCCATTAAACTATTGAAAAATTAACAAGACTATTGTGATATGCTTAACGCGTAATGATGACCTGTAAATAAAAGCAATTAATAACCCCCCTCCCACCACACACAAAAAAAGGCTGATCTCAGAACCAAAGTTCTAGTACTTAAAATAAATATAGTTTTCTTAAAACAAATATATCAACAACTCATTTCTACTTCAAAAGAGCAACTGCAGTTTTAAGTTCAGTTTGTTTTGCCATTAATTCTTCTTCGAAGATTTTGCCATTGAAATTTGCATCTGAAGCTAAATATAAAGCTACAACGGCCCTTGAAGTGTAGTCATTCCATCCCCAAGATGCAGATCTTTGTTTCTTTAGCCACGATATTGCATTATTACGGGCTTCAACCACTCCTTTGATGGACGAAATTCCAGTTTCTGAAAAAAAAATGGAATAAATTTTAAAATTTATAAATACTATAAATGTAATCAAAAATGCCGATAGTTTTCTTCTAAAACATCTTATTACAATTTTTTATTCAAAATAAGTAAAGGAAGAAACAGACATAAAAAAAGGTTTTTCAGGAACAAGCAAATGTAATTCATTGAAAACAGTTACTAATTTAATTGCTCTTTAAGTTGAATTTATCATGAGGAAATGTAAATTGATCATGTTTGCATTGTTTGTTATGAAGAAACGAATTAAAATTTTTAGAAATTTTTTATTCAAGTCTACAATTTATACATTATTTTATTGCTTAAATTAATATATTTTTTCAACCAGAAGTATTGTAACTGGCTTTTAAAGTGCCTGTAATTATCGAGATAATGCAGATTGAGGCAGAAATTCAAAAAGAAAACTATGCCATATCCAAAAAGAACACAGTTATTTTTGAGTTCCATACAGTTTTCTATATTTTTATATTAAATTACTTAATAATCATTCAGTACAAGCTCACTTTGATTTATAAAGAAATTTGCTTTTTCAGTAAACGAATATAGTCTATCTGTGCATTACTATTGTACTATTTACTACCAAGTTACAAAATATTAAGCTTATCAAACAGTTATCTTGTATATAAGAACAAATGTTTGCATAATTTTCAGAAACAATATCAAATCCGGGTAATATATTTGTAATCTATTTTACTTCACTATTTTTTGAAATTTCAGTAAACCTGCTCGTGGCCTTTGCTACTAACTATTGCAATTTTAAATAATTCTAAAAATATAAACAAAAAAAACTAAATTATTGTCATATAAAACCCTTATTAGACCTATTTTGGTCTATGGCTCTGAAACTTGGACTTTGGCTAGATCTGAGAAGGCTCATTTAGGTGTATTTGAGTTGAACATTTTAAATGGTTTTCCTGGAGGTGTTAAGGAAAGTGATTGTTGGAGAAGACGGTACAACGCAGAAATATATAAATGCTCTAAAGACCCAGATATTGTAAGATTTATTATGATTAATAGATTAAACTGAACTGCTCATATATTTAGAATGAATGATTTAAGCCCTGTAAAAAGGCTCGTTTCAGCAAAGCCACTGGGGCAAAGATGAAGAGGACGTCCCAGGTTGCGATGGATAGACGCAGCTAAGGATTTTGCTGCATTCGAGGTTAGGAATCGGAGGACCATTCTCATCCAGAGGAATGCATGGAAATCTCTTTAAAGTAAAGCTATGTCACACTATGGGCTGTTGTGCTATTGATGATGATGATGACAAATATGTGCTTGTAGAAGATCATTCTAATTATACTTTGGGTAAATGATTTATTAATCACCTAATGGTATTTTATTCTATTTAAATGGAATAAAATACTTTAATTTCCAAATTTTAGGGTTACATTTCTCTATTATTTAGTTCTCTAAGAGGTGTACAAAATTCCACATATGCTGCTTTGAAAAATTCCTTACAATTTTCAACAAATAAAGAAACATATTGTCAAAGTTTTTCTATATGTGTGCTGGTGAATTATTAATTAAACGGCAATTAAAATGACTTGAGAAATTATTTATCTGATGTTATATATTTAAAAACAAAACATAAGTGGCTGACAAATAAATATAGACAATAATTTGATCTACTTAAAACCATTTTGGAAATAAATGTTTTCCGTAATATTATTCGTTAAAATAAATGAAAGTTGAAAGTCTAAAATTTTATCAGAAAAGAATAAACTTCGAGTTTTAATGAAATAATGATAAATATCTTTAGTCGATTGCTAAAATTTATATGGTGTTCTGTATAAAAATAAATTAAATTGAGTTATATGTTTATTTTAATTGGACAAATCATGTCTGGCCTGTCTGGGCACCATTGGTCATTTTTAAAATCGTATACTGGACAAATGATAATAATGCTTTCTAATAATTAGCATGTAGTATGAATGGTCTTTTAAGATTAAATGAAATCTTACTACAGAGTATATTTGATTTACAAAGGATATATATATATATATATATATAAAGTGCATTATATTTTTAAATAGCTCAAAAGCCTAATATCACATGGACTTATTTGACTTATGTACGACGATCAGGTTTATATCAGACAATATAGAAGTGATGACTGACAGTTTAGAGTGCCAAATTTATCCTGATCACATTTTTATCATTCTTATCAATGTGTGAAAAAATCCACCGCACTTAAAATCAATTTTCTAAGCATTGTAGTAACAAAAAATAACTGATATTGTTTTTTAACAATGATGCATATTTTGGGATGGAGATGCTACTAATTACTTAATTGTCTGAAAAATTAATATTTCACAGAATATGGTCTTAAAATAACTAATACACAGAATCATACAATAGAATCTTTGCATTTGGAGAAACGAGTGATTATTTTTAAATAAAAGAATTTTTTTTCATTCCATCTGAAACAGACAGACTGACTGAAGGGAAATCTGACTTCCCAATGGATGCATTCAAAGCCAAATATCATTAAACATACACATCTGAATGCAACTATATAGCCTTTCTTACAGGTTCGTAGTCGATTCTTGCAAAACTTTGGCGAGAATACCATGTTTGCCTCTCAATGTTTTGTTGAAAGTTAAATATTGAAATTAAGAGTCAAAATGTCTTACACAGCAGATAGTAAAATTCTACACACATAATCTAAGAGAGCTTATAAGTGGCAACACAAATTCTTGTAAATGCAGGGTGACTGTTTAGAGAAATTATTAATTTATTTACATATATAGAGTCATTAACCATGCCGTCTTTCTATTATGTTTATTTTTGGTAATCCTTAATCAATTTAAGTTTTGAGTTTTATAGTTTATATTAAATAATTTTAAATTCACAAAAAGTAATACCACATCCAACTTCATCAGCACCGTTTTTGCAATCTTCAAAGCCATTGCATACTTTAGATCGAGGAATACAGGTATAGTTATCGCAATGGAAACTGTCTGCGTTGATACATTCGATATCCTCTAAAAGAAAAAAAAAAAGAAGTTATTTAGCTTTTAACATTAGAAATAAAACATCTTAAATAAATTATATCAAGGATAATTATATCCTTAAAATGTAAGTCTTATATAAGTATGAGTTGAAATTGAAGCATTAACAAAAAATATGAAATTGAGACATAAGAAATGGCATGAAAAATTAAGAATTTTAGAGATACAATTTGATACTAAATAGCATTAATAATGAAAGGTAATTTTACCAACTTCTAATATTCATTTACAATTTATGTTTTTGTGTTTTTTTTTCATTATTGCATTAGTACAACTAATTTATGCACTATAAATATCATTAAATTATTAATTAAAATATTAAACTTTTATGTTGTTTAACTATAAAATCGTATGATGTTAACTTATCCCATCATACACAGTACATACGTATAAGATTTTTGAAGTATCATTCCACGTCAAGTTAACAAATATTAAATAAAATTTTTACACATCAATATCTCAGTATTCGATCCATTTTGGTGACCATGTACCTTGTACCACTTGCCGACCAATGGCTGACACCAATTCCCTTTCATTTAGATGGACTTCTATCTTTCTCTCTGCATAACTGAATTATAGAGACTTTCCAGTCTGGTTGAAAGATCACCCTGACTAGGATTAAACGATTGTTACAGTTGAAGTATGTCAGCCAATCTCGGTACCATGTAAAGGAAAATGTAGATAATATTTTTGCCCTGTGCTTATAATTATTTGTGTCGTAAAATAAAAACTGTTTAATTAAATGTCATATTTGATCAGTCTTGACACCACTAGGGTAGACTTTCCCAAAACTCGTTCAAAACAGAATCTATGTTCGTTTTAGTTATATAAATCCTAATAAAATTATAACGCTGACTCAGCATTCACGTTTTTTATTTTCTTCTAACAGCAGCATATTGTTGTTACCTTTATTGCTGACTTTATATCGTATTCTCTGTCATTTATTAATTTTTCATTCCCTGCAACCTACTAATAAATACATTTGTTACCTCATGGATAAAAAGCTCAATGTGCATAATATGTTAAAAAATATATTTTCGTCTGGGTGGGCGTCAGCTGGCTGGAAAGAGAATGAAATGTAACCAGAGCAAAGTGCATTTGGTTTTCGAATAAAAGAGTTGACTCCACTGAGAGTATATGTGTTTTTATTTTTAGACTCTTACAAACATTTTTCATTAATTGTTTTGACGTTCAAATTACCTCAGTGCTGGTCTTCTAACACCTTCTGAAAGTCTTATTTAAGTCCTTCTGTTAATGCAATAACAACTGCTAATCAGGTATAGATAATACAATAATAAATATTCTATTAAATTTGAAAATTAAAATATAATGTAGAGTTATACATCTTCGTGAAGACTATTGCTTCAAACATCGTAAAAATATTATAAAAATATCTTGATTATACTTCTTAAATATTTTGAATTATTTATATATGATATGGTCAATGATATAGCTCAAACTATAATCGTAAAAAGGAAAGAAAAATCTTACGTATTTTATAAATCAAATTAAAGTATGATGGACAGTAACTATGGTGTGCATAGTGAGTCACAGTAACATTATTCAAAGCTGTAATCAGATGTTTGTAATTATGGTTAGCACCAAATGAGTATTCTTCTGTTGTTCCTGCAACGGATATTTTTACAAGGGCATCTGCACATTTCGGCTGAAAGGACATTAAATTTATTTAATATAAAAACATATATTTTTCTCCTTAGAATAAAGTTAAAAGTATAAAAATTTCATATTAATTAGATTCAACACGAACATAAAATTTGTGCAACTAAAGCATATATATGTATAGTATTTTTTTTTCTTTATCAATGTTAAATAAATAAATAGGACTTAAAAAAAAATATTTTGAAAAAATTAAAAAGAAAACTTTTACTTTAAAATCGATAAAGCCACTGTTTAATACTGGGGAAAATTAATAATGAGTTAAAATAGGGCTTTTTATAGGCTTTTAATGGACCTTTTACTGCGTCATTGTAATAGCTAAAATAATTAGTAAAAATAAGTATAGCAAATAAAATTATAGTTAAATAAATATTAGAAATTTTAATACGAATAAATCTTCTTATACAAATGGCATCTTAGAAACATACTTAATAGTTTAAAATGTGTAAAGTAAGTCCAATTATATCATATTAATTTATATCTAAATATATTATAAAGTTAAGGAATGTAAGTATTAGTTAAATAATTCAAACCTCAAAGTATTATGTTTATTTTATTACACAAACAACATTTTTATCAGCTATTATTTCCATGCATTTACAACTTGTATTATAATTAAAACTCATACTTATTGCACTCATGTCCATAAATTAAGGATAATTCAGAATCCCACAGAAATTGAACTCTAAAATAAAAATTTCACCTGTAGAATTATCACACACATCTTGAAGAAGAATATGCAAATTACAGGAAACCACCAGATGGCGCGGATAGTACGTCTTAATGACAAGAGTGTTAGAGAGGGGTATATAAGGAATGGTGGCAAAGAAATAAAATTGCTCACAAGCGCTTTAAAAGCCTTTCAGTGCAATAACCGCATAGTTATGGCCCAAAGGAAGCATTTGGATGATTTTTTACGTGGTAGAATTATCGGACGACTGGAATGTGGGCGTACCAAGCTGGAAGTATCCGAGGAAATTGGAATCGCCCAGAGTGTCATCTCCAGGCTTTGGCAACGATTTCAAGATGATGGTAATGTGAGTAGATGTTACAGCACAGGTCGCCCCCCAGTTACAATGCCGAATGAGGACCGGTATAGGGCACATTGGTCTATATGCTCGTAGGCCTGTCAGATGTGTTCCACTTACCGCAACTTACTGTCGCCTGCGATTAACCTGGAGTAAAGAGAATGCATTGTGGACACCGCAACAGTGGTCTGGTGGGATGTTTTTCGACGAGTCCACTTTTACTTTGCTGTCTGATTCTCGCCGGACTTTCATATGGAGAGCGCCAGGTACCCGTTACCACCAAGAGAGACACCGTTACGGTGGTGCAGGATGGATCGTTTGGGGAGGAATTATTCTTGGTTCCAGAACTGACCTGCATGTTCAGAGTGTAACGATGACAAGTCACATCTATCGGGATGTCATTCTGGAACAACATGTACGTTTGTTTCGGGCCGCCATGGGTGCTGAATTTCTGTTTATGGATGACAACGCTCGTCCTCACCGTGCAAACATTGCAGACGAATGCCTTCAATTGGAGGATATCACCCGTGCGGATTGGCCAGCATACTCACCGGACTTGAATCCAATAGAGCATGTGTGGGATATGATTGGCCGACGAATTGCAGCCCGTCAATCCCGTCCCACCTGTCAAATGTAATTTCGGAGGGCATTGCTTGATGAGTGGTGTAATATTCCCCAAGATCAGATTGATAATTTGATACTCAACATGCCTAGGCGTTGTAAGGCCTGTATTGTATCGTCCGGGAGACATACTCCATATTAACCATCATACTAACCATGTTATACTGTTTTTTGTAAATAGGTTATTCTTTGAAATTTGCTCCAGGGAGTAAAAATTGGAAAAATTTTTTTATTAATTATGTCAAACATAAAGCATTTTTTTTTGCTCTTTACCTTTTGTTTAATAAATAGACTTTACAAATAAGTCAAATTTGTTTTGCTTCTGTCTCTTTCTTTGCCTGAACTTCATTATTCTTAATTTATGGACATGAGTGTATTATCCATTAATAATTTAGATTATTAATATCCAACTAGCTTTCATAATATCTATCTTTTTAACGTTATATACGTTTAACTTTTAATTTAAGGATTTCTTAGCGATAAAAAATTTATCTTAAAGTATGCTTTTTAAGACGATTATTAGTATGCTTTTAAAAAGCCATTATTAGTATATTATTATTAGTAAGAATTTAAAGTATACTTTTTAGGCAATCCATAACAATTCTTCATTTTTAATTGTTTTCTTGTAAAAGAATCATGATCCTAAATTATGAAATTGATTGTCCTCTTAACAGTTCCGATGAAAGCATGACCCAGAACATTGCTTTTTAATACTGAAAACCATTTAAAATGAAGAATCGTTATGGATTTTGAGAGATTATTGGTTTAATTGATTCCAGTGAATTAATTGGCGTAGTATTTTATGAACAGATCAAATACAAAATTAATAAACCTTACCCAAATTAAAACAAACCCAAGTTTCGTTTATAGATGAATAAATCAAATTTGAAGTGAGATAATTTAAGTTATCAGTAATTTAAATGTTTTTTTTCTTAGGATTTTATATTTTGTATAAGCACTTTTAACATTATATAAAACAAAACATACATTCAAAAATTATATTCAAATGCCTCGCTAATAGACCATTGTTAATTGGCCATCTTATACAAAATGGTTGATAGGTGATTAAAAAATGGCATTAGATATCCATAGTTTAAGAATGTTAATATAAGTGTTATATTATATTCTTATAAATAATAATGGTGGATTTTTATCATACTAGTAATTTTACTGTGTAAAAATAATAATAGAAAATTATTTTAATTGAAATTATTAATTGTTTAACTGAGAGAAAATTTTAATTATATGATGAAGGAAGCATATAGGAAATAATATTGTGCAAACATAATTATTTATACGTGACAATCAATTTTATCTTTGATTTCACCATAATAAAAAGCAAATTGTAAAAAAGAAATCATTCCAACTGTAATTATTGATTGCAAATTTCCCTTTTGAAGGAATATAATCTATTTTAGGATCACTAAAGTTTTCCCTAAACATTTTCGTTTTGTGAATATAATTTTTTTTAAGATATTTATATCTAGAATGATTTTATATTATTATTTTTTTGAAACAAAAATTAAATTGGATTTTATGCTATTAAAATTAATAATCAACTCCCTCTAATCTAAATTTGTTATTCTCAGACAAGAATATTTGTTAGTAGAAATTATTCTTGATTGAATTAATGGTACTATTAATTTATTTATAACAAAGTGGCTGACATTAAATTTGTTTGATTTCTTAAAAAAAACAAATAAATTTAGAAAATTATACCAAATATAATTGGTTGAAAAACTCACTAAAATTTCAGTTATTTCATTTATTTTAAGACGAATAAATTTGCCTGCAAGAATCGGTAACATCCAACACGTGTCATCACTGCCATAACCACCGTATAGTACATTTACATCTTCATAAATTGTACCACTTTGTGATGTAATTATTTCACATTTTTTACAAATGACAGGTGCTGTAAAGAAAGAGATATTTAAAATCTTTTAAATAATAAACACTAAAATAAACACAAATATTAAAGATGACCATATTATACATATATATATAAAAGGATGATTTTATAAAAAAGGATGATTTTTGAATTCAACCTCCTAACGACATCAATTATTTTAAGAAATATTTTTTCTTAATTCACAAATTATATTTCATTATGTAGACTACTATTTGCTACCAATCATAGAAAAATGTATGTTTTTATTTCAAGATTAAGGTCAGAAAAAATCGTTTTCGCAATGTTATAAAAATTGTATGAAACAATGAATTTTGTTTATGATTCAATTTATATAGCTTCTCTTCAAATTATTTTGCATAAATTTTACGATATCATGTTTGCATTTAAATTATCTTTATAGTGATATATTTTATCTTTACACATTTAAATATGTAAGAACTATAAGATGAATAACTCGGAAGAATGCATGTGTCACAAAAATTTACATAATTTTAGTAACTAGTGTATTACAAGCATAAACAATTTAAATTAAAACTACACTATCATTAACAAATTTGAATTTTGAATTCTGTGCTATTGAGTGCTGTATCTCGGGATAGTAAACATGCTAGGTCACGACGACACCCACTATCATTCACAAAATTAAGAACAATACAAATTCAGTAAGATGATCAGAAAAATGCATTGCTTATCTCAAAACGAACTGAATCAATTGCATAAAAAATAGTTTAAAAAAACCACAAATAAATTTAGTATAAAGCAAGAGCAAAGCAACTTGCAAACATGAAAGAAAAGAGGTTTATAAAAGGTAATATTAACAAGGTAAACTAAATATATTTTATGTTTATTCTGATGACCTACCTCAACCTTGCTTTCTTTTTCTTTATCAATTATATTAGTTTCCTTATTCAGTTAAAACAAAATTAAGCAGCTTATGAATTGCAGAGGTTTCAACATCCAAATTATCATATTAAGTTTATAAGTTTGAGTGTTTTCCTTTTATAACGTAGATTGTTATACAGTCAAACATATTGACAATTAGCTTTTGCGGCTTTTATTTTAATGGAAGTCATGTCTTTAAATAAATTTGATAAAACTGAAATTAATCAAGTTCAAGTTTTTTTTTTTTTTAAGAACTGCAGAATGAACAAAAGCCACTAAATTTCTCGCTCGAAAAGCTGGAAATTTGAATTGGAGAAAAAACAAGTAATATATATATATAAAAAAAAAATTTAAAAAAAAATTACGTCATTTCCTGCTTTTTTTTCATTATATGGCCTTTATAAATAATTTCCATTAATTTTTTTAAGTTTATCTGGCGCCATCTATTGATAGATATATGCAACTTAAATCTAAAAAAAACTTAAATGAATTAATTAAATTTAATTACTGAATTAATATTTGAAAAAATTGTATTACCATCTAGTGTCCTCCACTACAAGTTCAAAAAATGTATTTGAACTTGAGTGGAGGAATAAAAAGTATTTTATGAACGCTTGAAAATTTGAACAAGACATATATATAGGGAGAGTGTAAGCTAATAGAAGGAATTGAAAAATATAGGAAGTCCGTCTAAACAAACCTACAAAATCAATGAAGTAGCGTCTCAATGAGATGATAGCTAAATTGATCCTCAAACACAGGCAAGTATGAATATAACTTCGAATGTTAATGAACAAGTCATAAGCTATCAAATAAAACATAACTTGAAAAAAAAATACTTGTTGAAACCCAATTGTAATTGTCTAATTTATAATAAAGTTATATAACTGAGAATTCGTTCAAGCTCCATCGATAAATGCAGCTGAGGGAAAGTAGCGACAATTCATGGCCTGCATCTTTCTCTCTGATATAAGACAAAATCTAAAGTGCAATTCGTGAGTAGATATCAGAATTGTCAAGTCTTAATTCCCTCAATTCTAAATGCCAAAAGATGTCATGGTAATTTTTATAAATGGAAGCACTAAACCTCGTTTTGCGTAAACAGGAGCTAAAATGAACTCAAAGTACTACATTCAAACAAATTTAAAGCTTTTCGAAAGATCGGTCTACCACATTGTGATATAAATGGTAATGGAATTTCCAATTCAAATCCAAATGACGATGGAATTTTTCATCAAAATTTTACACCTTTCATATACTATAAGAGGAACACTGAAAGTCTTCAATGAGAAGATATTGCAATTCATAAAACCTTACTTGTGGATACCAAATACTCCTGATGCTACATTATGTAATTATTTTTGTTTGAATATTTAAATAAACGGAATACAAATTTTTATGTCAATGATGGAACACTTTTAACTTTAAATCCATGTTTCAATGATAAATATTTAATAAACATAAAAAAGGAAATTAATCTAAAATAACAGTATTTAACCTATAAGAGAAAGAAAAATGCAAACCTAAAAAAATAGCAAAATGTTTAACAGTTAAAAATATTTGTTATTTCCTATATTATACAAACATGCTTACTATATACTTACATAATAGACATCCAAACAAGAAAATAAAAGTTACAAGGAGTTTCATACTTTCCTCTAAAATTTTTTACTTCAAAACTTTGGAAACTATTCCGTAATGCATAAGGTTATGCAGACTTATGACGACTGCTTATTTTTGTCTCTCTAAACAAATGAGAGTTTTGGTTTGGAAACGCTAGTAAATAAATTTGTGTGATAAAATAATATCTTGATTTATGAATTTTAAGCAATTATTAAGATAATTCATCCTTTGATTCAGCTTTTCATAATTCCTCCTTTCCACATATTCGACGCCATGCTGTCATCATGCTTTAATGATGCTACTTAAAAATATAAGGAAAGTCTTTGTCTTCGAAACTTATGGACGATATTAATCTAGAAATAGTGGAAGTCATATCAATTTCCTGAACATAAAACAAAAACACTTTTTAGTAAGACGTCACAGACAAACACCCTGTTCATAAGCATTCACTTTCCGATGATTGACTTAACATAGAGGAAACTGTAGAAGGATAATTCAAAATTTTAATTGGATGATAAACTATGAAAACAAATATATATGATACATAAAATTGAGAAGTAAATACATGCGCGTATTTTCTCTGAAAAGAAATAGAAGTCATTAATTAAGAAGTTTCCAGCAGATGAAAAACTTAATTCTACTCATCACTGATTATGCCTTAGTTTATTATATAAATATTTGGACAAATCTGTGTACGACACTTTATAGTCAACACAATAAATTAAATGTATTAAAATATTTGAAATATAAATAAACAACTAATTTATTAAAAGTAAGAAAAAATGTACATCTAAACTAGAAAATTTTGTTATATTTCCCTTCCTCATGAAACAACATTAGTACACACATTATCAAATTGTAATGTACAGTTTTATATGTACTGTCTGATTTCTTTTAGATTCTTATCAGGAATATCCTTGTGCCATGACCTTTCTTGAATTCTGATTATGCCCCCTCATGTGTTTCACTTTCAAGTAGTCTCATTTCAACATCTTCTTTGAATTTGTGTCTTTAATCTTGGAATCATAAAATATTTTAAATTTTGCAGTGAAAATCGATATACTCCTTCATTTAAACTCATTTCTTTAGTGGCTTTGTGTGTAGCGGGTTTACTTATGGCTTTATTAGTAACTTTACTTGGTGGCTTTACTTATGACTTTATGTCTTGCACGTGCAAATATTTTCTTCGAGGCCATCTAAAAGATCCTGTGGTAGAGACAATCTGAGTGGTTTTTATTTAAAAAAAAAAAAAGTTGTTAACATTGGAAATCCCCCACTTGCTAATAGATATTTAGAAATATGACTCATTAGAAATCTTTTTACCTTTTATTGTCTTTTTGTCTTGCAGTGATTTAAAGTGACATTTTTTTTTTTACATGTTTTTTTTTTTTTTTTTTTTTTTTTTTTTTAATGGAATTTTTTTTTTTTTTTTTTTTTTTGACCCTGTTCCCTGGGAGACCGATCTAATTTTGATACTCCTCATTCGAGAAATATTAAAATATTTTCTCAAAACTTCATTATTTTTATTTTGTTCAATTTAATTTGAACGTAGGATAGTAGGAACGTAGGAAGATATTTTTATGGTTGAAATGTAAGCTGACTTGAAAAAAGAATTTAGAATGTCAGAAAATATCAAAATAAAGAGTGTTAGGAATTATCAAAATAAGCATTTTTTGTTATGCATTATATGTGTGTATGTACTAAAATGTCACTTTTAGGCGCTGGTTACGAAATATAAGATGATAAATTTAAAAAAAATAGTCAATGAATGCTGTTTTTACAGCAGATGTTCGGATGAGTGACCACTGAAACGATGCATGAAATCTTCTCACTTATTGATCGAAAATCTATGCATTTGTTCTGAATGCGTACAGATTTTAACACTCCCAAAAATAAGAATTGTAGTTACTAAAAAGTACTTCTTTTCGGGAAAATCAAACTGTAGTGCAGCTTGTTGCAGATATCAATCGCCTAACTATGCAGTTAGAGGATTTTCTACTTTAAAAATCTGCATTCTTTGTGGATAAAATTAATATGTTCCTTCATCATATAAAATCTCGCATATGAACATGTCACATTAAAATCATGTAAAATATTTGTGTCGTTGATGAAACGATTGGATCAACTGCATGAAAATATTATTTTTTACTAATTTGGATATTTGACAACATCACATCTGCTCGCACTAAAAATCCACTTTCGCAGTTGGGGCAAACGTTCTGACATTTACCAATCCGGAATTTACTTGACTGGACAACGTTATCTGTGTAGCCTCAGTGCTAATAATTATTTTCTGTTTGCAGTCTCATACACCGTTTGTATGTATCTGAGTTTTATGTTTATAAAGGGACGCATGCAATTTCAAATTCTTGTGGCACCAGATGTCTTTCCCAGATATCCAGAAATTAGGATGTTAAGCACAATTTCTAACATGTACGTTTAAAATTATGCTTAAACTCTTAATTTCTGGACATACATTCCATGACAAAAAATATGCTTATTTTGATCCACCCTTTAAAGTTTTGAAAATACTGACAAAACAATTTTTATCTATATGTGTTTCACAATTTTCAAAATTTCCTAGTAAAAAATTATGTTTAGTGTATTTGTTTTTAGTTCATTTAAATATGACTAACAATTGTTTATTGTTACAAACACTTTTACGCAGAAAGAATGATTAAAAATGTACAGCACATTTTATTACATTATTTGTTTTACTTTTTGTAATTTTAACATATATTTAACAATTAAAATGTGTTTGAATATTATTTCGATTATGAAGAAAATTCTATCAATATCTTTTAAATAACAAATAAAATTAAGGAAATTACATTTAACAACCTTAACAAAATGTGTTTCACCCAACAATAATATCTGATGTTTCACTGTTTATGTATGATATACGTATACCGTCATTCCATTGTTTACGTATATTATATATATATAACGTTATTCTGAACGTATTTGTTATTTATGTTATATATAATATTTACGTATACATGCGACAAAATTAAAATTAATGAAATAATAATACAAAATAATACATTAATAATACAAAATTAATTAATACATTAAAAAATAAAATAATAATAATAATACTAATAAAATAATTAACAATTAATAAGTAATATAAATAATTAATGCAAAATTAATGAAATTAAACTTAACAACCATAATAAAACGTGTACCGTCCAACAATAATATCTGTTGTTTCATTGTTTATATATGTTTACATATATATATACCATTATTCTATTGTTTACATATGTTATGTATATAACTTTATTCCATTGTTTTCGTATACATGCAGACAAAGCACCCGAATTGTAGCATCATCTTAATACCGCTTTTCATACATGCAATAAACGATTTTACTGTATCGCTTAGACTGAGTTGCGGTGGAGATCTTATTTCAAAGGAAAACCGAATTGATTACAGATTAGTAGAATACCTTTCACTTGCAAAAGAGGCAAAGAAAAATAAGAGATTCGAAATTATATCATTTGAATAACAAGCGTTTCGTCTGTGGAATGTTTCTAAATCTGAAATGTTTCTAATTCTGGAAATGTTTCTAATTCTGGAAATGTTTCTAAATTCTGGAATCCTGAATTCTTTACGGATTTGGTAATTTTCATCAAAATAATTATCAGGATGAAAATTTGTAAATGTGTACAAGGATTTGAAACTAAAATTGCGGTGTGTCAGCTAAATTATTGATTAGTTTATGAAATACCTTAAAATAAAAATGCAAGGTGGGTAAAATAAAAAAAAAATTATTAGATATGTCAAATTAGTAATGCATCTACAACAATTTACCTGATTTGATTCATATTACGTACCCATATAATTTTTTTTATCTTAAAACATTTAGCCAGAAATTTGTCTTTAAAATGAAAAAAATATATATATATAATTCAATTCAATAATGATATTTTGTTTATTTTATACTGGTAACGCAATAACATAGAGTACATTTAAAAATAATACATACACAAACATTATTATTCCAATATATATAAACTATAACAATGGATTAGCAGCTATAAATTATTCAGATCATAGTGTTTATTTTTTATTTTCACAAAAAAAAGGAGTTTGTTGTATTGAATTATTTTTACAAAAAAAAAAAAAGCGTTTTCGGAATTTTATTGCTTTTGAAGGAGATAATGTAGTATTTTATGCTACATTGTTTTCTAATCAAAACTATTAAGTGTATTAAATTATTATCACTGCTGACATTTTAAGTTCTTTGTTGCATTCTTCAGGGATATTATAGTCAAAAGTTCTTCAAAAATGCTTTCATGTTTTTTAGATAAAATTAATTTTATATAAATAAAATTATTATAGTTTTTTTTATATTTTCAAATATTCAAATAAACTCTATGTGTAATTTTCATTTGGCTGATTTTCCACTGAAACGACAGGTATATCAGAATCTTCAACACTATTGAAAATGCAAAACAGTGGTTATCCTGTATATTTCACTCATACTGTGACACTGCAATTCAGAACGAACGTCATTAAGGGTGATATATAGATCCTGCGCTCTCTTCCCTAGATTCGAGTACGACTGAAGAGTTTTTCGGTACAAAGTTTTATTGTGCATATCCATGGCGCTGACAGAAGCTTTAGTTTAGCTCCTTTTATTGAATTTTGAACTGAGTGGCTTCAATTCTAAAATTCAAAGCACTATATACAGGCAGATCCAACACCAAAAAAGAACTTAAAGAACACATAAGTTTCAAGTTTTTCATCAGAAATCATTAACTTAAGATTGTAATTTCCAGATCATTCGTAATAGTTCTATTGGTTTAGTAACCGAATATGAACAGGTTTTAAAAAAGATTCCTACTTAATATATTAAAAAGTTAGAAGTCATAAACGATCTCTCAATTAGTATTAAATAATGATGTTTTTATTTTTGTGATTAAAAATTGAAAAAAAAAAAGTTCAACCAAAATTATGGCAACAATAAAAATATAATTCAGGTGTTTCGATTTAGGTATTTCATGCTTTAGAAAGTGAAAATTAAGAAAGTTTACTTTCCAAAATATATATTAGTGTCAGTGAGGTCTGAATTGTATTTCAATTCCTACCTATGAAATCATTGATAAGATCTTGCTTCATTTATTATTAACCCTTATTTTCCTTATTTAACACAGGATTTCTCTAAAACGCACATTCAAGGCAAGAATTTTCTGACGAATTGCTTAAAATTTAAAAAAAAAAATCTAGATTTTTAGATTTTTAGATTTTAATGATGATTTTAAGATATTTAGATTTTAATGTTACATTCCACTGTTGAAGATCAAGAGTTGGATTTCCGAAATGAGCTTTTTTAAAATCCTACAATAAAAGTTGAACCAAAAGTTCCTGTGTTTATGAGATGGGCATGATAAATTTGTAACCATTAATGAATCCCCTACGGCTTGTGAATGATGGAAGGAAGGTTAAAAAACTTCTAATTTGTCACCTCTGGGTGTGTTCGCTAAAAACTATAGTTGCAAAATGTGTATGCAGTACAGTATTTCTTCAATCCTCCTGTTCCGAACTGTTAACATAGAACCGCTAAAAACCATTGAACCATAGACAATTAAGAAAGCATATTTTCCAAAATATATATTAATGTCAGATGATATATATTAATGTCTTAATTGAATTTCATTTACCACTTATGAAATCATTTGTTATAAGATCATGCTGCATTTGTTATTAACACTTGTTTTCCTTACTTAATGTAGAATTTCTATAAAATGTTCTTTCAAGAGCAAGAATATTCTTACCAATTGCTTAAAATTAAAAGAAAATATTTTTTCCGGATTTTAGTGTTACATTCCTCTGTTAAAGGTCAAGAGTTGTATTTATAAAATGAACTATCTCAAATTCTTACAAGAAAGAGTTGAAAAGTTGTAACAAATATTTGCTGTGTCTATGAGATAGCCATGGTAAATTTGTAATCATAAATGAATCACATTCAACTCGAGAACGATGAAAGGAAGGTTAACACTTCTCAGTAGTCGCTTCTGGTCTCTGGATTTGTTCCCTGAATGCTACAGTTGCAAAATGTATGTGCACAGCACATACATTTCTTCCCTCCTCCTGTTTCAAACTGTTAACATAAAACCATTTAAAATCATAGAACCATAGAAAATTAAGAAAGTATATTTTCCCAAAATATGTTAGTGTCAGAGAGATCTTAATTGCATTCCATTTCACACTTCATCTGAAATCTTCATCTACTTCTGAAATCATTTCTTATAAGATATTGCTGTCTTTGTTATTAACTCTTTTTTTTTTCTTTATTTAATGTAGAATTTCTATAAAATGTTCATTCAAGAGCTAGAATATTCTGACCAATTGCTTAAAATTAAAGAAAATATTTTTTTTCGGATTTAAGTGTTACATTCCTCTGTTAAAGATCAAGAGTTGTATTTCCAAAATGAACTATCTCAAAATCCTCCAAGAAAAGTTGAACCGAAAAGTTGATGTGCCTATGAGATAGGCATGATAAATTTGTAAGCATAAATGAATCACATTCAACTCGAGAACGATGAAAGGGAGGTTAACACTTCTCAGTTGTTGTCTCTGGGTTTGTTCGCTGAAAGCTACAGTTGCAAAATGTATGTGCAGTACAACATTTCTTCCTTCTTAATGTTTCGAACTGCTAACATTGAACCATTTACAACTTTGCCTTTCCGGTAGCGGAATGTTTTCATGTCAAAGTATAAGCGTTAGAAATGATACATTAGATTTTCATAAAAATTTCAGAATAAAATAAAGAAACATAATGTTAAAATCCATTCGTAAGTGTATAGGATTAAAATCTCAAAAAATATGTCCCATTTCACTGAGATTAATTCTATCGTATATTGCTTTAACCTGAAAAAAATTTCAAACAAGATCCTTACTCTGTAAATTGAAAAGTTACAGAAAATAATCGCTCCCACTCAAGCAATGGCAAATATTTCTATTTCTATTTATTTGCCAAGTCTTGAAAAATAAAAAAAAATAAAAGAAACCGAGTTCAAACCAAAACGAGTAACTAAATAAATAAAAGAAAGATGCACACGTGTCGTCTCCAATTTCTGGTTCTTTGATAGCTATTCGGAATGCAATTCCACATCGCAGAAACTCTAAAAAAAGGATCCTCGAAATATCTTATCTGATGTTGGTGGGACACTAAAGATAGATTTTTTTGAAGAAGGTGACGGTGTTTTCGAAAGTTTTTCTTTGATTCGCCTGGAAGGGTTATGTGTACAAAATATGTCCTGAGATAGATTCCCTCGTTTTTGCTTCTTAGTTTACATATAGAGAGTTCTAGAAATCGTTTTGTAAAGTTTCAAGAAAAAAAAAAAACTGTATAACTTTTGCTACTTATTTTCTAATACACTTTTATTTATTTTTTTTTCCAAGAATTATTATTAGCTTAAACTTATTTTAGATTTATTTCTTTTATATAAGGCCTATATATTAATTTTTAACGTTTTTATTTCTGAATATTTCTTTTAAATCTATTTTTTCTATTGTATAATTTTTGAAAATAACTAATTTCGAACAGCAATATCTAAAAATTTAAAACTGCAATGCTTAGAAATTAAATTTGCAATATTTTTTTTTTATTATTCGAAGTATTTTTGCCTAATGTATGATTAGGCAGAAACACTTTGATTAACTGAGTTTCTAATTTTGAGCGTTATTGTAAAAAGTTTATGGTCCTTTTATTTTATTTTTACCAGAAATATTTACGTCTTTTCTTTTACCTTCTATTTCAATGTCAAACAGCGCATGCTTGCTTGGAAATAGAAATTGCAAAAAGGTTACCATCTCTTAACTTTCTCATCATTGAAGTGGGAAAGGTGAAATGGTCTTATAACACCAGCGACTAGTTATTTCTTGCCAATTCAAGACCATGTCGTTCAATTAGTGGAACAGCAAGAAAATAAAGCTAACATTATTGTGAATATGAATAAAAAATCGCTAGCAAACAAGTGGTGATGATTAAATGATATCAGTCAGAAGAAATTGAACAACCCTAAAGTCTAAGTTCAATTAAAATAAACTATTGAATATATTAAACAACGATGGAGACTACAACTGCAATTGTCATTGTGAATATTCTACAAACATTTCACCAAAAACACGTTTATCATCTTATAAATAAAAAAAAAGGTTAAAAATCAAGGATTTCTTGAAATGTGCAACTTCATTCATGTGCCTGAAAGAGTTTTAAGTGTACACATAAATACTGTAAGCACATGTAGTACTGTAAAAATTAGCAAATCGTCTGTAAAGTTTTCATGTCCTTATTTAGTATTAAATAGCAATCTATGGAAATATGGTTTATCAGCGTTTTTTGCTTATCCGAAGCAAGTTTGGTGAATTAAAAATAAATAAATGAAAAATAATAAAAATGGGATATCCTCAATAACTTTTGTTATTGTTATCCGGTCTTTGCATAAGTGGTTTCGTTGAACATAGTAAAAAGAGAACCAACTTATTAAACAATATTGTTTATTAACAAAATTAATTAACATGGTTAATTACATATTAACTCCAATTTTTCCGTTACGGAGCTCAATGGATTCAGCGTGTAAACTATACCTACCAATTCATGTGATATAATTGCCATAACTAAGTTTAAAAAATGCGCAGTATATGCTACCGTATTCTCGTTATGATGTCTAAAAGAAATTCTGGAGTTTATTTTATGATGTGGAAAAAACTAAATTTTAGTAGATGAATGATAATTAGAAATGATATAAATTAGAATGTTTAGATTTTATCGTGGATTTCTTTATAAATTGCATGGAATGATATAAATTGGAATGTTTAGATATTATCATGATTTCTTTTTACATATTGCACGAAATGAATTTAATTTGCAGTAATATGATAAAAATTGTAGGTAAATTCCAAAAACTTAGCATTATATTTTTAAAGGTACAATGCATCCAGATACAAAGACTAAGTCTTTTTAGGAGTTAATCTATTCAAATACAATGTATTCATTTGTGTACAATGCCAAAAATACAAATGTACAATTGTATAAAAAATACATTGTATGCAAAGGAATACAATGTCCAAATACATAATGTATCTATTAAAATATAATGTGTTCCTTTGTATACAATGTCCAAAATATTATGTATCTATTAAAATATAATGTACTCCTATGAATGATGCCTAAAAAGTTTTAACAAACATACAAATATTTAAAAAATATATAAATTTTAATATTTCGAAGAAGATAAAACGGAATTTTAATGAGATAAAATAGTTTAAAAGCATTTAATATTTATGTGAACTGCATTTCTTCTATGAAATATGGAAGAGTATTGTAAAAAAATATAAATTTATGAAGGATTTAGGTTTCCTGAAGTTTAAATAAGATAATTTCGCAGATTACTAAACTTAAGTGGTTCTCGTTCAGAACAATATATTTATAATGGATTTATAATATACGTTGTCTTGAATAATTATCATCCTTTAACTAGTGATGTCCGTCGCTTTCATGTCTGATTGATATTTGAAATTAGATAAAGCACTCAGGGAAAGCTCATTTATTTCTGATAAAGACATGGAACTTCATTAACATAGAGCTATCCAGAATTAATTTAATTTCAAGAGAGTGATTCACATTGTAAATATATTAAGTCTTTTTAGAAGGCAAAGCAAATCTGATATTATTTAAAATATTTTCTTAAATAAACATACAAGGCATTGATTTATGGAATATTTTAAGCATATGTTTCAAAATTATGGAAATTAAATAATTTTGACAAAATTAAATAAATAAATGAACGAAATTATGCAATATTTCAATATTTTGAATTCATTAAAAAAAAATTTGGGACAATTTCAAGAAAACCTATATAATTTTCAAATTGTGTAATTAATATATGTGCATATAAATATATTCATTATTAAGTTGTAGCCTTATTATACAGTTGCTTGTCAAGGTTTATATTGGAACAGAAACACACATCTCCCCAACCTGAACAAAACGTAATGACATCTAGATTTTCACTTTTAACAGCAATTTATTCTGGTAAATTTGTTATTGCACCTAGATTATTTGACTCACTTAATAATTATCCATCGATAATTTGATAAACTATAAGGTTATTAATTGTTACCAAATAGTCTTACTTATTAAATCATTGATTATAATGCATACCACCAATACGTTTTCCCAAATAATTTGCTTAGATTTAATATAAAATCCTACTCATTTTTTTAAACAACTATTTATTGTAAATGTGATAAAAAATGTTGTTAATAAAATATATATGTTAAATTTCCATTATTAAGCAAACAATCTTTTTAAATTCCTCAATTGAATTTATTTTTATTCTATTTTTCACCTCAATAACCGTCCATAAATAAAAAAGCTAGAATGTCATAAATTTGTCATATGTCAGGTTGTAAAGAAAGAAAAAAAATGATGAATCCACCTTGATTACTTGATATGTAATAGAATCCATCGATAATCTAACAGTCTAGAAGGTTATTAATTGCTATCAAATCTTCTCAATTATTAAAACTTTAACTATAACGTATTCCGCCAACAAGTCTCCCAAATATGGTGCTTAGATTTAAAATAAAAAACCAACTCAGGGTTTTTTTTTTTTTAAATAAAAAATATATATGTTTAATTTTCCTTTTTAAACGAACAATCTTTGTAAATTTCTCAAATGATTTATCTTTATTTTATGTTTCACCTCGATTATTTGACTCTCATAACATAAACCATCCATAACTAGAAAAGTTAGAAGGTGACATATTTCTCATCTGTCTTGGTGCATAGAGAAAAAGGAATTGCTGAATGTACCTCGATTATTTGTCGTGTAATATAATCCATCGATAATCTAAAAATTTAAAAGTTTATTAATTGATATCAAATCTACTCAGTTATTAAAACATTAACTATAACGCATACCATAACCAAGTTTCTCAAATATGGTGCTTAGATTTAAAATAAAAATCCAATTCAATTAAAAAAGACTATTTATTGGAAATGTGATAAAAATACTGAAAATAAAAAATATATATATAATTTTCATTTTTTAACAAACAGTTTTCGTAAATTCCTCAAATGGTTTATCCTTACTTTATCTTTTACCTTGATTATTTGACTCATATAACATAAACCATCAATAACTAGAAGGTGATAAAGAAATCGTTGAATCCACCTCGATTATCTGAAAATCTAGAAGATTTTTAATTGCTACCAAACTTTCTCACTTATTAAATCATTGAATATAACGTATACCACCAACAAGTTTTCCAAATATGATGCTTAAATTTAAAATGAAATGCCAACTTAATTTCTAAACTAAAAATATTTCTTGGAAAGGTGATAAAGAAAAATTTGGAATATTTTTAAACGAAAAATCTTTGTAATTCCTCAAATGATCTATCCTTACTTAATTTTTCAACACGATTGTTTGACTCGCCTAACATAAACCATCCATAACTAGAAAAGCTGGAAGGTGATAAATTTGTCATCTGTCAATGTGGATAGAAAAAAAAAATGGATGAATCCTGTACTGCCGTTACTTTTACTGTATTGCCACAGGTATATTATAGGAATTACAAAAATTCATCAGTAATGGAATACAATATATATTCAAAATAAAACTTTCTATTAAGTACTTTTGATATTTTAAAGATTAGAAAACGATGGTACTTGTTGCATTGTAATAATTAAATACAGTGATTACATTTAAAATAAAAATCGAACTCGGTTATTTAAAAAAACTATTTATTAGAAATGTGATAAAAAATGTTGAAAATGAAATATATGTGTTTGATTTTTATTTTTAAAAAAGAGTCTTTGTAAAATCCTTAAATGATTTATCCTTACTTAATTTTTCACCACGATTATTTGACTCACCTAACATAAACCATCCATACCTATAAAAGCTAGAAGATGATAAATTTGTCATCTGTCAGAATACATAGAGAAAAAGAAATCGATGAATCAAAGTCGCGGACTTGTCATTTCAAACTAATAGAGCAGAAAA